>CM063503.1:117609856-117697356 GCA_032207245.1 Pardosa pseudoannulata
TTATGAGATTTCCATTTAACTATTTTCTTCAAGAAGTCTAAGGAATAAAACGTCCTTAGAATCTGTTGAATTCAATTAAAGGACCTCCGTGAATTTTCTTTCTGTTCACTGTTTACAAAACGTTGTAGGCGACTCAGACTGAAAGGTTGAATACGGTAGCGAAATGAATGTCCGCCCTCTTAAAAAAGTACGGCCAAACTCTGCTCGTATATCAAGGGTGAAAAAACCCCCCTGAAGTTAGAATTTGGGTGGTATATTGTACTCCCGACGTCTATAAAGGTCTACGTTGTGATAGAGAACATGGGTGGGTTGTCTGACTCAACGAGGGTTCCTGATGCGAGCGATCCGATGCATGCTCAAACAGGTAATAAGCTTTGTGGACGTAAACCCTTATGCAACTGCCAGAAGCTGATACACGTTCATCCCCCCATCGTTTTTAGCAACTTTAAACTCATAAAGAATATTTTTTTGGCCAGGTTCTTTTGGTGGTACGGATTAAGCCCGCTGCCCAATCTGTCGGCGATCGGTTGCATAAAGGCACAAATAACTGGATTAGGGGAAACCCGGCGGCCGATATTCGCAGGTGTGGAGCTGCATGAAAGAATCTCTCTTCTTCAAATCCCCTTTTTTTCCCCGGTTTTTACATTTCTCTCCCTTCCCTCTTATTTTTTGCAGCCTCCCGCGATACATCTATCCCTAATCTCCATCCTTTTGTGCTAAGTCCACGCGTCTAATCCTCTAGGCCTCTATGGTACCTCAGTACAGAGGACGCTTCTCTGTGATGGAGAGAGTTATTAATAACGTCTCCCGAGATTAATCCTATCTGTGTTCCGCGGTCACCATGACCCGAGAAGGAGGGGGGAGTAGGTTGCAACTCAATAGGTCCTTTTTACCAGAGATGCCCCTTACAATGGGACCCCTCTGTACGCGATACGTGGATCGCCCTCATACAGAAAAATGACCATCCGAAGTACAATAAAGGATATGCACACTGCCAATAGGTTTGTTTTTATCGGCGAATTCCTCGCGCGGGTGGGGGATTGATATTTTTTTTTTTCGGCATTTTTTAGAGTCACCAGGATCGGGGCTTTTGCAGCTATTTTCGTATCGCAGCCATACTCGGTTCCCAAGGCAATTATTCCCGACAAAGATAAATATTAAAGATACTATTTAAATATTCACGCCGAAAAAGAAATTCTACTTACAAATATTTTTTTTAGTATTTAAGCAAGGAATAATTTTTAAAAGTTTTTATTGTTTTATTTTTAACGTTCTTCTTTTATCGTTTTTGCAGAATTACCTTTATTGAAACACGAATATTTGTTTCTCAAGTAAAAAAAAAAGTTACAAAGAGAACGGTGTTAGCGTTAGGCAAATGGGAATTTTTTTAAATTAGTGATTATGGGGATAAAGCCGCTTTATAAGATTATTTAAATCATTTTCTTTCAATAAGTGTAAATATCAAAAATAGGGATTTGCATATATATATATATATATATATAATATATATATATATATATATATATATATATATATATATATATATATATATATATATATATATATATATATATATATATATATATATATATATATATATATATATATGTGTGTGTGTGTGTGTGTGTGTGTGTATAAATATGTAAAGCCTGACCCTGGCCTAGGTCCCTGGCCTTACATACATACATATATATATATATATATATATATATATATATATATATATATATATATATACATATATATATATATATATATATATATATATATATATATATATGTGTGTGTGTGTGTGTGTGTGTGTGTGTGTGTATAAATATGTAAAGCCTGACCCTGGCCTTACATACATATATATATATATATATATATATATATATATATATATATATATATATATATATATATATATAATTTCTTTAAAAAAGTCATTGAAGAAGCTTTCATAGAAAATTGATAATCTTGACATGCTGCATTGTACATTAATGCATATCAAAGTATAATTTATGTTCAAATTGATTTAAATTTGGAAAACTTTCATTACTATATAACTACTACATCTACAGTTTAAGTGATAATTAGATGCAGATTATTGCTTGGAAATTTTTTTAATTACATGCATTTAAATTAAGTATTTCAAATATTCTTATTTTAAATTAGCATTAAAATAATTTAGAAATATCAAAAAATTAGTTTTTATAGCTACTATTCACAAATCTATTGAGAAATTCCCTTCGGTAAAAAAAAACTGAGCAACAACTTTATTTCAGCAATTGAATTTAATATGCACTTTAAAAAAAAAAACGATGAAAAATTTACAGCAGGATGAAAGTTACGTACAAATATTTAATTTTTATTGCATACGTTTAATTTTTAAAAAATGTGTTACAGAAATTAGTTTCTTTTCATTTAATTGCGATTTTTTCCCAGTAGCATTAGAGCGTTTGTTATTTAACCGCATTTTAACATGTGAAATAATAAAGAGAAAATAGTTTGCCATTTTATTCGCTGCTTTCATTGTATAAGAAGTGTCTTTATAAACAATAGAAAAGGAATGTAGATTTAAAATAATTCTGATTTAAAACTAATATTAACCTGATTTAAAATTTTAAAAAAAGTTTCGAAATCTGTTGAGCACAAATAAATTGAGACATGTCCTCTGGCAATGAATTTAATACTAAAAGTAAAAACACTTACGAAAAATTTTAGACTTGCACCATGCTTTAAAAGCTCATAAAAATTCTATATAAATGGTATTAATGTAAATGTACACAAATGTAGTAAAGTTATACAAAAAGTTACATAAAGACTTCTGGTTTCTTTTATATACATGTATGCATATGCAAACATGATTATTGTTAACAGATTTCTCTATGTGCATCGTAGAAGCAATTGTAGAAGAAAATCCCAGTGTTATTTAAGTGGTAACTCTGAAATATATATGAACGTATATATTATCATGTTTAATGCATTTAAAAGTTGCGCAACGTAATATTATCATGCAAGCAAATAGCAAGTATCAATTTTCATAGTGTTTTTGAGACCTGAGAAAGTGTTTTATTCATTTTTTTAGACTAAAAAATTATATTCTCTAAATTGAAACTAACACTGTATGTCATACGATAGTTATCATACGTTTCCTCCAGTCGAGCTAAAATGAGTTTTAAATACTAATTTGTTAGGAGATTTTGAGAAGAAACAGATATATTATCTTATTGTTATTTAAATATTAGATACACACACATATATATGTATATATATATGTATATATGTATATATGTATATATATATATATGTATATATATATATATATGTGTGTGTGTGTGTATATTATATGTATATATATATATATATATATATATATATATATATATATATATATATATATATATATATATATATATATATATATATATATACCGGAATAGTCTAGGAAGGAGATGCTTACCGTTTTAAAAATATAACAATGAATAACAGAATTTTTTTTAGAAACTAAAAAATTGATTCAATTTCTATACGTTAGGTAACAAAATATGCTATAAGTAAACAATACTTTCTAAAGCTTAAAAGAAAAAAACACTTGGTAAAAAAAGATATTTTAGAAGTAAATGTTCTATAAAGTAATGATTTAAATCGAAATAGCTCTTGAAGTAAAGAACCAAGGAAAAAAGCGAAATTTGCAACTTCTAATATAGTTCACCAATGTAAATGATCATGACCAAGAAAAAATGTCTTTAAGAAAATAACTTCGACATAGTAATAGAATTCCAACATAAGAATAATATAATACAAAATGAGGATTATTTTTTTCGTTCCCTATTCACCTCTAAAGAGTAAATTGCTACTAGTTTAAAACCCATCACATTTCCCAAATGCTGCTATATAGAACAGATGAATTCCTTAAGATTTCTTTAACCAAGTTTCAATAGAGCTCTTTCTCTATTATATTGTAAACTAAAATAAAGAATATTCATCTTACGTTATGAAGTTAACTAAACTGTTACATCACGAAGGCTGTTTATTTTCTAGCTATAAAATTTTAAATACGGAAATAATCAAAAACCTTATAAACCAAAATATAGTTTACTGCTTTTATAACAGATATTTAATATCTTAAATGTTTATTTTTAAATCATTTATGCTTTTAATATATAAGACTTTTAAGAAAAAAGTTTTTAATTTTACATTTATATTAGTATTACTAATAAAATTTACTAGCACCAGACTAATTTCTAATTCATATAAAATCGTTAGCCCACATTACATTACTTAAATCATTATAGGACTTGTTCCTTTTTCATTTATATCACCCATTAAAGGTTCATCTCCGTTTGGTGTGTACGGGTTTCATGCACGAGGTACTCGAATGTTCTCCTCTATGGTTTTGCCTTGTTGTCTCGAGCTTGCCTCTGTTTGTGTTTTCGCCTTATCGGGTTCGGTTAATTCAAAATTGGACAATGACAAGCTTTTGGTAGGTCAACAGCAGCTAGGTAGACCTTTCAAGTTGCTGTAGGGGTTTTAGGTCACTCAGAATCGTATGGGGCTGTAGGCCCTAGGTCGAAGTATGAATACACTTACATTTATATAGTTAAGATTTTGAATATAGTGTCAGTATGAAATTGTTTCCATGAAGAAATAAACTTCATGTATTTAAATATTTTCATATCCAACGCAATTTAAAGGAAATGTATTGCTATATCTTTCAAAGCCTTAACTTGTATTTTACATAAATAAAAATTTCCAAGTAGGAGCAATATTGAAATAGTTTATAGATTTTAAAACGTAATATTGTAAGGGAAGTACAACCCATATAAATTAGCGAAATAAAATTCCATTGAATACTGATGCTTTCTTTCATCGTTTGAACACTACTTCGGGCCGATCCTATTTGCAACTATAGTGCATTAATCTAAATCATCTCATTATTCTACGGAATGCGACTTCAGCTCTTGAGACCCCTGGGACGAACGGATTTGGCCTAGCTCTGACTATACGAATCACCACACCCATTATTCAAAATAGATGAGTTTGTAAGGTAATTAATTTTTCTTAGTCAAGGAGTACAAGTTTAAAACTTCACTCCTGCAAGTGTTGAATAAATTATTAGTATTAATGATTGGAATCAATCTAAAGGATGAAACTAATCATGAAATCATTAATGTGAATCCTATATACTATTACCTACAACCTTTTCTACCAATTACGTGATATAGAAACAGAATAAAAATCATAAGTAACCGGAGATTAACTCATTTACAATACTTAAACAGTTGTAGTAAATTTGGAACAAACGTAACGTGAGATATATTTACTTGTTTCAGTTTTAAAACTAAGCTATATTTCTTGGAAGCATTATTTGACCCTTATAACTGGTTGTTTCTCTGAGAGTAAATAAATTCCATTCACAATAAATTAAAATAGTTTCCCAAGTAATTATCAAGGAAAACAGGCAATTTTTCAAAAGTCATATCAGCAATTCTAATTCTAGTACGTCTTGTTTTCTCATATATTTTTAAAATCTACCTATGCTACTGAACTACTTTAATGACAAATAAATTATTTTATCTCTGTAACAGATATATACTAAAAAAACTATAAAACAGAATGTTTCCTAAAATAGTTATTTAAAACTTAGTAATGGCATAACTGTTGCTTAAGCTCAGCTATTCTATTTTTCTTTCAAAAGGCTGGTGAAGCAGATACTGAAGAGCAGAGATTTTTAGTTTTCTGATCACGTATTCCCAGACTCTTTAGCTAAGTAAAAACGATAACGTTGAATGGCCGATTTTTATCACCCATTTTTTTTCTCTGCTTATATAAATTCTTTAACACTTTTCTCTGAAATGTGTCAGCCTTGTTAGAACTGATTAATGTCTACAGTCTGTTTTAGGTTTTAAAAATATCTGTTTGCGATGGGTGCAGTCATGTCACATAGAGTAAAATTTGACTTGTTTAGAGTTGAAGGGGGAAAAAAAGCGTCCGTTGTAGAGGGCTGGGCTGTAAACTTACATATGAAGAGCGGAAATCCTAATCAAAAAGAAGGAAAAAAATGCTTTCACATTAGAAATTACAACTGTGATTTTGAATTCTATTATATTAAACATTCTAGTGGAGATGCATTTTTTACTGAAGGCTATATGGTATTTTGATTATTTGAAGTATACTGACACAGAACGTGAATAAATTTTATTAGTTTTTATACCGGATGATTGGACAAACTGAAGACTGCTTTTTTTTTTAATACATTTAAGATTCGTATCATACATTGTTAGCTTCTAAATAATGGGCGGAAGTCCTAATCACAAAGAAGGGATAAATGCGTTTCTATTAGAAATTACATCTATGATTTCGAACTCCACTTTATCAAATATTCCATCGGATACAATATATTTTACTGAAAAATGTATGGAATTTTGTTTATTTGGGGTATTCTGACACAGAACTCTTTAGTAAATGTAGTGTTTATACCCGATGATTAAAGAGTTTGAAAACTGATTTTGTGTTTCAATTCTTTTACGATTCTTAACATGCACTGCTAGCTTCCTAATAGTAATTTGCTTATATTTAGTTTCCAAATATATTAATAATTAAGCAAATTGTATGGAAATAGTGTGTTGTAGAAGGTTGGACTGTAAACTCTCACAAGAGCAGAAATCCTAATCTAAAACGGGGGGGGGATATATTTATTGTAAAAATTACAACTATGATTTCGATTTCCATTCTATTAAATATTCTACCAAAAAATTACGTTTAAATGAAATAGGGTATTTTGACTATATAGGGTAACATGGCAACAGAAAATATTTTATCAGTTAATCGTAGAATTATAAAAAAAAAAAACCTTATGTGGCGGATAATGCCATCTAAAATAAACATTTCTAGCCCAGAATTAAAATAAGAAGTTTTGAAGGAGTTTAGGATACAAATATGATGTTTTATAAGGAAAAATATATTTGTATTTAAGTCATTTTCCAAGAGGTATTTCTCGGATAACTAACATGCTTTTACTAAAATATTTCTATTAAGCTATGATAACATAAATGTAAGGCATGTTCTTCCAGGGTTACTGTCAATATATGGAGATAGTTTAATTCTATTAATCTTCATAGAAAGTCAAAGTTTATATTTTTCTAACCTTGACACAGTTCATACTCGAAATATTACAGAATTACTTTAGAAACATATTTGAAGAAAATGAAATAAAAGGATGTTTTATTGAAAATTTAACTTAATGTAAGCGAGTAACTATTGATAAAGAATTCCTAGATCAACGAAAGTCTACCTTTCAAACGTAAATTTTTACACAAAGCATATCACGGCTATATAATGAGATATAAAAATAAATGAAAAAAATCAAATAAAGCTTTAAAACAAAAAACAGCTTATTTGTTTTTTAATTTGTATGTCTTCTTTTTTTTATTTTATTATAAAAACATTTCTAAGTGTTTTGGAATTTAAAATTCAATAAAATTACAATTATTCTTTATATGAACTCTGATGCACCATAAATTAAAAAATTAACAAAAAAATTGGTTTTATCTCTTTTTGGATTAGTAAATCATTGACAGTTAAATATTTATGCAGTATTTTTCAAATATGAATGCATTTCTTTTCATTTCATTTAAATAATGGTTATGTGATGAAATGTATACATAAGTGAAAGTAGCAAAACTTAATAGCAATATAAAAATTTAAAACACAGAAAAAGAGCATTGATTTTTTTAAAATTTTTACATATTTCTCTTCTCTATTTTCTCTACACAGTTTTGTAATTTAAGAAATGAAAAAATTGCAAATATTCTTTATAAATATTAACTCTGATATCTTTAAGTTAATTATTTAAAAAAAAAAAAAAAAAAAAAAAAAAGTTGTTTTCTGCCTTTAGATTGGCAAATCTTTGAAGCGTAAGTACTTTTATTTTTCTAATATAAATTTATTTCCTAACATTTGATTTTTATCATGTTATATAACTAAATATAAAAGTAAACGAAAGTAGCACAGAATAATACAAAATTTTAAAACTCAGAAAAACAATATAAAATTTTAAAACACAGAAAAACAGCATAGTTTTTTTTTCAATTTTTATATCTTTCCCTTCTTTATTTTCTTTAAACAGTTTTGTAATTTAAAAATTGATAAAATTACAAATATTCTTTATAAATATTAACTCTGATGCTCCTTAAATTAAAAATTTAGCAAAAAATGGTTTATTTCTCCCTTTGGGTTAGCAAAATACATTCTTTATCAAATTATCTTTTTACTGTTACTTATATTGATCACTCTTTAGATAAACTAAGCTTTCTCTGCAGAGATAAAAAAAAACTTTTTTAAAAAACATTTAAGACGTATGAATATTAAATCATAGTTAAATATAGAAAATAAAAATACCGAGAAATTTATAACAATCTACCAGAGTTTTTTTTTTCTGGTGAAAAACTTAAGAGAAACTGTAATGAAAATAAAAATAGGAAAAGCATAAGAATTTCATAAGCAAACGAATTTGGTACAGAAAAAAAAATCAATCGAAGTGTAATTTTTTTTCCTTTTGAAAATTTATACTTGATATAAAACAGTTGGTTTCTCAAAAATATTAATCAGCAACAAAAATTTTTCCTTGCGACAGAAAAAAATCTTATCATTTACTTTAATATCAATATTTTTTTAAGTAACATCATAACAGCGGTATGTTTTAAATAAAAAGCATTAACGTTTCTTCTCTATTTATTATATAATCAAACTTCCTAATCACAGATTCCACATCCTAATAGTTATATCAGGATTAGTCTACACATATTTTGCATGAAAACCGCTTTAATAATTAGTTAACATTTATTCGTTAATAAATTAGTTAATATTTATTTTTTACTTATTACTTAATCAAAGCTTCTAACAATAGTCCGCACATATTGATACTTTTAACATATTGTTAGTTTTTTTTTTTTTTTTTTTTTGTTTTGTTTGTTTGTTTGTTTGGAATGCTACGGTCTACTTTTTTGCAACACGAGGGCTTATGTGACCGGGACCTACAGCTTAAAGCCGATTCCGAAAGGCTACGTACATCCATGTTACAGTGGTATTCGAACCCACGAACTCCGGTACCGAAAGCCAGCACCCTAACCAATCGGCCATCGTTCGGCCATATTGTTTGTTAAAAAAGATGAAATAAATTTTTATACATTTAAAGTTTTTAAATCAGACTGTTTAATTCATACAAAACTACTTCGTATTTTAAGTTAGTATAAATTTATGCTAAATTCAGCTATATTATTTAATGTATTTTTTAGTAGGCAACCTGAAAGCATTAAAAAATCGTATAAAATTCATCTTGAAATAGGAAAACATAAAGAGAAAAATGTTAAACCATTGTTATATTTGTACAATATTCTAATGAAATGATAAAAAAATGCAACTTAAAATAAAGTGCTCCTATTTGAAACATCTTTTAGAGATGTTTCTACAGGGTGTGGCTGAAAAGTGCTTTCTTTAGAGAACTTCACACGAAATTATCTTTCTTGCAATTTATTATAAAAGGCTACACACATTAAAAAGAAACGTCTATTCACATTTGCCTTCATTTTATGCTTTTTCATAATTTACTTACTTTTTTTTTAGTATTTTTTTCTTTCAGATTTTAGAGTCAAAGGAAACTTTTAGTTGCTATGCTTTTTATCAGTTTACAAAAATAAATGCTGTTCAGCGAATGAATTCTACCTTAAACCAAATTTATATAACTCAAGTTTTCTGCCTTGGAATAAATACTATGTTATAAATATTTTATATTTCTGACAACTGTCTTTATATTCATGTAAAACTTTATTAAAACATTATTAAAATTATATATTGGTAATCTTAATCCTAAAATTACATAGTCAGACCTTCAGACAGACCTATTTATACCTTTAATAAAATGATATAAAACGAGAGAAAAAAATATATAAAATAATTAAATTTATCTATTTTACTACTTCTTTATAAAAATAAATATAACACTATTAGTTACGTTATGACCATTGCAATGAAGAAAACAAATGTTTATTTCAAACTCCAGAAAACCGTTTAAAATTTCCTAAATTTTTGCTTATATAGATTGATTGCATATTATTTTTAATTTTAATAATTAATTCTTTACCGAAGTATATGATCGAAACAAGGCTGAAAATATAAAAAACTTTCATCTTTCGTCTGAGTTCTGTAATCAATTAACGAAGCATTTAGGTACCTTAGTATATTTAATTAATAGTCTTGGGTTCATAAATATCGTAGTCTAAGAAAAAATTATTTATAATTAAAGTTTGCAGCTAATTTAATCAGAAAACACAAAAGTTTTATTCCATTAAAATATTACACTTATTTAAAGAAAACCAAAACAATGTATCAAAATCACTCATTTTTCATTTTTTTTTCAATTACTACTTTTAGTTTTATGCTTGGAATTCACCGCAATTTAAATTTTCTCTTTAATTTTCATTTCATAAGGCTTTCTCTCTCTATCACTCTCTTTTCTCTTAGTATGTTGCCAACTTTGACTTAGAATTTGATTAAAAGCAAAAGGATTGCCTCTTGCACAATAGCATATTTAGTGGTTTTAATAACCTTCTTCATATAAAGTGTGAAATATTTTAAGAATAAAAAATACATTTATTTTTTTTTATTTATGCTCTAAGAACACGAAAATAAATAGTCCATAGTCAGGAAATAACAAAAAGTATGTAAGTTTCTAGGTTGATAATTGGGTAGTGTTAGTCTCTTATTCTGGGATAAAGTATTCCCTGGATTTGAGTACCAGTTATATTGTTGAGAGCTTATGAAAAGTGTTACGTGCATAACTTCTATTAAACCTCTTTTACTGATAAAACGACAGGAGAAAAGGCTGAGTTATGATTTCCGTTTACAATGACCGAGTCTTAATTGCTGTTCCCCAGACTTAATAAAGTTGCTGAAATAAATGAAATAGCTCAAGAATTCCATGACATGTTCACAGCAAGATAATGTTTCTTATTGTAAACTACGCTTTGCTCCATGCATAAGAAGTGTAACTAAATATAAATAAAAAATTTATTTATCGTAAAACAACATTGTTATTATAAACCTTAAAAGGTTATTTTATCTATTGAGCGTCCCTATCAGTATGGTAAGTAAATCTTTGTTTTACTATATAGTGCAGCCTCGATCTATCGTTTCCGTATTATTCCTTTTACCGCATAGACCGTTTGAGTCACTTAGTCCTTAATTTATCTCACCAGAAGGCAGATTTTCTCCCATTCATTGTTCCCAGATTCTTCGTTTTACCCCTACCTATCATTCGAAATTTTCGTTCCCGTCGCTTTATCTTCTCGGAAGTATCGTTTGGGAAATTAAGAACTAGGATTTTTGTCCTGTGCTTTGTGAGTGTGTGTATATAATTGTGCGTGGAGGATAAAAATGTTTCAAGGCGAATGATAAAAGATTTCTGACTTATCGGAAATCTTTTCTAAACCCCCAGAGCTTTTTTTTAACGGTGGTGACAGCTTGTGTTGGAACGGTCATTGTTTCTTTGGAATACAGTAACAAAATAATAATCCAACAATATGGACCTATGGATACAACCTTTTCATCTTTCCTTTACTCCCTCTAATTTGTTCGTCTTAAAATTGGAGGATATTTTTGTTATATTTTATAACTATCCTTGTCAATTTAGAGCATAATATCTTCTTGTGAATAGCTGTTTTGTGAGAATTAGAGCTTTATTTGTCTTAGATTAGGAAGAATTCAGTATTAAAATCTCTGACTTCATTATTCCTATTTATTTAATTTTTTGCACTTTTACGTTATGTTAACATTTTTAAATATTATGCCTTTTAATAAGTCTGCCTTATATTATTCATGATAATTATATCACTTTATTATTTTCTTTATTGCTTTATCATCGTAACTGTACTGTTACATGATCTTCCTCTTGTTTTCATTTGATATTGATTTAATCAATATCAATCAAAATGCTTTATATAGGATTGATTACATGATTTGCCTCTTTTAACCTATTGTTGATTCATTACTATCAGATTTCCGATTTTACTGTGATTGCATTGTTTTTGTTAACATTGTTTGGCTCTTTTTCATTCTTTTTTTACAATCTGCTTACGTCTATCACAATTTCAGTCACTTTTTGGTTTTTTTTTTCATAAAAAATAACCGATACATATATGTTGCAGAAAAAAAGCACATTTTCGTCTTTGCTGATAGTACAAAAGGTAATATTTTGAATTATATATAACTACATATAAAATATATATCCTTTATTTTGAACAACTTTTTTTCTGAAAATAAATAAATGTTTTACTTAAGAAATATCATTATTATATTTAATATTACTTGAGAAAATTTATCATTTTAATTTAGTTTACTAATGCTGAGACTATCTAAAAGAAACTTGTTTTTGTTAGTGTGTAAATGAATATTATCCGATACATAAAAGTTACTCTAAAAATAACTTTGTTCTAAATTTTACAATTTGATGAAATGTATATTTTTTAAATATATATTTATTTTGCCTCTTATATGAGAAATCCCCTAAGTGTTCAGTTAATTTTACTGCTTAAATAATTTTTTTGTATATTTGAAATCCTTTTTTTCATTTCCATCATTATTTTATAAATAAAGAAATGTATTAAAAGTGTTATTTGAATGAAAGTAGTATTTTACTCTGAAAACATTTTAAAAGAATTTTTTGGAAAATTTTTGTTGAACAAATTTGGTTAATATTTTCTTTTATACAAGAGAAAAATGTTTATAACTTTATATTATTATATTATTAAAACAACTAAATGCATTTATAATATTTCCAAAAACAGATTAATACATTTATAATACTGTTAATAACAACTGAATATATTTATACCTCGTAGAATATTTACTAACATTCAAAACACTTTACCATATTTTAATGTAATATTTTTGCTAAAAGTAAATTGCGAGATAAATATTCAAACTATTAGCATCTTGTAACATTTTTTGTCAGTTAAATAAGGAAGGGGAATGTGGATATATTTAAGCATATCATATAATATATCGCAAGTAGATTAGATAAAATTCATGCTTAACTCTTTATAAAAAAATAAAAAGTTATTTTCTTATCCGTCTTCCCCAGCTAGAGTATTTTTAACTCTTTCCTGCATTCTATAAAAACAAAACAAATTACAGAGTATATAGATACAGTGAAATAAAATGAATTTACAAATCACATATTCCAAACGTGACGTCGATTTATAAAAAAATCTACGAAGTAATCAATGTACCAGATCATGTTTATGGAAGAAATATATGATCTGCGAGGGGGGGGGGACTCTTGAACCTTCTAAATGTCACAAGAATTCTGACTCGTGATAAAACGACATTCTATGGAAAAGTCCAGTGTTTCAGCAGCAGTGGTAAAGAAAATTTATACTTCCAGAATATTTGATATTTTCTTTTTTTGCGAGAGAATAAAGTCTTCAGTCCCTGCTTTTATATTCGCAACACGCACGATTGGTTATAAAAAATGGTGTCCATACTCTGACAGCAAGCAATGTCGATAATAAGGCGTGTTAATGTACAAACCACAGCCAACGGATGGCTTGATTTTCGTTACTCTTCTTTGCTTCGAGTTTCACTCACAAATTTGTATCATTTGTTTAATGTTTTAGACATATGCAGAAATGGTTTAGACTGAATGGTTTGTATAAAAAAAGTTATTACATAATTTATTATTCATTTCCCAAGTGTTCAACTTTAGTAGTAAAAATTAGGTTTACAGTTAGAATAACTCATCTTAAGGATATTTTTAGGAACAAATGTTTTTAGAGATACATACAACCGGATCCGCATGTTCATAATTTTGGAATTTTTAAAACTACGTCAGGATTAAAATTAAAATGTTTGAAACAAATTTTTTGTATAGATCTGTTTTTGTTAGTGTAGAAATTATTTTTCCCATATTTACGAGGAAATTAATAAACAGCCAATTTCTACTCTACCTCAATTTATTTTACCCAGATAAAATATACTATACCACCTTAAAACTTTTAAGAACAACTTTAAATACACCATTTTTATTAATATGGATATATCTAACAATTTACATATACCGTGAGTAGAAAATTTCCAATAAGTTTCTTCTCTCAAAAATATTCTTACATTAAAGTTTATAAAACACTTTTTATCTTTTCAAAAATTAACTCCTATTGATCAATATTTCAATGACTGAAAGAACAAATGGATATTTTAGTACATTATTTTAGTTTGTTGCTAAAAAACAAGACAATAAAGTACAAGGAGTATACTAAAATAAAGCAACTATTTATAAATTGTACCGGAAATAATTAACAAATATTGTTTTAAACGAAATATTTAGTTAATTTTCATAGCAGACTTTTCTATTTTGATATTGAAGAACACACATAAAAAGTTAACAATTTGAAATTACAGCGACTCTTCGAATAATGTTTTAAAAAAGCCAATATAATTTTCTAAGAGGTATTATTTATTTCACTCATGCGTTAAAAGATATCAGTAGTCACTTAAATCCAAATTTTAAATTTCGTAACTTAAATGTAAAATTCTAATAACACACATAAATGAATAAACTTTAATAGGCCGTTTATTTAAAGTGATTATTAAAGCAAGTTAGTTTACTGATAGATAAAGATCTCTGTTGAAATTGGAAGAATCTCACGTCTTAAAGTGATTTGTTAGCCGCCATATTGGATTTACTTCGCTCCATCTGAACTTAGAGAAGATAAATTCCTTCTATCAGCCTATTTCATTTATTTTTTTTATACCTGGGTTCTTAGATTGGAAAATACTTTACATGAGTAGTTTTTAATTGGGGGTAAAAATTTATTGAAATTTTTATAGAAAAACTTTAGTAAACATCTTCTAAAACGTAAAGATACCTTTGATTTATAGATATATTAAAAAAAAAGATAAATAGAGTAAAAAATTCCGGCTATCAAAGGACGTTTTTAGGTGATTATAATTAGTTCCAAACATTATCATGTAGAGTTTAATTTAATAAAATAAAACATATTGGTATTTCCTTTTGCTTGAGGGTTGGTGGGTTTAGAAAGCAGTTCAAGCCAGTAATTTGCTAAGATAGACCCAAGATAATTCAAGATTTTTTTAAGTATTTCCTAGTTTAACTCAATGATAAAAAGATGAAAACATTTTGAAATTCTGATTACAGGCAACCTAATTTTTAATAATTTCATTTTACGTTATAGGAAAAATTCATTGTAAAATCGTACGCTTGTTCAGTGCTTGATATTAACCAAATTCATGATGAATATTAATTAAAAACAAGAATTTAAATGTCACGTACCCTATTATTCTACAAACGGACGTAAAGAAACATGATTACTTTCAGAAATGACGTATCTGGTGAATTTTTTCATAAATAAAATATTAAAATTTATTGATATCATGATATATACAACATGATTATACTTTACTTAGTTTACAATAGTTTTATAGATTCCTGCAAAATAATGAATTTTTTAACATTTTCTTGTAATAATTTTATCATAATTAATTGAAATATATCTGGAAACAATAATATTGCTATTAAAATATTTGATATACACCAAATATTATTTTACAAATATATTCAAATAAATTCGATTAAAGGAGCAATTTATTCGTTTATCAAAAGCTGAATAAAATTAAAGTTAACTATGTTTCTACCCTTACCTAACGTATTGAAAAAAATCCAAGTGAAATTTAGTTAACATATAATAATAAAATATTTTTTATGACAACACTAATATATGATCGTACATTTTTATAGAAGATTTACAAAAGTTTATATTTTTATTATAAAATGTATTTGAATACTAATCTTTAAGAGAATCGAAAGAATTAAGTTAATAATTTAACAATTAAATTTTAAAAATGTCTTAAACTATAATTATATTTTTATTTAAAAAAAGTTATATATTTGGAACTTTCCTCTACCCAAGCCGATATTTAATATGTTTCTAAAATACTTCAATAAATAGAGAGCTATAATTTACCTGTGGTTAAATATTTACTTTCTTCAGATAAACTTGTGTCTTGACATTTGTTTACATTTCTAAACGTTTTCTCAAATTAGTGAAGAAATATTTAATGTTACGAATATTCTACATTCTTTTAAAGAACACAAACATAAGGAAAAAATGTTTTGACTCCCTTGAGGCTGACTTAAAAAACCCGACTGCATTAGCTTCAGCGAAGAAAATGTTTTGCCTTAAAATTCGTTGAAGGCCAATTTCATTGTAAATGTTCATATACTTAGGACAAAAGGCAAGTATATAAAAGTCATATTTCAAAAATCTCAGAAAGGTAAATAATTTCGAACTCCCAGAATCAACTAATGTTAACGGATAAGAAAAAATATTGTAGTGGTCTTAATTTTCTATCTTTCAACTCCGATAATAATAATAATAATAATAAATAGATAAAGAACCAAATGAAGCAAAATTTGATTTTGAAAGTAATAACATTTTCTTATCCCTTAATGATTCGATACTAAGAAAGAATTAACGTCAGGCGCAGTAGTTAAAAGACTCCAAGCTGAAGACGCCTAATGAGCCAGATTAAGTTGAAAGCTCGTTTCCTGCTGGGTTTAAAAAATAGAACCGAAATGTAAATTAAGCGGCGGGAAAGAAAAATTCATAACGCTTGCCCTACCAATTGGATGAAGCGGCCTCGCTCGCAATGTCGCTTGCAGCACCAGGGGTCTTAATTCAAAATGATACATTCCGAACGCGGAGGCAGGAGCTCTCAGAAAGGAAACATTTTTATTATTACGTGAGGGGACTTTGAAAAACTATCTTAATGAAGATGACATTTTTGGCTGCTCAGCCGTAAAAATTTACCAATCCACGAAGACATACGAGATCGGAATGGACATATAAGTTACGGAAAAACAAAACGAGTGGAAATCAATAGATTGCAAGATTGCTTTTTACGAAATACGCTTAATTGAGACTTTTTGA
This sequence comes from Pardosa pseudoannulata, assembly GCA_032207245.1. Taxonomy (NCBI): domain Eukaryota; kingdom Metazoa; phylum Arthropoda; class Arachnida; order Araneae; family Lycosidae; genus Pardosa; species Pardosa pseudoannulata. The sequence continues at coordinate 117,626,845 of CM063503.1, forward strand.
AATTAGAAGAAAAAACATTTTTTCCCTATGAAGTTTTTATAGGAGTTTAGAGTGTTTGCTCGACAAAGTTACTGTAGAAATATATTTTTTTGAAAATTCTAAACAGATATGTAGGAGATCGATTTTTCAACATTGCGCTTAAAAACAGTTAAATTTTCTAGCTGTGACAGCTCAGTTATCTCTAATATGAATGTAATATTCTAAAAAATAGAAATAAATTTATAAGTCAAATTATTATTATAATATATCTGTTGTAATTTAATTACAAGTAATTGTCCAACTGGGGTGTATTTAAGATTGATACCTGAGCAAACTAAAACTCTTTATTTTTTCGGTAGCTAACGTAACTCAGAGTTTTAGCTTCAAAAGTAGAATAATTTAATATTCCATGCCTCATTTTGTTGAAAAAAAATTTTATTAATCAAAAACATTCAATGGCTGATACAAATCGACTTCCATAAAAATTAGGTTTAAAATAATAAATTGTATAAATATTTAGGTACATAGATATTTTTCCACGGTTCTTAAAAGACAAGATTGATAAACCTTAGAATGTATAAAGTGAGTATTTTGTTCCAGCTGCAGATATGCAAATGTGGATTGGGCTCCTCATTTTTTAAGTTATTGAACCTTACTAACAGTAAAAGAAAATATTTAGCATAGTTTACTATTATTAGGAGCTATATAACTATTAAAATGAATCTGGGTATTTTCCGTACGTCATATTAATATATGGTGATCGATATACTTAAGCACCTTATGATTAAAAATATTAATCTAAAGTAATTTTGCAAGAATCCATTTATATTTTTCCCCAGTTGAGAGTAAACAATACCTATCATTTATTTTGTCATTCGTTCCCAAGTATTTAAAGTTAAAAAAAATTTTGTAACTTTTTAATTATCAAAGCTACTTTATTTTTTATTTTTTCTTTTTTTATAATTAAAAGGATTTTTAAAGAAAATAATTTAAATATGACTTAGTTGTTTCAGATATTATTCTTCTAAAATCTTTTAATTGTTTGATAATTTCAGCATTAACACTAAGTTCACACATACTCCTTAACATGGACATAAATCTGAGACTGAGTTTCGTTACATGCATAATGTATTTTATTTTAATTTTACCCCAATGTTTTTCATTTAAGTAGCATTTATTTGCCAGGGGTAAAAAGGGGGTCAAATTTTAGAATTAGCTTCACTTCGAAACCAAGAGAAATATTTAAGAGAAGCTATTAGAAGCTATTCCCAGTGAATAAAGTTAAATAAGAGGAAGTAGTTTCTTGTTAAATCCAGTTTTTGTTGTAATTTTATAGTCAGCAGAAATCTAATAAGTATTTAATAATATGGATTTTAGTGATGGTACATTAATAGACAAAGTAGCTATTAATGGGTTAGTTTTTTCTTTAGAAATTGACGAAAAAAATCCCCTCCTCAAAATTTTAGATCCAATATCAAATACAAGTATTTAGAGATTCTCTACAACTGCATATGGATATTTTAAACAATAGGTTATACAACTATCATTCAGAAATTCTAAAACTATATTAACTTAAAATATTAAATTTTTAAACGGGAAAAATATCTAAATAATAAAAATTTTAAATACGTTTAGAAATGTTGGGTTTTATGAGGATTTTTAAACAGCTCATTTTTCACTGCTCATTAAGATAAATTAATGTTTAATGTAAAAAATAAATCAGAAATAAGTATCGTTAGAGAAAAATATCAACAATAGTTAAAGCTTTTGAGCTTTAATTATTTTAGAATTTAATTCTTATGTCTTCTTGTAAATAAATTTACTCTCTTCAGACTTAATTCTTTATGAATACATGGAAATTTCCTACAAACAAAATTCCTAATAAATGAAATGTAGTTTACGTTTACACATTTACAAAATAATTTAAGGCAGTTTTCGTACGAGTCTGTACAGCTATGTTTCTAAATAAAGATCAGATGAAAATAATCGCATAAAAATACTAAAATAAAAATTTTCGCCTTTTGTTTATATTATACATAAATAAATAAATGCCTCAAGGCGGATGATCCAATAAAAATGTTTAACTATACCATCAATTCCCGTAATAAAGTGTGTAAGCTTGAAAAGTCCCCCTAATATCATAATGACAGCCCAGCGTACGGGGGCAATAAAGATACCAACAAGTAGCACATATTAGAGGGGAAGAGGAGTTACTAGAGACCATTAAAGACCTGCTGCTGTGGGCCATACTGTGTTAAATTAATTATAGACCATTATCAATGTACATTACGCGCCCCTCTTGTTAGCAGAGCATATAATCGCTTTGACTCCTCTCCCCCTAAGGGATTGGGGAGCTACAGAGGGTACGTTTTTTCTCCATTAGGGAAAAGACGACTTTTCAATCTGGCCCAATTGCATTATGAGCATTAGATTAAAGGCTCTACATACACTAGCCTATGGGGATCGGACATGAAATGAAAGGGTAGCACTCTTTTACCGTCATATTTGAGAAATTTAATATTTCACGTGAAAGTCACATAAAGAATTTACGATGGCACAAAGGAAGGAATCGAGTGCCTCCATAAAAAATAACAAAAATTTATTAAATGTTTTTAAATATATATATAAAACATCGTCTGTAAAAAAAAATCCAATTTTCCTACGCCTTTATGCTGCCTAAAAGGGCACCAGCTGCTTTAACTTTGAAGAGTTCAAACAGCATAAAGGATCTTTTAAAATGTTCCATTTTGCTTATCCATTAGTCTATGTTTAAACCTTGAAATAAACAGAAGGATTACTATATGTTTCTAAGAGTGTAATAGCATATTGATTAATAAAGTACATAAATAGAATTTTATTTCCGAATATCTCTAAGATGTTCACAAAAATGAAAATAAGTTAACTTGAACACACTCATTAAGACTAATCAGAACTTAAACAAAGAGAATTTTGTTAGGCAATGGTATTATTCAACGACAGTGTTACAGAGAATAGTTATAAACTCGAGTAAAACCAGAGCTTGGAACAATGCTAAAACTAACTATTAATTATACAATTGTGTTAAATGGTACACAACGAACCTTTGTTGCGTCGTTCCGAAAAGAACCTTCTACACTCCAACGCGAGGGAGAAAGAAAAACTGTTGTCACTCTGGCGACTTTCTCTCCTACACATTATCACTGCATTTATTCCCAGATACAGTGAGAAGCACCAACATATTCTTTTCTAGGCGTGGCATCATAATTCCATAAAATCCAGAGCTCTCCAATAAATCTCTTATATTAAAACTTTTTAAATAAACAAACAACAAAGAAAAAAAACTCTTACTTCAAATGTTAAACTTTAACAAAGTTAAATTCACATAAAGAAATTAAAAAGGAACAATAAGTCTAATTGGATTTAATTTTTAAAAAGGAGTAAATTAGAGATCAATGTGGCATTGGTTTTGAGGAGAGATGTTGAGAGTGAAATAAAATAAATGAAAACATAAAATTAGAGGGAAAGATACTGCACCGTGCTTTTATCTTGGAAATTGAGTTTATATTTTATGTTCATACACATTAGTTACAATTAATTACCTATTATATATATAACGCATCTATTGTATTTACCTTTCCATATAATTACAATAATCCCACGAAAATATAACCCTGGAATGTATAAATATAAAAATTAATATATTAAATTAATAAATTATTTACTGCTAAGGCATGTTTATTTAGAAATTTTTATCTATTTATCTTTTATATTATTTATTTTGAAGTACATCAAAGGAACAGAAGAATTGCTGGTCAGTTCACTGTAAATTTGAGAGTTCACCAGTGTCAATAATTGGTATACGGTGATATTTTAGCAATAAAAGTTTTAAGCCGAAAAACCTACTTCAAGTTTATTGATATGATTTTAATGACTTAATAGTTAATTTTTAAATTACTTTTAATAACTTTATTACTTTAAACTTATTTATAACTTTATTACTTTAATTTATCCCTTTTTTATTTTATAGCTCCTGTTATTTTAAACTAAATTCTTTTTGACACATCAATAAGAAAAATATCAAAATACCAGTCACATTGAAATATGATACTAGCAGGTCAAGAAACAGGTCAAGGTCACTAAATTAATAATTCAAGTTACCGTATATATATATATATATATATATATATATATATATATATATATATATATATATATATATATAATATGAAAACATATGAAAGCATCTGTAAAAAAGTGTCCGACCAAGATATATTTTCATGAATAAAATATGAAGAAAAATATCATTAAATGTACTACAGTATATGTTGACTGTATCAAAGACGTGAAATTGAACCTTGCTGTTTGAGACTTAAATTTAAGTTTATGAATATCGGTTTAAACCTTATATTTCCTAAAGATTCGTATCTGTCTGTATCACAGCTTATAAAAATTTGTATCATGCTTAGTTCAAGACTAAATTCTTGGAGATTATTTTTGAAGTAGCTTCTTGAATAATAGATTTTTTCGTAGTGCTACCTAACGTTTTTAGCCATGTCTACATGTTTTGATATTGTTATAAAAATGTAAAGTGTTTAGTGGTGAACACTACATCATGACAACGAACATAACGATAAAGAAAATTCTAGTTGACAGTTTTCATATTCTGTATTACAGAGAAAATTGATTTAGTTTATACAGATAATGGCGTGGAATAGTGCAAAGGCATGGATTTTAAAAAGCCCTTTACAAATCCATATCTGGAAACATTTTTTCATTCTTTATAAAGTAAACTATAAAAGTCTTCTAACTTAAATATATCCATATAATGTAATTTACCTCTCACATACAAAAAATGGAGTATTTAAGGGTAAACATAATTTGGTATGAGTGCAACTCAGTAATGGTGATGGTAAAAGAAGATCATACCTTGATCTCCTTTCAGAATTCAGGTATTCCAAGTACTCTGCTTCCCTTCCCAATATAAAGGTTTTTTTTTTATATTTGCTATTAAAATTAATTCTTACAAAAAAGATTTTGAGCTAAAAATAACTCATAGCATAGTATTTAAATTTATACCATTCACGTTCAGGCTGTTCCTATTGATTTTCACATTGTTCAGTTACTCAAATACTAAGTGGCGAAGATTTTAAATGTTTCCTTAAACTATAACACTACTACCCCCCCCTCCCCGTAAAAATGTTATGAAAGTTTTCTTCTAAGCAGAGGAGTTGAGAATTAAACCTCTATTCAATTCAAAATTCCATAAAGTCAATAAAAATTTAAATACGAGGATCAATAGGCAGTGTACACGTCTATATATAGGCTGCCTAACCACGATTAAATCCTTTATCTAAGAAATGGTTCTCATCCTTTTATTTCGATATGTAACATATCAAAGTACGTTGTTAAAATAAATTTTTACTTAAAAATTATCAATAACATATAAAAATGAAGATTTCTTAGTGAGTTAGTTTTAAAAGATCAATTATTTGCGGAAAGAATTTTACTTCGAAAAATGCACTCACTTTATTCATCAATCAATCAACAGAATCTTCAAATATATTTATCCAATCCGTCTTCTGTGGTGCTCAAAAGAAATATTATCAGATCTTCAGCTATTGATAGTAGTTTCACACCTCGATTTGAAATGCTTTAGTTTTTTTAAGTTAACTATGCTCCTTTAAAAAAAATTATAATTAGTTTAAGACTGTAAGAGACCTGAATATCTAGATTTGGTTTGGTTTGAACCTTAGATCATCATTTTTCGGTACGTGAGGGCTAATGATCCAGGAACCTACTGCTTAAAGCCAGTTCCAGACGGCTACGAACATCCATGCTAGTGCGTTTCAAAATTACGAACTCCAGTTCCATAAAGCAACGCCCTACCCATTCGATCATCCAGCGAACTGAAAGTGTGAGCTATCATAAGAAGGTATAATGTGCAATTATCTTCTTCAAAACTATTTCTTACTGGTAGTAAATTATATCTTATCAAAAAGTTAATGATTACCATAATTAGACACTTAAATGTAAATTTATTATACAATGAAAATCTATTTTCTCATAGAAGTTACTTAAAATCGTGTGAAATTTTAAAAAAATGGGCTATATACCATGACAATGACATTAATATATCTATGACATATTCGAGTTATCTCTTTAAATCATGTTACCAAATGCTGGTGAGTACATCTTACGAGCTATGCAAAAATGATGCGGGTAAGTCATTCCTCATTACCATTCAATACTCCAGGTTATTTGTGATGAAGTATGAAATCAATCTTCATAAAAGACAACCTCTATGTTTTCTCATTTTTTCTTTATGATAATTTCACTTTCAATTTCAAATCAATGATATAACATAATATATTTATAGCTTTAAATTTATTAATATTCTTCAAAGCAACTAAATGCTCCAGTTTGAACTCTAATGTATGAGACGAAATAAAGTTAGTGATCGTTTGTGTAAAATTGCTGTAAATTAAAAGCTTGTGAGAATAGATATTCTTGATTAATTTAGCTAAAAAAAAAACACGAAAAAAGGTTGGATTTCAATATTGCTTCTATAGCATGTAAGGAATCATCTTCAAAACCTTTTATATTTAAGGGTATTATCACCAAACTCAACAGGTTAATAATTCTATTTATGGTTTAAAATATTATTTTTTTGCAAAAATTATTAAAGGAAGAAAATAGTCTCTTATTAGCTCAAGAATAACATACAGTAAATATTATTATCATTACTGTCAGTATATTATAAGATATATTAGAAAACCAAACTGCTCAATATATTACAAAACTAAAATTTCAATGCAGAACTTAGTAGATCGTTCAAATAGTGGTAAAATAAAAGCAAAAATTTTAATATACTTTCCCCTATACTCTGACTTTCTATTTTCATTGATATAAGTTATTAACACACTAAACAGCAAAATAAACAATGATAAATAACAGATATAAATTAAGCTGATTAACTTATTATAAAGCCATTCTTCTCTTCAAAGAATACGTCTCCTATAAATAAATAATTTAATTTTTTTCTGTAACTAGGCATTGATTATAAGAAATAGTCTTTTAAAACTATAAAAATTTAATAGCATTTATAGGACAATTTAAACTGAATACATGCAAATTTCTTATTGCTGGCAGTCATCATCATTTTAATAGATGCAAAGTAAAAGTAAATATTATACTAAAAAAAATTAGATAACTAACTCTCTATAACCAGATTTTGATATATCTTTTATATTTGGCATTATTCAGTAAAGTAGTTAAATTCAATCTTTTACTTTGAAACATATATATATATATATATATATATATATATATATATATATATATATATATATATATATAATATATATATATATATATTTACATAACTTATCTTTAATTCCTTAAAAGATGAAAGTAAACTTTTTCTTGATTCTTTCTATTATTTACCTGAAAAACTAAAGGAACGCTAAAACTCTATCAATATTGAGGCGGGACCTTAAATATAATCATTTCATTATTAAAGAAGTGTTTTAAAATAAGATAGATCTCTCGGGTTTTGAAGCGTGCTAAGAAATATAAGTTGAAACAAAAATTTTGAACCTTATCTCAGCTATATTTGCATACAAGATTATACGTTTTGAGAAATGATAGATTCGCGAATGCATTATACTGATTATCATTTTTTAAACTGATTAAATGTAGCTCATTTAATCGAAAATATCTGAATATAAATTTAAGAATCTTACATACATTAAATAATGTTTATAAAGATCTAAGACAGTATCAAGCTATGTAGGCTGTATTTATCTAGGAAAAGTACATTTTTATGATTCGAATGAAATGAAACAAATTTCATGTATTTGATAAACCATTTTTAAAGAAGTTTTAACAACTAGTTATATATCCGAAGATTGAATCACACGCATTCATCTAGACAGAGATTATAGGGAGAATAAGAGATCTAGTTACAGTCAGTCTTTCGAAAAAAGCGAGTTTTGTAAATAATCATCTGTATTTCTATTTTATGTCTTTTAGCGTATATTTCACTATTTATTCTCCACGTGCAGTGATTTTTAATCTACGCATTTTCTCCCACATTTTGATTTTCAACTGCTTTTGTAATATCAGTTTCGATAAGATGTAAGTAACAATTTTTACTCAAAGAGAGTTTATAGTTTAAAAATTCTACCTTACAATGCACGTGGAATATAATCGTAAACTTCACAGCATCGTAAGTTTTAGCTGAAATCACTGATTTCAACAGTAATGTTTTATTCAATCTCAGCCAGAGATTATTCTTTTTCATGTTCAGAATATGACAGTAAGAACCAAGTCAATTTTACGAACATTATTTCATTATTTTTGTAATTATTAAAGCACTTTGAGTTTAATTCCAATTCAAACTTTTCATATAATTTATCTCATTTATTTTGGAAGCTAAATATACTTCTTAAAGGTTATTCTAAGAAGAATAGTCTTAAAGTATATTTTTATAATCTATCAAGAAAATACTTAACTAATCATGCAAGTCACAAATCTAGAGAAAAAATTAGTCCTACCTTCTTCAAGAATGTTATTAATTTCCTTCGACTAGATTTACCTTTCAATCTTATAAAATTAAGTCCTGCTAAAGTACTTACTTTTATAAAATATTTAATATTAAACAGATAATGATACATAATAAAATGTAAAGGTTTTTTTTTCCAAGAGAAATGTATCTAATTCACGCAGTAATTCTGATTATCAGTTTCGTCGTAAAATATCTTCAAAACCCTTTGAAAATCTTGCTTAATTTTCTAGTTATGTTATTATAAAAAGACTGCCCTTCGCATACAAATGCAATATTATGCGATATTTTAGAATATAAGAAAAATATATTAGAATTATCATATTGACTCAAGGCTAAAAGACAAAGTTAACTATTGTATACATGATTAATTTAAAATGCTGTTTAAAGTCACAGAACAATATTTTCTTTATGTGAGATAAAATTTAGTATAAGAAACAAAAAATATATATTTAATATAATTCTGCACATTTTTCATACAATTACTGGATTCTTTATTGAAAATATATTGATTCTAGTTGTTTCTAAAGAATAATGAAAATTAATGCAATGTTTATCAATTAATATCAATCTTAATGTCTTTTAAGTAAACATCCGGGATCAGTGTAATTAAATGGAAATTGTGATCATTCTTTAAGCACGTATTTCACCTTTCTAAAACTTTCGTGCTAAAACTAAAACCCTTTTCTCATGAGATGGCATGGTTTTTTATTTGGATAATTATTTACCCATTAGTATTCTCAGCACTTGTAGACTTTCTTTTTAGGGTCATTAGATTGCAAACCCATTTTTGAAGGACATTTTTTATTCATTTCATAGGGTGTCATATGAACAGCAGTTTAATTCAATGCTCAACAAGTCACCATACTTGTCTCAGATGTCAAAGGACGTCGTCTCCATGTAGATTAATTCTCAGACAACAAGCAAAAAAAAAATTAGAATAATAAATAAAGAATGATAATAATTAAAAAACTCGTAACGATCATCAAAAGTCTTAAAACCAGATGGTAGAAAAACATTGGACTAAAGTGAACAGACATTCCATAGAAATTATTACATTAATTACCATACTAATTTAAGATTATGTCTATATGCACATGTGTGTATTTGAATGTAAGCTAGTGTATTATTTTAATATTTTTTGTGTAAAAAATAAGTGGTGTATGACACTAAAAATAAATTTAGAATCACTGCATATTTTTAGATACTAATGATTTCTATCGAGTAGAATACCCCATAGGAATACATTTACACATATTTTGAGACTATTTTTCTGAATATTTATCTTTTTGAATCTGTAAATAAAATCTGTTTCAAAATCAATATCCACAATTATATATGTATATAATTATATAATAGAAGATTTTGAGATGAATATGGTATCATCTGATATAACAAATTTTAAAATTATAAAATTATTTCCGATAAATATTTAGTATTATATTTTGAATACTTTTATGATGAAATACTCTCAGATTAGGGCTGATGAGCCTTGATCTTATTGGATTAGTACTATAAATTATGTGTATAAACCAATTGTTTGTAAGTTTAATTGATACGATCAAACTAGTATAAATACGTCACTAGATACCATTCTTCTGCGATATTTTTATTTAATATAGGAAATACAAAGTTTATGAATTCTTTTATTTCGTAAATTTTGTTTTTGTCTACAAATGTCGATAAAATACAACTGAGCAAATTTTGAAACTCTACGTTATGCACATAAATAACTTTTATATTAGTCAAAAATTACAGAGCGAAATTAAATATTAAAAAATTAAAAAGTTTTCAGAATTCAAAACTTTATTCCTATCTTAAAAGTCATTAGCCTTATATAGAAAACCGAACATAAATCCAGAAAATGTATTTTCATTTATATTACTTATACACTTGAAATATTTTTTGATCCTTAAGTATTTATATTCCCACTTCAAAAGTTTTAATTACAACAAGCAATCTTATAAAACTTTAACTGCATCTCTGAAATATTTTGTAGTTTTTTGACGTAAAATTTAACTTAATATCTCGTTATACTAAAAACAACTTTTCAAAGTTATGTTATGCAGCATCCAATTGAAGATAAAATTTCACGTATCTAATTTTATTGATAAAGTTCTTATTTCTTGTAAAAAGTTTGTAGAAGAAATTTTTAATAATTCGTAGTAAATCTGTCGAACGGTCAGCTTTAAGATTAGGTCGGGTCTATAGAAAACATTTCAATAGCTCAAAATATATGAATAAAGGAGTATTCGTGACTCTCCAAAGCATCTGCGAGATAAGTTGATAAGATTGCCGGATCATATCATGGCCGACAATGTACATATTCGCAGCGATATTTGATCAAAAGAGCTTAGTAGATTCTAAAGATATCTACGGAAAAGGGTTTTAAGATAAGGAAGTCCGAAAAAGCGCAAAGAACTGCTGGAAAAGAGGCGTAGCACGCGAAGACGAGATCAATCAGAAGCGCAAGTGAGTCAAGTTTGGTGAGCAGAGTGGCAAATTCTGTCAGGTTCACCGCACATATGTATATCTCACCCAGCAGTCGGTGACCTTGTTGATTTTGGAGAGCTGTTCAATAATTTTGGTTCTCTGATTTTAGTGAATGGAAAGAGCTTTCATAAATAGGGTTGGTGCTGGAGCCTGGGCAAACGGGCCGCGGGGTTCCTTGTCGACACGTGACCCTGAACTCGCACCCTCTGACCCCAAGATCCTGATTTCGAATTCCCTTTCGTGTCTCTAATCCTCCACTTGAGTGGATGGTTTTGGGGAAAATTTAGAAATAAAATTGGAAAGTGTAGATCAATAGTCTTCAAACTGTTTACCGTGGAACCCCGGGGTTCCATCGGGATTCCATAAGTCACAACCTATAAAATAAATTTGTAATGCTACACTAGTGATTGCAAACGGAAAATTAGTAATTTCATCCCTTTACACAGCTTGTAATTGCCCTACAAACACCGAAATTGGAGCACATAATCAAACACTTTAATGCCGTTCGTAACAACGTATTTAAGCAAATATTTTTCTCGGTGCATATGGCCAGAAAAGCGAAAGATAGAAACAAATTATAGGCAGGTATAAATTGCGAGTGAAGCAAAAAATCAACAGAACTTTGAATGTTTGTGTGAAAAAAGAAAATGCGAGCACACTCCAGTCAATATAATGCAAGGGTCGCTTACACCTGCAATATCATTTACTTCTATAAATACGTAAATTACATTAAATTTAGATTAAATTGTTTTATAAAATACAATACATTTCTTTAATTTTCTTTAAGCAAAGAACTTATATATTGATTTATTTTCAATAATATTTTAAGATTGAATTTCAATAGTATTTAAGACATATTTCAAAGTGTTAGAAGGGGTTGTGATGATGTTCCAAAATTTTCTTACAATGTTACGTTTTGCGAGTAGACAAAGTTTCAAGATCACTAGTGTAGATAGACGGAAACTTAAATAATTTTTATGAAACGTGCTATGCATGCAATAACTATAAAACCACATATTTCACCTCTTATTCGTTCTTTTACCTCTCTCGCACTACTTTCATAACTGATTAAGGTCATAACCATCGGGTACAACAACACTACAGCTAAAACACTGAATTTAATTAATAGATAGGTGAAAACTACCCATTAATCTCCTTTAAATTCTTTAAGAGAAAGAGGTTTTAGAAATGGATTAAATTCATACCATAAGTTATGTAAGTTTAAAACAAGGAAATCGAAATTTTTTTTTTAATTTTACTGAAATTTTTCATCTTTATTTGGTTTTTATTTTATTTGGTTTATATGTATGTTTGTATTTCCTCTTTCATCCCTCATTATTATCCTTAATCATCCAATTTTTGTTATTACTTCCCCTTCAGGCATTTTCTTTTTTAAAGAATTTTAAAACGGTGAGACTCAAGTTTGAAATAAAGAAGTCATCAACATTTTATTTTAAAGTAATTTTTTGGCATTAATTGCAAGACAAGGTTTAAGATAAAATTATCCTCATAGGTGAATAATCTGACAACTAAGAATATCATGAAATTAAATGGAAGTAATTAAACTTTTTTTTCAAACGTTGCCCAAACTAAACTGAAAATATATATGATTGAATTATTAGAAATTGTTCAAACATTTGATCAAAATTTATAAATTAAGTTATAAATTGTCTGTTATTGCCTTGTTTTTAAATTTCAATATGAATAGAATTTTTAATTTTAAGTAGAAAACTAAGTATAGGAGAAATGTTATTAATTGTAAGAAGATTTTGAGATGAATATGGTATCATCTGATATAACAAATTAAAAAATTATAAAATTATTTCCGATAAACATTTAGTATTACATTTTGAATTTTTTTATGATGAAATACTGTCAGATTAGGGTTTATGATCCTTGCTCTTGTTGGATTGGTACTATAAATTATGTGTATAAACCGATTGTTCGTATATACACTTAAAACTGCTCGGATTCCGCTTTAAGGCTTTGATACTTTTCAAATACTTCAAAATTAGCCTTATTCTAAATCTGCTATAACATTGAAAATAATGTATTTAAAAGAAAAATAATACACTGACTACTAAAATACTTGTATTTTATTTTATTTGTATATATGTTTGGTATGCTTTGATGTAAAAAAAAATTCTATATTTACTAGATTTTTTAAAAATCATGACTTCAATCATTGTTACCTTTTTCAGCCATTCGATCATATACAACATAAGGCATTTATATTAAGGATTATAAATAATTTTAGCTAAAATTATATTCGAATTTGAAATGATGAATTATGACACTATTTCAGTTTCACAGCATTTGATTTACTGCTTGATTTATCGGAACAATTTTAAAACTTAAAAAACAAATTTTTTTTCGTAAAGAGCACATAATGATTATTTCATAACTCACCAGTTAAAAGATGCATTTTGCTGCTTTAATGGACTAATAATCACGTGCATGCATAAAAACAAAATCCAGTATTGTGCCTTAACAGATAATTGAAAAAAAATCATCGAAATTTTACGCTTAAAATTTTTTTACTGTTCAATACAGAAAATCTTTTGATGATGCGTAAGTATTATAAAAAAAGGAAAATAGCATAAAATTTAGTAAATTTTTCATTTTTGTAAAAATTTCAATAATATAGCTGGTTGATAATACGGGATTCAGTATTTAAAAGAAATATTTTTAGTATTTAAAAGAAATAAACCCCATAAGCACCGACCTAATTAACTAGTGATTTAGTAGAATACACTGCTTTTGGTGCTTCCAACGAATCACACCAGTGTGCTAATAGTGACAGAAGTGTATTGGTGTGTTGTTAATCATAAGGTATTATTTGAATAAATATTTTTAATTACTTGCATAAAGTTCAGTAGTTTACAGCAAAATTTACGAGTAGAACTCACTGTAGGCAATTTTCCAGTTTCGTTTAAACTGTGAATGACTTATAGATTTTTTAGAACTGTAAGTTACTTATAAACAAAGGATTTTCAGGAAGACCTGAGGGATGATAAATAAGACAAGCCAAGCTGTAAAGAAGTACTTGGTTTCCAGTAAAATGTTACTAAATAAAGTATGTCCGACAGTCAAAAATAATAAATGTTGCAAGAGATGACATTTATTTTCTCCTAACTGTCCTCTTCCCTGTGAACTCTACAGGAATTTTATGTATGCCAATCCATGTATGTTTTTCTTCGTTTATTCCTTGTCTCGTATTAAGACAGAGGTTTATTTCTCTCAAAAGGATTTTTACTATTATTTGTAAATAGAACTTGAAATTCCCTTTGCCACCTTCATTTTATAATATATTTATCCTGTATTCCAGCCCTTTCTTTCAGATGAAATTTCAGCCTGTCATGGTAAATTTTATAGACAAAATTATGATAATCCCTAAAATGGGAATAATAAAACAATCAAAGACTCAAACTTGATAATTCCACCAATACCATGCATTCGTGATATTTGTCCTCTAAATGGTTTTAGTGCATAAAAGTCTGACAAATGTTTAACTCCCCTGAATGAAATTTCTAAATTGTACCCTTCTAATGGGGGAAAACAAACTGTATGACAGACTTACTTTGGTTCCCTTCTAGAATATTCTAAACCAGTGGTTCTCAAAGTAAACGCTTCTGCTCCCTCACAAAAATACCAAGAAATATTACATAATTTTTAAAATTTTGATCCAGTTTCATAGGCAGCTACAGCTAGTGAAAACTAATTAAACTAATAAATAAATATATAATGCAGGGGGTCTGTGAAATATCGCATGCTTTAAGTTTGTACACAAAACGGATGTCAGTTTTGATACCCAATGTCTGTCAGTTGACTACTTTGCAAAATCTACTTATTGTAGATTTACATAGTGGGTCTTCGAATAATATAAACTCAGGAAACGTGACCAAAATCTAAAAAAGTTTTAGAATTCATTTCACAAAACTGCAAAGGTCTGATTTTATTTAAATTTCAAAAATATTATCTGAGATAACTAAACAATACTACACTAACAAATATACCATAAAGCAAAAGTTACTAGAAATAACATAAAATAAACTAAAGGTCAACATAAAAATGCCATTATGAAATATATATTAATGTTAAATATTAATTTGTCTTATGTTAATGAAATAAACTTATAAAATATAAGTTAAATTGCAGCAATAACTAAAAAAGTAGCAATTTTGGTTACCATAAATTTGCATTTTCTACCTCAACGTTGTACTATTTTAATAACTGTGACTGTTAAAATATTGCTAATATATATTTTAAATTGCTTTAGTAATAGAAATTGAAATTAATGATATAAATTATGCTGGAAGAACTTAAGAATATTAGACATACATACAAAATTCCACAAATAACTGAAGTAAACATTAACCTCAACAACATAAAACTCAACTAAAATATTTCAATCAAGAGGAGTATATTCTATGGTTTCAAACACATAAAATTGATCCGCTTGTTATTCGATCCCCAATATTTAGAGTGTATCGTGACCTACAATTTAAAGTCAACCATAATTGCGAAATGTAGAATGATGACCTGTTTGAATTACATAATCTCGTATTTTACGCAGCCCGCTAATAGGGATGAGAAATAAGATTTATGTGTTTCTTCCGAAAGTACTAAATGAACTGGTTTTCCCTCACGAGTTTTGGAGAAAGGACCTTTTTATTTTCGGGAGTTTTATATAGTTACTAAGACTTAAAACTGCGATTGTACTATATAAAGGTCGTTAAAGATTAGAGATGTGGTGTTATGGATTATACAGATCTCGTGTTATACAGATCGATTTAATTAGCTGAATTCATTTTTTGACAATGTAGATGATAATTTAATCCACGAAAATATTATTGGAATGTATCCTTTTTATGAATTATGTGTTCAATTATTTACAACAGTTGCTGTTATATATATATATATATATATATATATATATATATGTGTGTGTGTGTGTGTGTGTGTGTGTGTGTGTGTGTAGAACTAGTTCTGGGCTGTTAGACGTCTGCGTGAAAAATAGCATTTGGCCGCCCCCTGTTTCTAAGTAGAAGATAGCACTTGGCCACTCCTTATAAATACGTATACCTAGTAAATATTCTATCTACCGCCCTAGAAATGTGGCCGCCTGCTTGCATGCACACACTGCACACCTATTAGACATATCCCTATATATACATATATATATACACTACACTACCCGACAGATTTTGTCTTGTTTTACCGCTGTAAATCCAAAAATTGTAAAATGTTTTTAAATAAATTATAAATCGGACGATTTTGATGGAAAAGTAAGGAAAAAAATTATTTTTAAAATACTTGCCGCCACCACGCGTACTGTCATCACAAATGTAACTAGATTAAATTAAAATTCCCACATCGTCGGTACGGGGATTAGCTCCTGGGACTTCTCGTACTGAAGCCCGATGCGCTGACCACTGAGCAACAGATACGTTGGCAGTGAAGGGTTTCAAACGGCATTTTAATAATGTCAATAAGCGCGCAATTCTGGGTTTTTAATAAAAAACAATTTCTATAGGATCAAATTGTGAATCTAAACCATTCTCGAATCAAGTTAATTACACAAAATTTCATCAAAATCAGTCCAGCCGTTTAGGAGGAGTTTTATTGCAAACACACGGACAGAAGAATTTCTTATATAAAGATATATATATATATATATATATATATATATATATATATATATATATATATATATATATATACATAATTTTCTATTTCTAAGATAATATACTGATCATTATAGAGATCAACTCAGTAAATTTATACATGATTTATTTATAATTTTCTCTTTAAAGAAAATAACACTACAGTTTAATTTCTAGAATGGTGTATTAAATATTTTTAGCAAACTTGTGATGTTGATCATTCACATAAAACATTACAAGAACTGCCTCTTTCTTTACATTAATTCTTATACCCATTCTAAATTCTGAAATATTGATTATCTATCTGAAAAATGGTTGCAAAACTTAAAAATGTAGATAGTTATTCGAATCAAGAATACAGCTTAGCCAAAATGTATTTCCTTTATAGACAATAGAATGAAATTCATTAGTTTGGACAAAAAATATTACTGCGAACTTAATGTAAAATTAATTTATGTTCCAAAACTTTAAATAGAACTTAAAACTTCTTAAATATTTTGTGTTATTTTACAAAAGATGTTTTATCAAGGAAAAACTTGCGTTTGATCTACTTTTTAAAATGTTTCAACGAGAATTATGAGTTGATGTTCTAATTAGCCAATTTGTTGCTGTCTGTCAAGTTTTTCACCAAAGCACAATGTAAAACTTATGGGTCAACAGTAAGAAAAAAGCAATTTTTTTATTTAAATTTCTTTGTTAGCAATTCTTAAGCACGCCGTACCTATTTATTTTATGTATGCATGAGTATCTAAAAGAAAGATAACGTAGACAAATATCTTATTACAAATGACAAATGTCTACATTATTTTAGAACTAGAAACTTATGTATATATAATCTTTATATATGAAATTCTTCTGTCCATGAGTTTGTAATAAAACTCCTCCTAAACGGCTGGACAGATTTTGATGAAATTTTGTGTATGTAATTAAGTTGATTGGAGGACGGTTTAGATTCTCAATTTGATCCGATAAAAAATGTTTTTTATTAAAAATCCAGAATTGCGCTCTTATTGAGATTATTAAAATGCCGCTTGAAACCTTTCTGTCAACGTATCTGTATCCAATTTATAATTTATTTAAAAACATTTTACAATTTTTGGATTTAAGGTTAAAACAGGACAACATCTGTTGGTCGTCTAGTGTATATATATGAAACAATGATTTTTTTAAAATCTACATTTAATATTCGATTGTGGATATCTTACCCCAGAAACATTTCTGCAAGCTTACATTACTTCCCTTAGAGCAATTAGGATTGCCTTTTTAGTACTTCAGTTGAGATTGTTCTAAAATCCTAAAATTCAGAATGTAAGATTTGAAAGGCTTTAATTTCCTTTTCTTGAGATTTCACAGTAAAGAAATAAGTAACTGCTATCATTTCGTTCATCATTAACGTTAGTCGACAGAGCAAATGCACAAGCGACAATTGTTCGCGAGATATTCGACTTTTTGCAACAATTTGCGCCTAATTAAACAGTTTTATATCGTTCTCTTAATAGTTTCAACTTCATAAAATAGTTCATTACGCCATATCAATTATTACGAGAAAATTTAAGCGATTCGGAAAAGAAAAAACAAAAACGAAGAGTTTTATCCAAATATTTAAATTTGCAGTTGACAATGCCGATGCTAATTATTTTTCGGAATTTAATCATCTGAAAATGTTTGTATTAGAGAAAATATGCGATATCATAATTCTCTTGGGAGATCAAACAGTGCTGGAGAAAATTCTGTTTTTGTATTCATTTTTATAGATAATGTATCTTTAGAAATATTTTCAGTATATCTAAGTTAAAATAAAACAAAAAAAACTTCTCTTTTCGTACGGAGAAAACCTCCAGAATACCTTTTACAATTCAAGCAAAGTTTGAAAAAAATTTCAATACAAGAGAAATATTTTACTAAACTGACACTGCGCTAAATGAATGCTATATCCAATAAACAAAGTCCAATAAACAATCTGAGAAAAAGTCCTACATAATTTTTTTCTATATATAATTTTATTATATACTAATTTTCAATATATAATTTTGTTATATAATTATATATACATCGATATATAGATACTTACATACATAGATTTAAGAAGTATAATAGAAAAAAACTGAATATTTCTCTAAAACTATTCCATAATTTATATTTCTGAATTTTTTTTATATTTGTTGCAACATCATTTTTTGACATGTGTTATCAACATAAATGCAGTTTAATCATTATAAATAGTAATTTTTTTAGAATATATACTTATTCTTTGATTTCTTAAGCATAATTTTTCTATTTTTCTTAATCTCCAACTAGGATGATTATATCGAAATGTTTATTTAAGATAACAGCTGAGAGTACTTTAATTTTGCAAATATATGTAATATCACTCCTCTTGCTTAATTTTTCAAAATCATTTTATAAAAGAATATGTTTTACAGCTATAAATATGCCATGAATGTTTTGATTAAAAAGGAATTTTTACTAACTTCCAAAAAATTGAAAATAATTATACCCTTCTTTTAAATATTTTTTGTAAAACTGAGTATAGACTTTATTGCTTGAATATGCTGTAAATCATGTCTTAAATCCATAAAATATCTAAAGAATAAAAATACTTTTTTTAAATGTATAATGAGGTTTCACAATTCTTTAAAGAGGTGTTGTAAACTCAAAACTAATTCTTGAATTCAAACCACTAGTGCACCAATAGAAAAGAATATATGAACAAATCCCTTTTAACTTAGAACACATAATTTTCTGAATTTTATTATTTCGTTTAAAGAAGTATTTGCGTTCACATGCATAGTTTATTTTTCCGATTTTGATGGAAAATAATAAATTAACACTATATCAATTATATTATAAATATATCAGTAGACAAAAAATCCTTTTGGAGAACGTTTGAGCAGGTTGAACTAGCTGGAATTTTTACTTCGAAAGCAGAAAATGTAAGAGGTATGATGCTGTTTGTGAATGGCGAACACCTAACATATGTTCCTAAGTCAGTCGCACTGAAAGAGCACGCGCCTGCGTTTAAATGTACCCCTTTATGTCCATCGGCAAACCATCTTGGCGACATCGTCTCAAAGTGGACTGGATCGTTGAAAAGTACGACAGATGGATCCACTGGAGGGTTAAACAAAGTTGTCATCCAGAGTTGTTCGCCGCGCTATTACCTTTGCTCACGCCCCAAACCGTGTCGGCAATCTTTTGCAACAGTTTGTTCTCCCACTGTGAGGGTTCCTTTGTCCACTGCGGTACCCGAGACTCGATACACACACTTCACAATAGGTCCCAGCGTTTCCGGTACACCTCCGAATCCACAAAGTACTCGTACAACAATACGAAATACAATCAAAAGATCCTAGCCGTCTAGTAAAAGAGACCATTTTACTGTTCGAGGTGTTGCGGAGGTAAAGCGACTCCGTAAGATCGGACATTAATTCACAAAACAGAAAATCTTACAGTAATGAATATGAAGGTAAATGCCTTTGCTTTCTTAAGTACTCCACATTTAATGAAATTCAAGTACAAATCTAAACAGAAAAATGATTAAATATCAAATTCAACTTATTGATACAAAGACTTTAGATGGAGAAATACAGTGATGTTAAACCTTTGAGATTATACTAGAATCCAGTATTAAAAAAAGTTTTAGTTGTTGTACCAACTAAAACTTTTTTTAATACTGGATTTTTAAAGAAAGACCAAAACTTGCATACTCAGAATACAAACTTCTGATATTGTAAAAGTATTTTGCTACAGATTTTTCTCGAGTAATATTTTCAGATCCAGTCCTATTACAATTAATAATCTTTTAAACTATTTGTAACTTAATTTAATTTTGCTGTACAAAATCTGGAAAGTCAAGTTTTAGAACAAAAAGTAAGTTATAAAAACTCATAAATGAATGAATTTAGAGTATATTATAAACAATATTCATTTTTAATGTGCTCGTGTTGAATGCTTTTAATTGTAAAAAAAAAAAAAAAATATTGAGATATCTTCAAATAAAACGCGGATAATAGTTTAAATCAGTTAAGAAACAATACGTCTGCAAGATTACTTGTCAGAGTATTAGATATTTTCCTTAATATATGTAAATTATATAGTTCCTTATTTTTTATTAAACATCTTTTATGAATGCCTTAAGATAACTTTTTATATAAAAATGTTATAACTCTAATGCCCGTGTAAATGTAATAGAATAGAATTTGTTATGCTGAGCAACAGATTACAAAGAGATGTCTGCAAACTTGAGAATAAGATTTAAAATTTTTGACAGTAAGGAAGTTTGTAGAAAGAAAACCAGTTTTTTAAACGTAGCAGTCTGAGGAAATGCATTGGTTGGAAATAGGTTAAAAAGTATTTATTTCTTGAATACTTTACAAGCATAAAGATTTTTTAAAAATAAATTTTAGTAGAGATAAGTATCCTTTTCGAAGAATAGACACATAGAATTAATTTCAATTAAATCGAAACAATATTCAGTTTTAATGCATTTATTTCGAATACTTTTAGTTGCAATAAAACTATTGATTAAAAGTATTATTGAGACCTTTCAATTAATTTTGACGTTAAAATAAAAAAATTTAGAATAAATGTTTTTAAATGGTTTTTTATCGTTGTTGTTTATAAAATATATCAGTTAACAACATGTTATAAAGTACATATTATTTGGATGCGTTACAGACATGGAGATTTAACATATTTTATTAGAGATAAATAACCTTTTTAGAGAAAGCAATAAAATACCAAGAACACTTTCAAAAGAGAAATTATGCTTCTATTTGTCTGGAGTCGAACCCAAGCGTTTTACCACCAAGATACCAAACCATTTATTAAGATTCAAGACAGAGGAAATAACAATGACCAGGAATTCAATATTTATATGAATTATTTTATCCATAATGATTAAGTTGATTAAGTTGATTAAGTTATATTGACATCAAAGACACAGTTGTATACAGAATTTCAACTCAACTACAGATCGGGAATTTAATGGAAAATTTATTGCAAAATTTAGATCTATACAGACGTACAGTGCGAGTTAAATAAAAGTGGTTAAAAACCGTTAGAATCTAGGAACTCCGAAACATACTTCAAACATGCAATCACAAGCTTGAAGTTTATGGAAATATTGATATCTTAATTTGAAATGCTTAAAATAAATAAGTAATAAACGTTTTTAAAAGAAATAGGGCAGAAAAATAAGGGGTTTATAATAAATTAGTTATCAAACCGAAAATGTAATGTAATAAAAGTAAAATAATGTTCTCTAAATTAGTTACGACTTAGTAATTATTATTATTATAATTATTATAAAATAATTTTTTGATTTTACTCAATGCTAAATAAGAAGAAATTTTTTTAAAATAAAAAACAGATTTTAAAAATGTATTGAATTAAACACATAATCTGATATCAGATACATATTATTAAAGCTATCAATTTAACTATAATTCTATCATTGATATATATATTTAACCCATTTTATAGACTTTATGACAAAATATAACCAAGTTCCACATGGTTAGTTTAAAAATTGATTGCTAATTGCTCGAGATCAATCATTTTAAAATAATTAATGGAAACCAAGCCAAATCAAATTTAATCTACAGGTTTTTTAAAGAAGTTTTAAAATTTAATTGTCATAAGTAGAATAATCAATTAAATCCTCTTATATGAGAGAAAATAAAATGTTTTAATAGTTTTAGAACACTATTTCATTTCTGATTTGCTAAATTCCTGGTATAATGATAAATTCGTCCATTCAGATTGCACTGGAAGATTTAAATTAATTGAAAGTAAAATTAAATAGATAACAATTGAAAATTCTTAAAAATCAAAGGGGTTTATTTAACAGTTGGCTTGCGTAAAGTACTATAATTTGACATTTGCTAAATCGATCTGAACTAACAAACTCAATTAAATATTTACTCTTTCTTTCAGATTCTATCTCACTGAATATTATAACC
This sequence comes from Pardosa pseudoannulata, assembly GCA_032207245.1. Taxonomy (NCBI): domain Eukaryota; kingdom Metazoa; phylum Arthropoda; class Arachnida; order Araneae; family Lycosidae; genus Pardosa; species Pardosa pseudoannulata. Next base: position 117,649,488 of record CM063503.1, read on the forward strand.
AATATTATTTTTATAGAGCAACTTCCCATTTTAAAAAGGTGCCGAATTTCATGGTTTTGAATCCCACTGTTACATTGATATTCGTGGACAGCGAGAATCAATTTGAAACGATAGGTCCAAATCTAAATTGTAAAAAAATGACCATAACACTTGAAATCAAATCAAAGCTATTACTAAAGACACAGTATTGTATTGTAAGAGGGCAAAAATAAGCTGTAACGATATTTGGAATAACAAATTTCACATTCAAAACTAATGAATTAATAAAAGGGTATTTTTCCATTAAATGGCTACGTTTATTAAAATTTTATAAATAATTTAATACCACCATTTCAATGACATTTTGAGACATATTTCGATTTGATAGAGTAGTATTGTGATTTCAGAACAGTTGTTGGGATGAATCACTGCAAATGTGTAGCTATCAGGCACCAATTCTGTAGTAGAGACATAGTATCTCTTAAAGAAATAATCCCAACATCTTAGTGTTTCAGATTACTAATTTTTTTTAAATTATATATCTACGTATAGCTTGAATTATTCTTTATAAACAAATCTACAAACTTTTATTATGCAGTTGATATCAATACGGGTTGATACCAATAGTATACGGATACTGATACGGATTTTTGCAATAGTTAGTATTAAGTAGATTTTTAATTATCTTTTAAACATATACCGCTATATAATATCCAACCCCGTGTCTTTAGAAATGCATTACAAAATGTCTCAGTTTTCTATTTCGATAAGCTATAGAGCTTCTGCGTTTATTTTAAGTTAAATAAATTACAATGGAGAACTTACTAAAGTCAGGGAGTATTATTTAACAATTGGCTTGTATGGAGTACTACAATTTTACATTTCCTATATAAGTCTGGATTAACAAATTCAAGTTAATTAAATATCTAGGCATTTCTAAACCAAAACATTAAAGTTAATGGATTCTATAGTTAGATTTTATGAAAACAATGATATAGTCTAACTGTCAATGAATTTTTTTTTATATTCCATTGCTTGTACAGTCTGCAGTATTTTAGGAATCTTGTAGATCACTGAAGTCCAATATTTTCATAGTCATTTAGAGTTAGCTGGGGATTAACTGCATTACAATTTACGATAGTTAATCGATAGTTAGCTGTAATTGCGGTGAAACCATAACTAAGAAAATAAATCCTCTAATTACAAACTTTGATTGTTCTAGGATTCAGATGATATGAACTTTAATTAGGTTTTATTTCAAGATCATTTTAAACTATATTTTTTGTTACTATGGTAAATTTTGTGTTGGAGAAATTTTGAGTAAAATTATGCTTAAAATATAACCCTTTGACAAATTTCACTGACTTTCTCTTGGTAAGTTACATATTTATATTTACTCAACATTTAATAAAGTATGAAATATTATTTCAAAGAATTAATAAGCTAGTTTAATGAATGACAGATATTAAAAATAGTTTTTGTTTTAGTAAGCTTTATAGGCAGATTTAGTAAACAAAAATTTTTTTTCTTTAAAATCAAATAGACACTTTTGTTTTTGGGTGCAATTTTTATACTTCAGCTTTAGATATTTTCTTTTCTAGAAAACTTAAAAACATTAGAGAACGTTACTCATACAGCTTAACAGAAGTCCAAAATTTAAACAGAAGTTCATAAACGTATCACTGAAATAATCAACGGGCATCAATTAATTATCTCATTAGTAGACCATCATATGCGTCACATTAATTCCTCTAGTTTTTATTGGAAAGAATTTCATCATAGAAAATCAAATTAACAAAAAATATTCTTATTGGTTTTTAAAGCTAAAATGGTATGATCTCCAGGGTTAAATTTTATTTCTAAATGTTTTTGTTTTTTAATTTTGATTACATGTGCACAACTGTGTTGTTATATTCATTTTTTTCATCGGATAATTTCTAAATATCATTGAAATTTTTACTAAAATGATATATTATACTTTTTGATATATTGAATCCCCATTTTAATGACTTAAAATAGTACAACTATGGTATAGAATTATTTTATTAATTGCAAATTAATATATAAATGATATTTACTCTAAACAGCATTCTTGCTACCTTTATAGCATAATATATCCCATATAATGTCACAATGTCATTGATGATTCATAATAATGTGGAATATATTATAGCCATGGTTAGATAAATGTATTATTACTTTACTGAATCATTTTTAATGAAACAAAATTAAATCTCATTAGCACGAAACATTGAAAAATTGAACAAAAAGTAATATTTTTAATTTTTTTGAATAAAGCATATTTCACCATAAAAACCTGAAAATTGAATTCAGTACAAAGCTTTTTGTACCTAAATAAGGGTATAAAAAATCGGCATTCTAAAAATTTAAAATCACAGAGAGCAATTCCACAAATTTATCACTCAACAATGGTTTGAGAGAAAATTTCAGTTGAAAAATCGTATTTTTTTTAGCCCCAGTAATCTTTTATCAGTAAAACCAGAACCACTTAGCTTTCACGTGAATACGTGTATATGGAGTACGGAAAAATATGAAAAAAAGTACGAAAAGAATTTTCATATTAATCAAGCGAAGAGTCTATATCACCAAAAGGCATTTTGGAAGGATTCATTCGTATAGCAATCCCTCCAACATTTATGAAGTATCAATGAGGCCGATTAAAACCAGGTGCGGCTTTGCCTAGCCAAGGCCGGGGCCTGTAGGCTCCCGGAGGATTAGCGAACCCCCCTTTCCATGCAACGGCCCAATCTTGGTTCTCATCGCACACTCTCTGTTTACAACTGCCTTTCTCACGCCAACTACCCAGGTGTAGCCCTGGGCCCCAACAGTAGTAAAAAAAGGAATTTTACTTTGGAGGGAGTAGCGTTTGAGAGGCATGCAAATGCGTGGGTTTTGTTTGTTACAAACATAAGCCACCCTATTGTGAAAAAATAAAGTACGTGAAAGATATTCTATCTCTTTTTAAGCAGCAAAATCTCCTCTCCGCAGAAAATTGATGCAATATAAAAGCGAAGTTTTACAGCTTAGATGCCTCATCTAGTCTTAGTGCTTATAGGTGTGTGCGTGTGGAAACAAAATTAAAATTCATCTAAAGTTAAATGGGAGAAGAGGAATTATATTTACAGCTTGCTAATAATTGCTGGAAAAAAGTCATTGAAGTATATCAAGTAAGATTAGTTGTAATGAAAAATATCAATCAGTATAAGTATGTTACGTGAAAGCGTAATATAATCATTGGAAAATACAACACGCGTGGGTGCTTTTTCTTTTCATATTAGACTACCTTGACATATTAGCAAAGCTTTACTCATTCCCAAGTTTAAGAAGCAATTCCAAATAACAGGATTTCTTCAGGATACAACAGGGTATTTCACAAGCCTCAAGAAATGTTGTAGAATGATAAATGCTTGCTGTTCATGCGTTTTTAAGAATAAGAAACCTGACACTTAAAAATTAAATAAGAATAAAGAATTCTGAAACCTCAATAGCCAACAAAATAAAAGTCAACCAATCTTTAAAAAACATATAGCACGAATGTCCCCTAGTTTAATAACTTGAATAATTATATTTTATTTAAAAGAATTTATTATTAATATTTATCTCATGTACAAATATTTTCTGATAACCAATTTTTTGTATAAAATAGCTTTTAAGTAGCAATAGTTTCCAAATAGAACTATGCATATTTTAAGATAAAATTTTCAATCTACGCAAAGAACTTATCTCTTTTTAATATAAAACCATGAAACTTTTACTTTTAAATTTTAATAAAATCAAGAAATAATAGTAATCGTATCCCGTTTTTAATCATTGTTATTTTTTTCTGTTTTGTAAATATATAATTAGAATTTGAACCCACTTCATAGAAAATTTCTGACTTCCCTTTTTGTATAACTTGTTATTAATATAAGTAAAAATATTGTACTTTAATAAGTAAATTTAGTAAAAAATAAACAAAGCTACCTGAGTTTAACGGACTACACTTCTTAGACTTTAATATAATTTGTTTTGTTTATTATGAAGAAACTTTATTGAGAATTTTTACGTAAAACTTAAAACCAGAGAAGATATTCTTATAAATTTTTCAATAAATTAACTATGAAAGAGAAATTTATGACACCAGTTTTTCTTCTAAACTTGGAATCTGCCTATTGTAATTTAAGAATTTGTTTTTAATAAACAAACCATGTTTTTGCGCGTAATACTTTAAACTGATATATTCCTCACTTTGTAAATTTACCTGAGACATAATTTATCTTAAAGAGACTTTTAAGTAATTATAAATAAATATGCTTATCTTATAAATTTGGGAAAAAATATTTAAAAGAAAAAGATTTGATCCAATGTAAAAATACACATAATACCGTGCAAATAAGAGGTCTACAGTAAAAAATCTCATCATAAACAAATTGAATGTTGATTTTATAGGCAAATTATTATCGCACGAAAAGATATAAAGAGTCACTGAAAAATTAAAAGCTTTGTGCATTTTTTCCCCTCTAACCCTGAATTTTACGCCATCTAATCCGTGCTTTATCTCTTAACTTCTTTCTTTGAGCTTTTCAACACGCTTCTTGAGCCTCTCCATTTTGCGTCCTGTTGAAGTTTAATTAGGTTTTTTAAGAGCACTAAAGGTCGATGATTAGTAAAATTAGCAGATTTCCTTTTTCATCGCGCATTTGGGTCTCAATTTCTCAAGTGGGAAATCTCTTTTTTTCATCCCATCTTTAGATCGGAAAACTTTTATGTAATGAAGTCTGTTAAGGAAGAAATTCAAAATACATCTGGGCAATGTTTCTTCTAATAATGGTTCATATGTGTTCCGAACATTTGGAAACAAACTGGGCATTAAAAGAAAATCTAATTTGGGTAATTAAAGTTATACTCTAATTTAAATTAGAAGGTAATGAGATAGTGAATGAAAGATTTACTAATTACTCGTTTTGAAATAGAACAGTTTATTAAATAACGGGAAAAAATGACGAGTTAAACCTTTTTATGATTAGTTAAAATATAAATACAGCTATCAATATTAATGCTGTCAAGAAGAAATATAATTCAGAGATAATAGATGGTGATCTAGATAATAACACAAGTAACTTGAAACATGGGCAATTTATAAGACAGTAAGAGAAGAAAATAGTCAACAAGAGTAGTGGATTATTAAAAGAAATAATGCTTAAATCTGTTATTATAAAAGTTTATAAAAACTGTCTGGTGCTGAAATCTCTTAGAAATCTTTTTCAAATGATTTTATGAGGTGTATCAAAGAGACTTTTGAATTTTGAAGGTAAAACTTGTTTCATATAATAAAAAATAACACATTTTCTTCCCTTGTTTAGTTTAATATAAAGTCACGAATAATACCTTTCAATACGGGATATAATGCTTGTAACATTTAATCAAGAAAATGTAATATCATTTTTGGCAAAGTATAAATGAAATAATCTGCTTTGTAAAACATTACTTATCCATTTTGTTTCCATAATTATAAATGTAATTTATCCAGTTATTAAAACAAACTTCTGAAAATTTCCAAATTATCTTCACCTTTCCTGTAACTATATATCTTCATCTATATTTATTATGCACATTTCTTTTACATAACCAAGAGATTTATATTTTTTGGGGGTAAAATTTTAAGAAGTTTAGAAAGTTGCATATTATAACTTTTTGTATAGCTGATAGGTAAACAACTTTAGACTTTTATGTTTATCTTCCTGTTTAATAGTTTATAAAATGCCTTCTATTACATCCCTAATCAGGCTACATATCATATTTTAACATATTTTTGACTGAAATACCGTACACATATAAAACAGAAAAGATGAGAATATTTAATTAAATGTATGAACATGTGTCTGAAAAACACCTAATGAGGGCGAAATCACTACAGCGCAAAGCCTGGGGGTTCAATTTAGAATACTGACATAAATGCTTGCATCGTTAGAGCTGTGGGAATTACTTAATTAGTTGTCGAATAGCAAAATATTGATCCTGACAAAATCGAAAAATAAATGAACAAATAATCATCTAAAAATTTATAGAAGTGTTGAATATATAAAATGCTGAAATAATATTTGATTTCTTTTTTTTTCAGCGAATTGAAACAGGATTTATTGTAGTTACTTACAGAAGTATATAAATCCTCGAAAGAACTTTTTAATAAATTCCACTTTAACACTTAACCACTTAATACACTGCTAATTCCTAATACGTAAGCTACTACTGATGCTAATTGTAAATTTTATAGCTTTTTAAGCATGTCATTACAATACAGGTATTTAATGTTTTTAACGAAAAACAACTTATATTCAAAAATATGTAAAAACCACACTTTAATAACTTAGCTCGTTTTATGCCCATTTAGATTTCTTACGATATGGTAGTTTTAAGATTACTACTCAATAATCTCTATAATTTGTAAAGAAAAGAGTTCGCATATATATTTTATAGGACTAAATAACACAAACATCCTACGCCTGATTTTCATCTATTTTACGCTATGTTACACTTTATGGTATAGAGATAGTCTATCCTTGACGAGTTCTTTTCTCAGATGAGTCAAACGAGTTTCTCTTGATTGTTAGAAAATAATTCATGCATTCGGAACCCTCATGTTTACATTTATGCAAACTGAGAATCCCAAAAAGTACGCACGTTTGAAATTTTCCTCTCTTTCGGTCGCGTGGTTTATCGAAACCCACAGCAGCTAAGCATAGTTTATCGATACAGCACGACTGTCAGCCTTGTGCGGGCATGAATATGCAGCAAGCAGCGAAATACCTGACCGGTAGGTTAGAGATTCTGCTGACAGCACCGAAATCAACCACGTGCTGCAAGAATCCCCACAAACACACCAGGAACGCGAGTATTTGTGCTGATTCTCCCCAGATATCAGATGTTCTTTTGTTTGCGGTTGACTTTATCTATCAATCTATCTATATATGTTTCTAATCTTCGACTGTGTCACTCTCCCTCTTCACTAGGTTAGAAATGTGTGTGTCATCTACCAGTTATCAGGTGCCTCTGATCACGTTTGGAAGCAAATAGACGTATGAAGTTAATAGCCCTCTTTAGTCTGATTGACTCTAAAAGAGAATTTGTCTTCGATTTGAATCGAAGTCTAATGTAAATCATAGAAGCTGTTTATCTAATCCTGAACAGTCTGGTCACTGCCCTAAGTTTCATATTATCCTAGACTGTCTGGACAGTGTTAATTTGGCCTAACATATTTAGTGGTTGCTCGTGAAAATAGTTTATAAAAAAATAAAGTATGACCATTATTACAAATGAAATATATAGGGAGATTGTAAACGAAGAATAGAAAAAAGTCATAACTATTTTGTATTTATCTACATACCAACTGTTATTAAAAATATAATATAGTGGAGTTTAAAATATTTAAAATATTTGAATCTACTATTTATATGTAATCTATGTAATCTAATATTATATATATATATATATATATATATATATATATATATATATATATATATATATATATATATATATATATATATACATTACAAATGAATATATATAGAGAGAGAGAGAGAGAGAGAGAGAGATACATACAGAGATACAATAGCTGAAATGTTTCAAAGATGGATATATTTAATGATTCAAAATGATTAGTAGATCACACCTTAAGAAGATAATTCAATATTCTATTCGGTTATTAAAATATATTTTGTAAATAATAATTGCTTTTTAGAAATTTTAGTTTCATTTGTTTTACATTTAATAATTGTGGAACTATAGAGTATATTAAGACCTCACCACTTTGTTAGATTTGATTTAAGGATGTTGAAAGATAGAAATAGCTCTGCGTCAGATGCTATCAAACTCCTCTTTGATAAGAAAGTATCAACTGATGTCAGCCACATGCCGTGGATACAGACAAGGAAAACCTCGCAAACACTATAGTAGCTTAGATATTTGTGTTGATGTGCACCTGTGATCAGAACGCCCTTTCACTGTTTGTTGTGAGATGCCCGCATAAAGGGCCCTCTACCTAGCAAACTCGTGGCCTCCCCAGAGTTTGCTTTCGTCGACCTCCGCCTACCTATGGGAGTATACAATGCCTTTGCTCACTTTGTCAGGATTTTGGCCAAATATGCCCGGCATTCTTACGTTTTAATCCTTCGATTGAAAATGCCTGGAAACATGTTGACGGCACATAGTTTAGGGTTATTCACCCGGGGCGAACAAATAATTGGAGGCAGCATTAGGGATATAAACGTGTTTTTACTTCAGTATAAACACCATCAGATGGTTACCGAATGTTCACTTATTTTCAGCTGCGATGGATTTTCTACAGTGATGTTTTCATTTTTGCAGCGGGAAGCAATGACAGAAAATTCAATAGACAAATATATTTTGTGGTCAGAGATTTTATACAGCTACTGCTTGCTGAAAAATTTAAGCTGAAGCTAAAATCTACTTTTATATGTTTTTGGAGAACTGTTTGGTACTGTTCTGAAAAGAAAGGGGGAGAGGGAGATTTATGAAGAAACTAAAAACAAGTTTTACACTCTGACAAAAGCAAATATTGGGACGCAAAAAAATTGGTTCGTAAAAAATTAGTAATGCCTTTATTTAATATAAAGCCTGAAAAATTGTTCATTTACAAGTGCACCGTCAACAAAGAAAATATAAATGATCAATATCAATATGTAAGTTGTTTATTTTATTTATTTTTTTAATAAGATATTACTTAACAATCAACCTCTAGAAGGAATCACAATTAATAAACGAGAAGACAAAAATTACTATAATTTGGTTACTAACGTTTATTTTTAAACCAAATTCTTGATTTTATGCTCGCACACTAAACTTACTAGAAATAAAAGTAAAAAATAAAACAATTTAGTCAGATTATATTTCTTAAGTTTTTGAAAACCAGTGCTGTATTGATGCATTTTGAATAATTTCTCAATTACAGATTAGTAAAGATTCAATTGCCGACTATTTCGAGAGTTGTATGTAATTATATTCTCTCTAATAAATTATCTAATTAATGAGGAATAATTTCAGTTACACTCAGATAAATAATTGTGCTAATCTAGATTTTAAATTAAAGTCATCCTATTTTGGTTTGCTTGAATTAAACTAGATTTAAATAGAAATGTATGTTATTTATGAGGATTTCAAAAAATTTTAAATGCATAAATGAATTATGCAGATCTAATATTATTCCTTTTATACATTGTTTTAAACTATTAAGATATTTATCTACACTTTTAAAACATGTTAAATTATGAAAAATTGTTTAAAACTACACAGCATAGAAAGATAATTATTAATTTTTAAATAGTTTTAATTACTTTTATATAATTTATAATTGATTTATTTTTATTTTTTCTTTATGTTCTGGTGCATAACAGGAAAGGGAAAATCTTTTTGAAATAAATTATTTTGTAGTACAGTCGCTAAAGATAGAACGAATTTTCCATATTTGAATAAAAAAATTGAATATATTTCAAACTATATTAAGATTAATTATTTATGTTTTGTTTATGTTGATTGCATTGAACATGTATACCGTAGAACAAGAAACAGGCAATAAGAAAGAAAAAAAATATTTCACTTATATCTGATGGCTGTTACAGGTAGAACAAATTACCGTATTTGAAGAAAAAATTCAATATAATTAGATGTAAATGAAGATCGATTATTAAGATTTTATTGTGTTGACTGCACCTGACATTGTATCCTAGAGCAAAAAATTCAGTAGGAGAGGAAAAAAATACACTTCGCTTTTATCTAATACTTTACAACTTTATAAAATCACAAAAGATATGAACTCATAATTTCAATAAGTTAAATACAAAGAGTAATCTACTTTTGTTGTTATGAAAGTGTTAAAGTAAAATACTTCAAAACTCAAAGAAGTTAACAAGCAACTGAGATGCTTTAGTGTAGGTATATTAAGAGTGTTAGCTAACTGATCCCCAACCTCAAAAGGATTAGAAGAAAATCATGAAGGATAAATAGGATAAACGGATTACTCCTATAATGCCATTCAAAAGTAAGTTGACACCTGGGATCCTGTGTAATACAGCTTACAGCTTTAACTATAATGAAAATACAAACACTTTGAGACGTACATTATATACATGAGGAACATATATTTTTCCCAACCGTTTTTTACGCAACCATTTATAGATACTTTGTTCTGCACCCATATTACACGTTCTCTTGTATGAGGCAGCATTTAAGTTGGATGCATGAATAACATCATAGATAGTTCATTTTACTTAAGTACTATATTATAAATGTCATTAATACTGTTAGAATTGGTAATCTTAGCAAAATTAAATGGAGATAAAGAAGTCCCATAGTTTCCCCCTTGTGGCGAGGAAAACTTTAATCTTGCGGCAAATCTACATGTATACACTCATCATAAGTTTACTTTAACGGAAACCAGTAAAAAAATATTCATTTTGTGGGTCTAGTTTGTTTTCGGATATCTTCTTTTACAACACGGGATTTTATATTTATCAGTGTACATTCATAAAAGGATTGTATCCCGAGTAAAATGTTAAATAAATTGAAATTGATAGTTACAGTTTATATTCTATATATCACAATTAGTTAATGAAAATTACCACAATTAGTTAATGAAAATTACTACAATTAGTTAATGAAAATACATTGAAAATTATACAATTAAAGGAGAAAAAGAAAAGTCAATCTAAACAATCGCATTAAATTACTTCAGAAACTGTGTTCGGATTCAATTTTTCGTTTTCCAGTGTTACTTTAAATTACTTAGCTAAGCATTAAAAAAGATCTATCAATAATCTATAAAAAAACATTAAGTACATGTGTTGTTTTCTTTTAAAAGTAGAATGCAAAATATGAATATACAAGCTTAAGTACTAGATATTTATCGGTGAAAACTCTTAATAACTTAAAGATAAGCATATCTTAAAATTCAAAATACAGTTAAAAACAGATTTTGATACTGTTCTTTATTAGTTATTATGTAAATACTATAATACTATCGTAGTATTTTTGGTGCTCTGCATTTATATTTACTTGCTTCCGCCCAAAAAATATCATTACTTGATTGATAAAATGTTTTCTTAATAGATAAATGTATCATTTTATTAACCATCCTAATGCTGAACAAAATAATACTAAGACTAAAATTTGCAATTTACAGCCCAATTTAAAACTATGATTTACTTCTTTGAGAATGAGTAAATATCTTGATATTCATAATTAAATTTAGAAACCTTTACACATGTGATTATACTATAAGAAAACCTCTATTATAAATATTTTATTAAAACTTAAATCAAGGAATATGAAGTGTATATCTGATTAAACATATAGTTTTCAGTGGAAAGTGGACACTGAAAATGATACAAAAAGTCAAAAAATTCATTTGCTAATCACTACTGTCTATGACAGAAATGCTACTTCAATGTTAAATACCTCTATACTGCTATTTTCAAGAACCGAAAACCACTATTTTAAAAAACTGAACATGTTCCCTCTATTACAGTCCTAATTTACTTTCGATTATAGCTATTTTAAATTTTAAAAATCAGTTTTTGATCTTTTACAGAATAAAAGAATGAGTAAAATATATTGATGATAAGTTCAAATAAATGTTTATGTACATATATTATTGCATTCTTTATTTACTACGTTTTTGGGAGAGAATAGTAAACCAGTAAGAAAGTAATAAAAAGGAAAATTTTATATCAAAAACATATCAGTGTTTAAATATCAGTTTAATTTATATCTAGAATTCGTAAGATTGACCATTAATATATTTTGCTATTAAACCAATAAAATGAAATATAAAACTTGTATAAGACACTTACCCTGAAGTAAGAGCTACGTAGATAGATATGTTCTTGTACCCGTTCAAAGTTTATAAAAGAAATAAAATCTGATATTTGACTCTTATTAATAATCGTTTTTGCAGTTATTTGACAGTCACATTTTATAATTAAAAATTGTAATTATTTCTCTTGTCTTTTCAAACAAATTTTTGATAAAGTTTCAAATACAACAAAAATCACAAACGCTTTCGTTTCACGCTCTTAAAATATTATTTTCTTCCCGTGAATACGTCTGATGACTGAAAGTCTTTTTTTGTAAATGTAAATATTCATTTATTCTTAGACTTAATGCACTGTAGTTTCATGTTGGTAACATTTTTAATTATATTAAATCTAATGTGAACACAATTAATAAAGAATTGTCTACCACCATCTCGTAGTTATTCATCTACAATATACTAAAACTGGTAATTTCTGAATCAAAGTGTTTCAGTAGTGTTTGTACTGTTTTTTTTTTTTTTCTTAGAATCTCAGTTTTTTCACAAAAGTATCGAATGTACAGATTCATTGTGATTTTATCCATTAAATGACCATATTTTTTTAAAAGAAATATGTTTAAATGTTTCTGGCTACATTTAACATTGTACGTTAGTAAGGAAAATGTATTGATTAATTGATTTTTACGCGATGATTTTTGTTTGAATATTGTAAAAGACGACTTGCTATTAAACCAAGATTTTATAGATTTCTCAAACCAATATTTTTCCCTATTTTTTTAAGAAAGAAAAAAGGTTAATAAAACAATGAGGATTTGAATCAGAGAAATTAATTGCTTAGTTTTTATTTAGTAATTCAAAATAAAAAAGGTTACAGATTAAAAATTAATATTTCAACATGATTCTTCACAAACAATAATCAGTCTTTAAAATGTTATATAAAACATTATTTTTCTTAATTTTAAGGTGCATAAATAAATTTTATAGTTATCTAAAGCATCACAATTTTAAAGGACAAGTAAGAGATCAAAGACGAAGCAAATTTTTTCGATCTTATTTAATAATCTTTGCACAGTTCTGTAAACAAAAGCTACAGTAAAATTTATATTTATACATTACGTATAAAGAACGCAAATTCAAAAATTAGCATTCAAAAAGAATAATTGAAAATTATTTTATTCGATAAAACAAACTGATTATTTAGCATTATTTGATACATTAATCTTTATTCTTAAGCATTATAAATCAGTATAAACAAAGGAATGATTGAAAAAAGTGTTTAATAATTTAATTTAAAACAAATAAAGATCAACGGTTCTGCTAAAAATGGTAATTTATAATTTTAATACTACAATTGCTAAATTATTTTTAAATGAGTTTTGGTTTACATGCATATATCTATATAATTCGCTTTTAATTTTAGTCACTAGTATTAAAGATAAATTTGTAATTTGACATTATTTATTTTAAGATAAGTAACTACTTCAGTAGATAAGAAGGGTACATGCAAAATAAATCTGTGGGTCCGACATTTTCACACGTAGAAAAGCCAGTATTTGGAGGTGGGGTATAAAATGAGTAGTAAAATATCATCCTGAGTATGGCCAAAATAATAAAGACAACAAAGTTGGAGTTCTACCTTTTTGGTGCCTCGGAATTTTGGGCTACATAAAGCCGCTTCCTTTTTAGAATTCGTGCATTGGTCAGACATAAGAAACAACAACAATAAAAAGACTGCGATTAAATAAGGGATAAGAAAGTAAAATATTTTTTTCTATGGAATATTTTTGGTTAGTGTAATCGCGTAGTTAGAATGGGGATAAATGCCACTAACCTGAGTGGAATTGTGCTCCATAGGTGACCGAACACGGCGACTGATCTTTCGTCCACATGAAGTATTTACAACTTTTCGGCCAAACGCTATCGCGTACGATATTTTTGTCACTCAGCTCCCTACATAATTGCCCTAAAACAAGGATAAAGTTGTGGTTGGGATCTAGTTCTCCAACAATCTTTTACAAAAGAATATGAACATTTGGCCGCTCATTCACTCATGCATACAAGATATGCGAGCGAATTCAATGTTTAGTTACATAAAACAAACTTATAAATAAAAATGTCATTAGCTAAGATTTATTATTTTTAACAGCTGGAAATGAAGGGGGAAGTACTGGTCAGAAAAGGACTTTATAGTTAGCCAGTGTGAAAAGGCATGCCTAGTTACGTGATAATTTTATATTAAGTATACTAGTTAAAAAGAAACTGGTTAAATTAAAACTTTTTTAGAGAAGGCAAGTTATAAAATGAAATCAGCTAGATGAAATAAAAGCAGTGACGTTTATACAAATAGTAAAAATAAGTGACATTTTGATTCTAAATAAAATAAAGTTTGGTTATAAGCATAGTGCAGTTATATGAAATATTTTTGAATTTCTAAAGCAATCTGAAAAGAAATTTGATATCTGAGACTATTATAATCAAGTATCATTACAGTTTTTAAAAAGTAAATTTCAAAGATGTTACATTTCATATCATACGTATAATAATTAGGGTTATTATGCAGAACATATTTTTAAAATATTGTTACATTAATATATTGTTAACTGAATTATAAAAAACAGTATATATAATGATGTAAGTTATATTGATAGAATATTACCAATAGAAATTATTTACTTTGAAAATTTTAGCAAAAAGCAAAAAGTTTAAATGGTGCTATTTAAATTAAACTGAAAAATAAAATAAAAGCTAATAAAAGGTAAAGAGATATATAAACAAATTATAAAAAACGATATATATTTATAATATAAGTTATACTGTTTGAACTGTACCAAAATCAATCACTTTCCTTCTAAATTTTTTGGGGAAAAGATACCTATAAATGAAGTAAATTAAGCTAGCTGATCTTTACATTTAATTTAAATTTACAAAATAAAATGAGAGATAATAAAGGTAAAAGATATGTAAACCAATAATAAAAAACGGTATGTATTTAAGTTTGGTTTGTTTTGAAGCACTACGGTCAACTGTTTTGCTATACGAGTTCTAATGAACGCGAATGATATAAGTTATACTGATTAAATTTTAACAGCAAAAATTTTACTTGTAACTCTTTACCAAAACAGTTACTTATAAATAATGCGAACTAAGCAATGTAATTTTTATGTGTAATTTAAATTTGCAAAATAAAAAGAGTTAATAAACGTGACAGCACATATAAATAACAAATTAAGTATTGTTAATCACACATTTAAAAACGTGCATACTAAACTGCATGCATATACCTTAAACTCTGTAATGTTTCTATGCCTGCTATATTTATTTTATGATAATTTCATTATGTTAGGAATTGTTACAGATAGTAAAAGAGTAATGTCCCATCATAATTACATTCTCACAATAAACTGTACACTATTTTACATTTTACACTAAACTTTTGAACTTAAATGATTCAAATGATTCATAAAATTCCTACTTATAGAACTTAATGACGCTAGAAGTAGATAAAAAAATTATTCTATTTTATAAAGAGTCATTAAGTATTTTAGAACTGATATATAATGGAACTTGAATTTTTCTTCTTTTTTTTTTTTTTTTTTTTTTTTAATACCAAAATGTTATAAAAGAGGAATAAACTGTTTTGGTGAGAGTTATAATGAAACTGTTTCTTTGATTACAACTTATTTTTACAAACTTTTCCCGTCTTTACCAAGTAAATATTCCTGATAAGTATGGTACAGATTAAACTAGATTTATGAACAGATACAGAAACGATCCATTTAAATGCTAAGAGTTTTCTGTGATACCAGCACATATCATGCTTCTAACAATTTTATTTAGATTAGTTGTAAAATGGTGCATACATTTTAATGTTATTTGCTATAAAATTATATTCATAAAAAATATAGCTTAATCCCTTAGATTCTAATTTTGATACATAACAAAATAAATAGAGGAAGAAGACATCTTTCGTACACAGTTCATAAAGAAAATGTATTTTAAAATGCGTGTAAATTTTTATATGTTATTTCTCATCAAAGATAATAAATGATTTTGTATAAAATGTAATTAATTCTGTATAAAACATCATTTAGCAAAATGTAATAATATCATGATGGTTGGTAAAATGCCATGATTAAATATATTGTTGCCGCAGAAAAATAACACATTACGTTATTCCCATGATCAGAAGCCTTCTACGCAATTTGCATATTCAAATACCATTGTGGGGAAATACCATATTCCTTATATATATATATGTTTCCCCCTCCCCCGGGTTTTTCAAACATTCATTACGAGTTCACAAAACAAGCGAAGGTTCAACTTCCTGCAGAGGTAATAGATCCGGAAGCCCAGCTGCGATCGGCCCACCTTTCTCCAATAAACCTCAACGTACACCCTCTATAAATGCTCCCCGTGTTCTTTTATCTGCTCATAAATGCATGAAAAGAGGATGGAGATCATATCCATGGGATGATTGGGGTTTCATAGTTGGGGGTAGGGGAGCACAAGTAACGGCTCACTGCTCCATAAAGAGTTAACCTCAAAATAAGCCAAACAGAAATTACTTTATTGAAACAAGTGAGACAGAATTTTTAACGAAATGACTTCATTTTGTTTCTTTTTTAAATTCAGATCCAGATATATTTTAAATTTTTTTTGTGCATATCTTGCTCTCTAATGCTTCAATTAAAGTATGTTAATAATTTAATTGTGGAAAAAAATTTTCTTTTAGGATTTTCATGATGTTCCCTTCGGGCACATTGGCCAATTCTGACTATACACTGGATTGACAAATTGAGTAGAATGATGTATATAATAAATATTAAATGATAAAAATTAGAATGAATTTAAAATTTATTTTTAAATTTAAGCACAGATATCAATAAAGTTTAAAACTTATAAATTTAAATGAAAACATTTTCTTAAACAAATATCAAAAACATGAGTTTATACCTTTATGCCACGATATATTGGAAAGCAATGGAGATGCAATTTATTCCAGGTACGTTTCTGATTATTAATGCTGAATTTCATACTTTTTAAATAAATTAAAGTTGTTTTAAGTATACCAATTGTATTTTAGAAACATTAGATGTTTTTTTACATTTATGTGAATTTTTAATTTGTGCTCCATAGAAAATGATGAAAAGGATATTTTTATGATTTTTTATACATTTTTCTATTAATCATAGAAATATAGCTTCCATTTTAAAAAATTAAGTAGACCTTTTACTATATTTGCTAATTTTTTTGTATAAATATTGATGAAATTTAATTTTAAATAATTTTATTAATATTATGTTCCCTATTGGGAATGATGGACTGTAAAAGGTTAAGCTATGATTTACCTTTTAGGTAGTTTTTACAGGTTATATTATATGAATTGAATTATATTGCTTTATATTTATAAAAACATTAGAAATATAATTTGGTATTCATTAGTTTTTTAAAATCATTAGAAAACTTAAGAGGTTTTTTTTTTTAATTTAGTGCAATTAAAGAACTACTTTATTGAAAAAAGTGAGAATATTTTAAACGAAATGATTATGTTTTGTTTCTTTTTAAATTATGCTTGGCCTTTTGGGTAGCTTTTACAGGTTATATTAAATTAATTAAATTATATTTTATTGCTTTGTATTAATACAAACATTAGAAATGCAATTTGAATTCATTAGTATGATAAAATCATGAGAAAATTTGAGGGATTTTTTTATATAGGAAAGATAAGGAATTACTTTATTGAGACAAGTGAAGCAGAAATTTTTAACGAAATGACTTTATTTTGTTTCTTCTTTATATTATGTTTGGCTTTTTCTCTAAAATAGTTTTTAAAGGTTATATTAAATAAATTAGATTATATTATTTTTCATTACATTTCTAAAAACGTTGGGAATGCAATTTGTCATTCATTTGTATGATAAAATCTTTAGAAAGATTGGGAGATTATACTAATTCCAGAATTCTGATGTATGTATCTTTGTTCATGTACAAAATAATAATTTTCTTCATATTCCAAATTTATCTTTATTTCATGTAGTACTAGTTTTATTTTTAATATCAATTCACATGAAATCAATATTCCTTAGATTATTTGATAATTATTTTTATATATAATTAATGATTGCTTATTGATCTTGAAGTTTTATTTAATTATATTTTCAGTTTTTAAAAAATACAAAATTTCATAATTCAATATCAATGCTTCAATACTTTAAAGAGTAAATGATGTAGAAACATTGTTATAAGTTAGAAGTCATTGATATAAGTTGTAGTTCTTGAAAATTAACCTATTTATTTTTAAATTGAAAATAAAATATATATTTAGTAGTTGGTTTAAGCAATGATTTCTTTATATGTGATTACATTTTAAAACGAAAACTTTAATATACGTGATTGTTTTCATGCAACAATTTCTATGTTTTGATTAGCCCATATCACATATATTTTTATGTTTACATTTAAAAATGGGATTTCAGTTGTTTATATTTTATGAATAATTTTTAAATAGATGATTAATAAATCTTGAGAATTATTTATTTTCATATAAAAATTGTATGATACTCTTATTTGGAGCATTAAAATAATAAAAAATGGAAAAAATAAGTTAAAAATATATATAGATCTCAGTAAAACATTTTCATTTTTCTTTTCATTTCTATGTAAGTTCGCTCAGTAGTTTCAACGTTTCTCTAAAAAAAAAAATAAACAAACTTAAACCAATTAAACCAAAGAGGAAAAGAGCAATTTTTTAAAAAGTTTTTAGCACTTGGCGTAAAATAAAATAAAATAAAATGTATTTTAAATGAAAGGTACTCTTTGTTTAGATATCAAAAACAAAGAATAAGTATTTAAAAGCAAATGAAAACGATGTTATAAAAATTAACAAATAAAAGCTAGTTAAAAATAAGAACACATTTTTATCAGAAGCTTAAAATTATGAACCATCTAAATATATGTATGATTTTAATGTCAAAATTTGAAAACACTCGATGGAATTTATAATCAATTATCATAAATCAAAATAAACTCACATTTACAAATTTAGTAACTGCTTATTGCATACAAAGTAATTATTTACAGGACAGTTACAAACTGATAGACGGGCTGAGTACCAAAGAAACATTGTATACCGATTATTATCCTAAAACCTATCTATGACTAAAGGGGAATAGTTCCTTTTAAGAAAGAAACTTTTCTTTCAAGATTTTCAGCTTTAAGCTTTTAAGTATTGTACATTACATTAAAGGTACATTTTGTAATTTATAATATGGAATAGCTGTAAATACGCATAAATATTTATTTTATATTATAAGTATTTCTTTTCTTTTTTTATCTTTTGAATTACCATTTTGCTTATCTGCAACATACACAAAAATTAAAAGAGCCATGAATGACGATTTTGTTAATGTTTCTTCATTTGAACACTGCAATTAACTTAAATTGCTGCGAGAACTTGTATCAAATGACAATACTAAATTTCCTTTCCATATTAAAGTTGCATTTATTGTTTGATCGGATGTACAGGATTAATACTAAAAAATAAACTTTAGATTTGTTATGTTTAATAAAAAATCAAGTCAGGAAAAGTGAATTTCAGGCAACGATAGTTTCAGAGTCTTTATGTAAAGATAATTAAGCATAGTCATTTACTTTATTCATATGATTTATGTCATTTTTCTTTGTATAAAATACATTTTTTATCAATAAATATTCCTATTTTAATATTTAAATTATTTTTTTATGTCTGAAATAAATTTGTTCTAACATTCTAGACAATATTTCCTTTAGTTCGGGATCCTTGAGAAACAAAGAGCTATAAAGAAAAAGATTTAACACTAAACATACCATATAACGGGTCAAATGACCCATAAGGTATATGTAAAAAATGCGATGGGAAATGAGTTAAAAATTCTTATTCTTATTCTTTGTGTTTATAATAAATAAAAGTCAATTTTTATGTATTATAACCACAAAGAATAAGAAATTTTAATTCATTTCCCATCGCATTTTTTACATATACCTTATGGGTCATTTGACCGGTATATGGTATGTTTAGTGTTAAAAAACATGTAAACTAATTGTGATTATCTTTCAAGCTACCTCATGTATGTTGTATAATTTTTAAAACACTTCAGTCGATAAATTGAGATGAAATAAATTTTAACAGGATTTACAATCACTGAAACTTTATACAGTGTCAATTGTGTTCTATTAAAAGAAAAATATACATAATTCCACAATATTTTTCCCAAATACAACGAGAACTTATATAAACCAGATGGCTTACACATGAAATCTATATATCCACATTTACACCCATTCAATTCCCCAACAAAAATATATCTCTTAAAAAAGCGGTTTAAAAATACATACCTACCTAATCTCCTATTTGATTTGCAGAAACCTGCAGTTCCCTATAAATAGCAGATTAAAGTAATTTTTAAAAATACAAAGTTCTAATACACATCTGTCGTAAAATTTCATTTATACAATCATCAGCAGGTTTGTTGGCTCTCGTGAAAAAAAAATGATTTGTCGGAAAAATGTACGCCTTTTTTTAATGGAGTGCATATGAATCTTCAGAGCCAAATTTCGAACCATGAGGAAAAAATCCGTAATTCAATTATGCACTTGTTGTTAACAGATTGGGTTGAACGCCGTTTGTCTTTACATTTAGAAATGTCGGTCCATTACGTAAAAGCTCTGACCACAACGATGAACGGCGTGCGGACGAATAAGAATTAAAAAAAAAAAAAACTGGGGGCTAACAGTGCTAGATATTGAAATAACCGATTCAGTTAAAATGCTTCAGAAAAGCTTTTACCACCATTTGCAACTCGGTGTAGGCGGCAGGGAGAAATCCCTTTTTCCAGAAAACAGTTTTTAATGCAAATTTTTTGAAATGTCTGCATTTAATAAAAAAAAACCGTTATCGGATTTAGGCATAATTTTCAGATTAATCTCTTTCCCCCCAGTGTGTTTCAATTAACTTTTTCCGTAAGAAAAACACCCCTTTCCAAATTCACGCACCCAACTCCCTTCCACTTAGCTTTCGACACTTTTTAAGGCTTTTCCGCTGTTTAATTAAAATAGCTAAGAATTTTTTTTTCGGACTCGCGCATTTTTTTCCTGGTTTCTTTTACTTGCGCTTTCCTTTTGAGCGCCCCTTTTCCCGTTTTTTGCCCTTTTTCCTCTCCACCTGGACGTTTTCTGACGCGCTTTCTTTGTTCCTGCTCCTGAAAAGTGCGTTTTTTTCTTTTACTCACTTTTTTAGGGGGAGAAAGTATTTGCAGAGCTATACAAAGCAAAAACAGAAAAAGTTTCCAATCAGCAAGCCGAGTGAGAAAAAGCTAGGTTTCTGAGGAAATTTTTTAACAATTCTATTTATCTCTGTCGTGTATGCTTCAGTTAGTGTTTTTGGAAGAACAAGAATCAAATCACACATAAATGCCGCAAAGTACTACGCTATATGCATTATTATATACAGTTGATACTAGAGGACACAGCATTTTTATGGGAGATTGCTATTAGCTCGTGATAAAGATCAATATCTCTGAAAATATATTTAACTCTTGCATCAATTAATTTATTTTATTTGGAGCTATCCTAGTATTAAATTGAGTTACATAAATTAGTACTCTGAAATCTAATGAAGTATATTTTTATTCATATAATTTTTTTATGAATACAAGACCCTGAAAAATGAATACTTTTTGGAAAAACAAGCTTTAACTTAAAATATAAATTTAGAAAATTATGCTTAAATGGATCCTCATCTTATCTCTTAAGAATTTGAAAATCCCATTATAAAAGCATATATACATGCGTATTTGCAATATACACACACACACACGCATATATATATATATATACATATATATATATATATATATATATATATATATATATATATATATATATATATATATATATATATATAAAATTATTAATTTAATCAAATTTTTAAATTGTTTTATTAAATTGAAATACATATATATGTATATGAATTTGATAAGGATAATAAAGACAGCATGCAAACGGATTTCTTTATGAAATCATGTAGAAAATATGCTAAATCACACTAAATTCAGAATTTGATCTATAAAAAGCCACTCGAGTGGAACTTTAACTCATTAACTAGAATTCCAAGAATAATCTTCTTGGAACACACTTCTTCCACAAACTTCTGTTTTTACTAAATTTTATTGTCATGTTTGGTCACTTTTGATACTAAACACTTGTAAATCAAATTAGATCTTGGGAAATAATAACCTAAATTTTATGTTTTATATTAAATAAATGTACTAAGTTTTCTAAAGCTAAGTGTATTTTTCTTTCAGTTTTTATTAATACAAGCTTGATATATCAAAGATAGTTGAATTTGGAAAATGATGAAAAGTGAGTCAAAAAGATATAAAATAACATGTGAACCATATTTAACAAATTACTACATATCCAGAATGGGTTGCTTTCAAATTATATTCAAATTGCTTTATTTTCTATATTTAAAAACTATCTTGTATTTCATTTGAAAAGTATGATCGATAACTACGCTCGAAAAGCTTAACATCTCTAATATCTTGTATGCTTTATATTTTAGGACTTAACTAATGTTTATCAGCACTGAAGAATTTGTATTCAAAATTGTTCTTTAAAAAATCCTAATATCTGAATAAAATTGAAAAAACTTCAAAAATAACCTAATTGTAATTCACTAAAAATAATTGACAACTTTCAAATAATAAACTGCATTCATCAAAAATTTATTTAAAAAATTAGTGGGTATCAAAATTTTTTGAACATTTATGAACGATTCTATTCTCAATTTAATAAATAAGTATTAACCCAAAGCAAACTATTCGGAGCTATTGATTTTCAATACTAATTTGTCTGCTAAATGATGTATGTATAACTTTGTTTATGAGTATTTATAGCACAAATGTGTATTTTTTTAAATCTAAAATGCATTACAAAATATACTTATTGTCATTTGTTATAATTTAATAAATAAACGCTAACCAAAAGAAAATTATTTAGAACTACTGATTTTCAACACTAATCTGGCCACTTAAAAATGTATAGCATTAAATATTTAAGCATATTTATAGTATAAATGTGTATTTTTTTAAATCTAAAATGAATTCCAGAATATATTTATCGTCATTTCTTATAAATTACCATATATTTTTCAAATATTTTGCAAATTCATGGTAATATATTTTCAATATTTAGTTAGCAAATAAAGAAAAATTGAACACTTATGAGCTGTTTTATATCCTATTTATTAAACAGGCATTAACTAAATGTAGTCTATAAAAAATTACTGCTTATCAATGGTATTATAAAAATTTATAGTCTAATGAAATTGCAAAAATGAAGTAGCATTTTATTTACAAGCATGTACAATTTTTTTCTATTATGATACTTTACAGTAGAGTCTTCCTAATTTTTTCTATGTATTATTTAATCACATTTTGAAAGAAAAATTTGTAGTGTCATTAATTCTTTAAGAATATGTATTTTTTTTTTATTTAACAAAATGTACTTCTACAATATTTCATGTGTTAAGCAACTTGCAAATCTTTTGTTGATATCGAAGAATTTGTATTAAACCAATAAAGTATCATTTTACGGAAATATCTATCGAAGATAGATAATTTTTGCACCAAGACTCATTATGCTTTATAATAACAATCCCTTTATGACTCTGTAGTAAATAAAATATTGTGTTTAATTCAAAGAAAGTAGTGAAGTTTCATTTTAGTAGTTTACAGAGATATTTTAAATTCAGTTGATTAACAGTAGTAAATTTCTTATAGTGTGCATAATTAGAATGTAAGTAGAAATAATGCAGCAAATAAATGTAATTGAAATTTAACAAAAAAAACTCTTAAAACACAAAATTCATATATTTTCTTTTAGAAAAGTTTGAAAAATGAAATTTTAGAAAAGTAATCTATGTTTCAAATTGGTTTTAAAAATTATAAATAGAGAAAAAGTGTCATTTAAACACATTTAGACGTATTCATACTTTTTAGCGTTTAAACATATGTACTGATTTAAACAAACACTAAGCATCTATAATGCATATATGTACTAAGTATAACGTACATTTATACAAATAAGTATTACATGAATATTAGCTCATTTAACATAATAAACATAGAAAATATAACTAATATAATAAATGCAGAAAATATAATTAATATAATAAATACAGAAGGTATAATGAGTTTAATAAAAATTAAAAATACACACTAATATATTTTGAGTAAACATAAGTACTATGTGCTACTTAAACATAAGTATAAGTATTCTTTAGTTTGTCTCCAATCATGGTTGAGATTAAGAATAGAACTCATACGTTAAGAGAAAACTTTGTTACAAAACTACTGATTCCTTATTATATCTTTTTAATATTATTATATTTTGACTGTTCAGTAACTAAGTCAAAATACATAGAATAAATAAAAATATTATAAATTAATGTGAAACCATTCATTTTAAGACCTTTAAGCTTAAAACAGTGCAAACATCTGTGTAACATCAGCAGCGATATATATTTAATCTAAAAGGGCTCAAAATAAAATGTCAAAACTAAAAACAAATTCAAAATAATGCATTTTTTTAACTCTTACTTTTTTATTATACCTTGCGAATATTATATTTTTCCAGTTGAGTAATTAAGTCAAAACTCACATCATATATAAAAGTAGTCTAAATTCATTAACGTCAAACCATTCATATAAAGGCTGTTAAACATAAAAGAATTCAAACAACTGTATAGCATCAGCAGCGACATATCTTTTCCTAAAAGGGCGCAGAATTAAGCGTGAAAACTTAAAACAAATTCAAAATATTAAGTTTTTTTTGCTTATTATTCAAAAGATAAGTGAGAGGCTGAAAAACATGGATTTTTCTGCATCTAGGTCCACTGGCACGCAAAACAGTACATTTAGGTATTTTTCCTGTTAGAATTTCAAACGAATTCGTCTAGCTACATCTCTATGGATTTGAATCCGTATTTTCGCTTTTTTCCCTTCCGCACATGGTCGACAACGTATTTTTTCTATCCCACGGGTAACAGTATTCGGTTAGACATGTGTTCAAAATTGGCATATTTGCGGGTAGTGTATTTTTTGGCTACCATACGGGAAAGACTTTTCTGTCGCAGTGTAGAAATAAAGGAAACATTTAAAATCAATAAACGTACACTAAGGGCAGCTATGAACTAACTTCAAAAGTTAATATTCAGAAACAATCCCTGGAGGAAAAAAAATGAAAATAAATATTTGACTTTTTATGCCATCGTGTTCAAAAAACAATTAGTAACTAAAATTTTTCCATTTTTTTGTATTTCTTCTTTATTTTTGGCGTTTCAGCATGATAATATAAATTATTTCTTTTAATTAATTTAAGAAATCGCCACATTAGCATGAATGGCATAAAATGGCATTCTCATTTTTCTAGACTTGTGAATACAAATATATGTTTATTGTACATCAGTATTCCCTTATGCTCTTTCACTATTTATCAATGCTAATTCACTAGCTAAGAGATAATTGATAGAAATCAGGAAAATGCAGCGTTGCACTAAAATATGAGATCAATTAGAACTATATTAGATCAATAGCATTAATACAATAGAAAATATATCAGCGCGTTTTCTGTACTTCCTATTCTGGTAGATAATGCTTATTTTGCACAATATTTACAGTTACTTGTAGTCCTTTTACACATATTTTGCTCAGTTAACCGCATTTTATACAACGTTCCATTACATAATTAAAAATTTTACGTTTTAACATTAATGCCATAAAATGGCATAATCTTTTTTTCTACACTCGTGAATACAAATGTATCTGCCCTGCACATCAGTATTTCCTTCTGCCATTTAACTATATTTTTCATATCTGGTCCACTACCTCAGACCTGAGTCAGACAAGTCAGGATAATGAAAGCACTATACTTAAATATGAGATCAACAGCATAAATATATCAAACAATATATCAGCATTATCCTTTATATTCAATAATACTTATTTTACACAACATTTACAGTAATCTACAGTACATTTACACAATATTTACCCACTTATCTGCATTTTACACAGCGTTTCATTGCATAATTAAAAATTTTTGTATTTTAAATCCGTGTTAAGACATTTAGATACATGTACTTCCCTGAAGCATATATTTAAAAAAGCATTTTTCTGTATTTTGGATACATTTAGATCCCACTTAATTCAATATTAAATATTAGAATAAAAATAATGAAAATCGACAAAATTATTCAAAACACGGTATTGAATATCGCACTCCTAAAATATAAATAATTCTAATTAAAACTGGTTTGAGTTAAGAAAGTAGGGGTATTTTTAACGTAGTAAATTATCGTTCTAAAAAAATTATCATAAGATTCAGTTTGAGAAATATGTTTATAAGTATAATAAATAGTTAAAAATATATACGAGACATGAAATTAAAAAAAAAACCGTTTATCAGCCTTTAAAAAGCCATATTTTTTATAGTTACTTTGAATTTTAAATAAAAGTATTTGTATTTTAATTCCATGATTAAATGTTAATGTTCTTTTACACGGTGAGATAAATGAGAGAAATTAAAATGTCTTTATTTTCATCCACAGACGTAAGAACTAAATGGATTTATAGGATTATCATTCGAAACTTGAGAGAAAGCGTTTCATACTCAACACCATTATCTCACGTCAGGAAAAAAAAAAGATTATGCAAGAAACTGGCATTAATTAATAAAAATAATCGTATTGTATTACCTTGAATAGCCAACATCTTTAGGTCATGTTATAATTTTTATCATGATATGTATCTTTATATTTTTATTGCAGATCGAATTAGCTATAAAACATTATTTTACATTGCAATTAGATGGAAATTAGACATTTTAAAAAATGATGTATTTCTAAAATGTTTAAAAATATCAGTTTATTAATTGCCCAGTAGTTCTTAAGCCGTGTATTATAAAATACTGAAATTAGACTAATAATATAACTACATAATAATAAAAGATAAAAAAGCGTCTAAATATTTAATTATTTTATATCATAGCAAACACCTCCAAAAAGTCAGAGCTACAGTTTTAAATATAAAACTATCCAATAAAATTTCCATCAAACTATAATCCAACAAACTAGAACTGAACTTACAAAATGTATTCTGGTAATTTGAATGTTGCTGAAAGTTGTTAATCTCTGCACAAAAGACTGTAGATTATTTGTAGGTGGACAAAATAAATAAAACTAAAGTACATTAATGTCAAATAAAAATTTAACTCAATACGAGTATGGTTTATACGAAGTCAAGGATAAAACAAGAATTTAGTCATATAAGATTGGTTCACTCCTTAAAAATATTAGAAATTTCTCTCCTTTTTTTTTACAAATTATACAACTTACATGAAAACATGTTTGTTTTCTTCAATGTAAAAGTCCGTGTAGTTTCCTTTTTTCAAAACATTATTTATAAGAATGTGAAGGCATTAATCAAAATAGGCAGTATAAATATCAATAAATGAGCTAATGATTTAATTGTATTAATTAAAATGCAATTTAATGAATTATTTTAATCAGTTCATAAATTACAGTTACACAATAATTTAAATAGTGGAAATTTCTTCTTTTACGGATTTTTTTCATTTTGAGCTTTTCTATTTATTCAAAAGTTTTATTAATAACGAATAATAGTAAAAAAATTTATGAATTCTCACTTGCTCTTATTAACCTAATTTTTTATCATAATATGTTACACATAAAATATTTAAAGTATAACATTTTTTAAAATATAAATTATTTTAGCTAAAATGCAGCATGAAATAATATTTCCATTGCATAGTATACATTATTAAATAAAAATAAGAAAACCTATTAGTTTAAAAATATTTATTTCAAAAGTGTACAAGCAATTTATTTTTTAATAACACTTGGTTGTATCATGCAATGAAATAATTCATTTATATCCTTCCAATTATAGTAAGGTAGATTTTATGCCGTTTCTACAATATGTAATCTAAAATTACTATTGGAAGGTATTTAATAATATAAAATCTAGAAAGTCATCAAATGATATGTAAAATATATATTTTTAATTAAAATCGTATTAAATGCTCACCTTTTTTATTTGTCCCTACGATTTTATCTAAATTTTACAAATACCTGTTGTATTAGTACATGAATGGGTGACTAGAAAAAGATAAGATTCCAAAATTATTGAGAATTTATTCCTCTATATTTCAACATTAATATCTAATTATCTAAAAAAAAAAGATGACTTTCGTATTTTCCAGTAAATATACTTTGTCAAAATATACAATTGATCAATTAAAATATTTTATTAAATATTTAACAATTTCCTAGTAAACAGTTATTTTTTATTTTATAGAAATAAAATATTGATTGGAATATTTTTTTTTCGAAACACACATTCATATCTTTTTATTACTTTTCTGTTTTATGAATCTTGATTAGTCATTTCAACATTATATCATTCTTGTTGTACAAATATGTAACACATTTGTAGGAAAGAATCATAAATGTACTCAAAATTTTTTTAAACACTCCTCATTATTTATCAGAAATTTCCTAGGATACTATGGTAGAAAATTTTTAGAAACATACTTTTATCAAAAAATTAATTTTTTCAATCTTTATTACTTTATGCCTTAAACTTTAATTCACCGTAACGATTTAACGCTTCTAAAAAATGATTTCATAGTCACTTCTTTTTCGTAATTCAATAATTTATTTTTTCCGAGCAAAAGGAAACAAAATAATTGGCATATTAACTTTTCAAATCTGAGAGCAGAAGTTTTCTCCAATTATTTCCTAAAAACAGCCAAACCAAAATATTGTATTGGGATAAACAAAAGAAATAAATTCAACTTCAGTGTAAATTTATGTAGCATTTGAAAATAGCATACTTTAGAGCGTAAATAACGACTTCTTCAAAGAGTTGACCTTGAAAAGATTAAAAAAAAATTCTTTTAACCACAATGTTGTCAACTTTAAATTAGGATGTAAAGTTTATTTCTAATCTATTTCTTCATCTATGTTTGTGTAAATATGTAAATACATTTATAAATGTAATAATGTTTGTAATTCTATGGTTTCTAATTGTGGTCCATGCAATTGAAATTTAGTGATTTAAAAAAGAAAAAGCTGTTTAGGTCTTACTCATGACATTACAAATTTAGAACCATTTAAATTCATGTAAAAAGAACTATAAAATATTAAATTTTAAGAGTTCAGGTTATATAAGCAAACCCTTAACACACATTTCTAATAATTATTTAAAACCTGTAATAAAGCTTTGTATGGTAAGTATTCTTAATATCTTTTCTTAATTCTTAACTTTAAAATATTTCAACACTTAACTCTTCCTAATTTCTGTTAATATTGTGTTATTAATATTCTTCCCTTTGAAAGCTAATGATCTATATTATTCTTTTATCAAAGAATCCCACAGAGAAAATACTATAAACTACAAGCATAAAGTTTATGTAATCAATTTAAAAAGCATTAAGGCAAAGAAATGCAATAAATGTTTCTTATTTCTAATAAAGTTCCCTTAAGTAATTACCAGACACGAAAGAGTGAATAGCATTGACTAATAGGCACGCGTATCCATGTAAAGTCTGCTTGAAATTCTGTCATCGCTATCATAAAGTAGACAAGGTGGAATTTCAATGACAAGCCGCAGCTAAAACATGTGTAAAACGTGGAAGACCAATCAACACGAACCAGGTTAAAAAGTAAGAAAGAAACGCTCTTAATCCGATGGTTTTAGAGTTTAGTGGCAATCGTTTTGGATCATGTGACACTTTGACCCATGATATAAATTACAGCTTCTCTCTTTCGGAAGGTCCACAATCTGATTATAACGGGATTAAATTAAGCTACCTCTTTTCCGACTCCAATCTTTTGAAAGAAAACAGGCTTTAAGCTCATCCTTCATTTACCTACCGCGTGGTGGCTGATGCCGAGAGAGCCCGCTTCTTTAAAACATTCAGAGACAACACTATCGGCAGAGGATCGGATACTGCATGAATGGCTCAAGTGAAAGTAGACGGAAATTCAACGTTTCGAGAGTTTTTTCTCACGCATATTTACATTAAACATTCACCATCAAAAGAAAGCGGGGCTGCCAAAAAAGTATTTAGCACTAAAGTAGAAAGAAGATTATATTTGGGTCATTTTAATTATCTATGATAATATTGAAAGATGTTGAATTTTTAAGTAAGTCACCTCTCACTTAGCTTTTCTACAAAGTATAATAACGTTCATATAACCTTATGAATATTGAGAAAATCATAAAAATACGAATCAAAATAGGTTGATCATGATAAGCTAAATATATTCAATGAGATAAAATAAATGCATATTTAGTATATGTTTTCACTTTCAAAAAATATATACCTACATAGCAAACCCCTCCTTGCTAAGACTAGAAATAATTCAATTTTTAAACGCTGCAGTACTTGCAAATTATTAAAATAAATTCTTTGAAAGAGGTATTTGTCTGCGTATAATCAGTTTTTAGACTAAAAATAAAATCAGTTTACCTTTTATTATTACGGTGTAAAGTTATAGTTAATTCTACGAAAAAAGTCTAGAGTTTGAACAATATTACTTACATGGAAAATATAGTATTATAACGTTATTAGAAATCTGTAAATGGTACCCAAATACAAATACCAGTATTAAGAAACGTTAGCATTGTACTCATTATAGGCACGGTAATTGCAACGCATGCATTAAAACCTATCTGTTTTGTATACAAAGGAAACTGAAAACAATATTTTCTCATTTAACATTTGTATACGTAAAATGATTGAAAAGAATAAGGAAAAAAATGATAGCATTGTGAATTTTGGTACTTGGAAAGTATTCATTATATTTTCTTAAACGTGTATTTGCAAACTTTACACTTCGAGGAACCTCATACTAATCGTGAAAAACTAACTCTCTTTATTTCAATAAAAGAAAATCCAATTACTAAAAGAGAAAATATTCATAAACTATTTTAACGTTTCAACATAAGATATTATTAAAGCAACATTTAGTAGTCATGGGAGAGCATAATTACTCTAATGGAAGTTCTTTCGCCTTTTTCGTGCTTAATAATTATAAGACTGATCTGTGCCATAAATCGATTAACGATAATATACATTGATAGTGTCAAGAGTGGTTGTACAATAAACTGTTAGTTGTCATCTAAGCTGTTTTATGGTCAATAGATTTTGCACTAATCTTGTATTAGTTTTACCTCAGTATTTATAAGAAAGGACAGCAAAAACAGTAGAAAAGGCTATCGCTGAACGTATGCTTTCTTTTTGATTGATACCTGTAAACATATTGGAAGTAATTTCGGGGTTTTCTATTTAAAATTTTATTTTAGTTCAATTCATTTGAATATATGTTTGGCAAATTTAACAATTACGAAAGAAATAATTATTTCTAGCATTGCGCATAGCATATAATATAAAATTAGACATATGTTCTTTTATAAGTGAGATATGCTACCTCTACAGCCTATTATGTAATTAAATATGTGTAAAATGTATACATTACTATAATAGTAAATCATTACTTCCAGAAAAAGTATTTTAAAAGTAAATTAGATGTTATATGCTTCAACTTTTACAGATACAATCTTTTATTGGTTCTATCCATCATAAATATTTTAATGCCAATGAAAAAGAAAATATTAATGTTTTCAATTACAGATATAACACCATTTTAAGATTATTTTTAAGCTAGTTTTATGAACTATTTTATTTATTAAATAAATTGCATTTTAACAGATATAATAGATTATATATATTATATAAATATTTGTAACTCATTAGAAAATAGACAAGTAGTGCTCAAACATATCCGTTATAAAATAGATTTTGAAAACTTAGTTTTTAGTTTTTGGTTTGATCCAAAGATTAACAAATCATTGATATGAATTAGATACACAGTTATAAAAACATTATAAATTATATTATGCAATTATTACAATTTTATTGGTTAAAATGTTTCAAATTTAACAAACCATAACATAAAATGCAAACTTTATTTAAAGGCCATATAATTGAAATGCTTAAATTTCTCATTTGAGGAACAGAAATACAGCTACCGAAAACTGAAACTTTAAGAGTTTTTTTTAATTACACTATCTCACTAACAATACTGTTTTCATATGTAAAATAAACATTAAAAATATAACTGGTCGCAAGTCTCATTTCCCACTAACTGCTTCGCATCTACCATTCGGTCTAGGTAATTAATCTTTTCAAAAATAAATGTTATATTTATTTTATAATTTAAATAAGTTTTTAGACTACAATACATGCTATCAAGGAATTAAATTCTTGAAAAAGAAACTTTTGTTCATAAAACGAATAACACATTTCTCATAAATTTAAGAAGCCTAAACTAAAGCACAAAAAGGGATAAATTTGGTGATTTATCCTTACATTCTGCTAATGCTTAAAAGTATATAAGCTTGTCACGAGGTAATTTAAAGAGAAGGGCACCAATAACAAATACATACGGATAAAATGTTGATAGTAAATACATTTCATTTTGCAGATGGCCATGTGTTACTCTTAGCAATGGAGTAGATGGGTGATTAAAATAATGGCGAAATAAATTTAAAAAGAAAGAAACATGCCAAATAAAAGTGGATAAAATACCAAAATATATCTGTCGAAAATCACCAAACTTTACATTATATTCAAACATATTTTAAACACAATCAGATGAATTAAGTTACTTATAAGCTTTGATATATGTAGCACGTTATTTAAAATAGAATATATCAAATGACACCGAACTATAGAATCTCCAGACCCGATGAAAATCAAAAAAGTGTTCTATTCCCCATCATGCCCTTGAACTCAACTGATCAATTTGATCTGCCTAAAGCCCTCCAAGTCCTCCCGTAGCAAAAACGCTGGTTTAGCAATCCAAACCAAAATTAAACCAAACTTATAAACCCTCTGGATGTTTATCTGAAAGACCATGTAAAATTTCATCAAGATGGGTCAAGCTATTGCGTAATGCATAGCGAACAGACAGACTTACATGCAAAGTATTGTGCTTATATTAATTTCAGTTTTATTTCAACAGTTTGTGAAAGGTAAATTAATAAACTTATCTTATAAAAACTACTATCAGAATTTAATGAAATCCTTAAAAAATAAAGAATTTTTAAAAAAATTTTGATGATTTTCTAATCTTTTTTCTCTCTTGTGCGGGTTATAAGTTTTAGTGAATTAGGCTGCTAATACCGTGTTATTATTAATGATCATCTGTTATTATTACAAATTATTACTTTAATGTGCTTCATTAGATGGAAAGCGAAATAAGTTAAAAGTAAATTGAATATATAATAATAATAATAAAGGGATCTACAATTTCACTTTTATGAATATTGATTTTGAAAATACGTAAATTATGAAAAATGTAAAAAAAATTATTATAGTTTTTTCGGTACTTATAAGTTATATATTTTATTTCGTTAGGGTTATTAATACTGTGTTATTATTAGTGATCGTCGATTATTCTAGCTAATTGTTGCTTTAGGATGCTTCATTAGATAGAAAACAAAATAAGTTAAAAGAAAAGTAAATTGAAGAGATAAAAAATAAAAGCAATATCCACAATTTCACTTTTATGGATATAGGCTCCTAAAATATGTAAGTTCCGGAAAACTATGATAACCTAAGCCATGACAACATAAGGAATTCGACTTACATTCTTCGGAGATTGTATTTTCAAACCCAGCATCCATAAAAGAAAAATTGGGGATATTACCTTTATCATCTTTAGAATTCGTTTTACTTTTTGGAAATAAAAGGCATAGTATTACAGTAAATTTTTTAATACAAATTATAATTGTGATTTTGTAAGAAAAAATTGTGTAAAAGTATCTTTGAAATTTCTAAAATATAGAGCGCGAATTTCTCAAGTCCAATAACTGGTTGGTGGTGAATTCTCGCACCCCTACTCTACAATAACCCCGGCAGAGAGGTCCCTATTCACAACAGCGCGATTGCCTTTTTGCGTTGCTGAAGGGTCGGCTGGAAAAGGATGCATCCCCGGTTCATTATACCGGAAGGCGATACAAAACTGCGCGGCACAAGACCCACACCCTCACCGCGTTGCTTTGACAAAATCTCCGTGAAAATCGCCTGAGGATTTCCTCGATAAATTTGCCGAGCGGGGATGCCAGCGATGCCGTTACGAGAGCAAACAAATTCCGTAATGGAGAGAGAAAACGGCCGGAATAATGTAAAAAGCAAAATCCTGGATTAAAACAACTTGAATTTTTTTAATGCGTTCGACACACATATTAACATTGATTTTATTTTCCCGCCCACTGTACAAGAAGCATTAAATAAGCTTTTAAATTTAATTTAATACGAATGAAAATATCCAAATGAAATCTAAATAAATTTGGTATTAAGTCAAGAATTACATCTCGTGAACCCCTTATACAATAAATCGGATATAGGCTTTAACCCCGGATTTATATTATAAGTACAATTAAGATCTATATCTTACAAACTAAAAAGTAAACGTCAGCAAGGAACATTTTATAACTGAGATTCGGCAATTAAAGTCTATTGAAAGCGGTCGCTGACGAAACTCTAAATCACGAAATGAGGTATTTAAGAAGGATTTTGTTTAATCTCATTAGCACGCAGAAAAAAAATTACATTTAAAAATATGCATTTAATACCCAATCGAAAATATATTGCTTTAAGCGTAAAACAGAATGTCTCTCTGTCCGCTTTAGGTTCCACATCTAGATATTCTAATAAAAACTACAATTTAACCTTTGCCGTCTAGTGGCAAGTTGTATTTCATGAACACCTAAAGCGCAAAAATTTTAGCAATGAATAAGGTTTAAGGATTTACACATATTTTAGTTTATTTTCTGTGAGCATTTCTGAATATTTAAAAGAAAGCTATGTATAAGATTTAATAGCTGATTATTTTGTTTGCAGCAAAAATAAGTTCATTAAACATTAGATATTTAAATCCATAGATAAAAATTAGTTGAGGTCAGATGAAAATTAGTTCATTTTTAAATTTTTTTTATTTAGATATATTCAAAATTTTTCAGTTTTCGGGAAATATAGTTGTCTAAAACACAAATACTTAGAACAAAATAGATTTTGAAAAATTTTAAGCTTAATAAATATTTTGCATTTAAGAAATTTTCATTTAGCTCCACAAATACTCTGTCGTTTATATATTTATGCAGTCATTTCTTAGGGTTTTAAATAATTGAAGAACATAAGTACGTTTCTTTATAATCTGTAATTTGTGAATGAGTCCCTCGTTTGTTTTAAAAGCAAATATTACTTGTCTTCAGATTTTAAATACTTTACTTTCGGCATTTTTTCTTCACATTTGGCACTAGCTTATTTCCATTATTTTTACTGGAAACAACTCGTCATTCCATAAATTATAAATTATTTGCACATTTAAATGATCTAAAACCCAATATAGTAATTCAGAAATTGCATTTTCAATTTTACACCCAGATTTTAAGGTACTTTGTTTGGGATTTTTAATTCTAACAGCTCAATTTTTTCTTTAAAATATTTTTTTAAATAATAACGAATGGACAATTTAATAGAATGTCAGCTTGCCCTTTTTTCTATACAAAAAATCAGTTACTTTTTTTGATGCTTAAATGATAATTTATCATGTAAAATGAAAACTTCAATTATATCTAATAAAATAATAACTTTTCTAAAATATTCTTGTATTCATTCATATTGGATTTTTCTGTATTGGTTACTTTAAAAAAAGGAGTTCTTAGATTTTAAAGAAATATTCTATCTCATTATTTTCCTGTGAAAATAATATCCTCAACAACCATATTTTCAGTTTAGGGTAAATAATTTTTGAGTGGAATTATAATACAAGCGATTTTTATTTAGACATATGAGGAATGTTTCCTTTAATTTTTAGATGAAAAAACTAAAAGTATGATACATTTTAGGTTTTCATGAAATGCAATTCAGGACAGAATATTTTCAATAAAAACTTAGAACATCAATTTCATTCTGTAAGAAGCTTATTTTAGCTTGAACTTGTAAAAATGATATTCTTTATCTGAACATTTAATTAATTTAAGTTTAATGAAATAAATATTTGTAATTATTAAATCGAAATTCCAAAATAAATAAAACCCAAATTTTGCAAGTTATTTTCTTTTCTTTATACTTTAGAGAGATTTTGACCTTTAAATTTAAAAAAAAAAATATCACAAATCAAATTATTTTATGACTTTGGAAGTTTTTATATTATTTTTTCAATATTTTCCACTTTTGTTATAAATTTATATTTTTTTTCTTTTACTTTAATTTATATACAAACAATTAAGAATGAAATTACAAATATTACCACACAATTGCAGAAAAACTAAAATAATGTTGTAAAATTATTTACCTTGTAACATGGTTGTGCTTAATTCATATTTCTGAATTAAAAGAATTTAGAAATAGTTTTCAAATATCCTGTTACAGTGTATGAACAAATTTTCTAATTTTGTACCTACTAAATATAATAGATACGTTTCTATAAATTAACAATTCCTTTTTCTCAGAATATTACCTTTAAAGGTAAATAAGTAATATATACAATAAAATGCTTAAATTAATATCCATGTATGCTTAGATTTTCTCAATATTTTAAATTTTTATTTTAAAATTTCTGCTAATTTTATACCATACTTTATTCAGTATTATATAAAAAATACTGTAGTTTTCTTTTATATTAATTTATTTATCCTTTTTACAATTTATGCTATTTATAAAATATGAAAGTAAATTTTTATAAAGATTTCTAGAAATCCCAAAGGTAAAAAGTATTTTCCCCTATTTTCTAATGAAACGAAGTATATCATTATTAAATCTATTCCAATAAGTATTTTATAAATAGTGCTAATGTAATTTCTAATTATATGTAAGAAATCATTGAAGCCCATTTCTATTATAAGGTATTTAATAGTAGATAAATTGAGCCTTTGCATGACACATTTCTCTTTCCAATGGTGTAACATGACATGTTTAAGTATCGAATTCCATATAACTTGACAATATAGTTTCAGTAATTAATTTAAAAACATCAAAGAAGCCTTGTTCAAAAATTATGGAACATTTTCGTGTTTAAAGAAATAAATCTACTAAACCATGGTAAATGTGCTCTGTGGCTAAATCTAATAAATAATTTTTAATAAAATAAAATTCTAAACGGCATAAAAATAAGAAAGGGACTACACTTTTAAACACTGATTAGTGTACGAGATGTTTCACGTTCAGCTAAAGCGAATATTCACAGAAGAATTTTAATCACGATGATGACAGGATGAAATGCTACTGTAAATACTTCGAAACTTAATTAAAAGTTTCCTTTGCGTTTGTTTGAACTCTTTCGCGTAAGATATTTTAAATAACACTTTTCTAGAAGGCAGTTACTGTCGGTACAAAAGCGTACTTCATTTCTATTATGAAACAACCGCTTAGAAATATCTTAGAAATATGTGCCACTAAGGCCCTCGTTGAATTACTGCAGTCTACACTTTAAATTTGATACCTCTCGTATTTAAATTATTCTGTTAATTTGACTCTAGCTATTTGTTTGCAAATTTCTATAATCACTCAAATGTTTAATTCAAGACATATAGAAGGAAAAAGTTTAAATTTCCAACGCAGTTACGTACTAATATAAAGCTTTCATTTAAGTAATTTATAAATTTTACAATTTGTACAAAGTATATTTTTAGAAAATCTGTTAAGTGTTTAAACATGCTCAAAATTTTTCTCAAATTGCAAAATTTATTCATTTAAATAATAACTACTACAAGACTGACCCTGAAATTACTGAAATCTTTTACAAAATCCTTTACTAGGATGCGCAGTAACTTTTTCTACAAATTTTTATGATAAAACACAGTTTTGTATAAAAAATGGGTTTTTTTATTTTAATAATTTAAATCAATTAATGTATTAGAAATTTCCCGAAAAAGTGTGGATCATTAATGCTATAAATCCTATATTTTGCTATGAAATATTTCGCATGAAAGGTAAAATAAGGTATATTGTAATATAAAAACTCCAAAATTATGTAAAGTAGAAAGTTTACCATGCCTGAAGTATGAGTTACATTCTCAAACAAGAAAAATAATCAGGATTTACTATCTAAACATCAATCTACGTGACTGATTTCTAGTACGATAAATTCCATTATGTAATATCAAATTGAGTAGTTCTAAGCTTGTTTAGTCAAGTGTACAAATCCAGTTAGAAAACATTTGTGGTATGACATTCAATTAGAGGAAAGTTTAAAAAGTAATTGATCATGTCATGTCTATGGGAATGATAAGTGAGTATGTTAAAAATCTAGAAAACGAAAGTGGCGCTGCTGAAAGTAGACTGTTATTTGAGTGTTATAACGAAAATTTAGAAATTATATCAAGAGCTTTTCCTCTTAATAGATAGTTATCAATTTTACTACATGCATGCAACGATTATCAGTCAGGTATGTAAGATAACTGATAGAGGTATTCTAATTTTAGAGGAGTAATCTGTCATGTTTTCAAATTTATAATTGAATAAGTAAACGTACTTATGTTTACTGAATTTTGGAAGCTTCCGGGCAGAAGCTAGAAATATAAAGCTGTAGTTTAAGCATATGGTAGATCTAATATACTATCAGGAAGGTTTTTGCTATTCATACCACTAATATAAAGGATTAATATAAATAGAAGTGTACTCTACAATGAATTTAATTATTAAATATCAATAAACAAGACTTTTACGGGTTCTACTTAGTTACATGAAGTACAGTTTTTTTGCATAGTTGCTTAATGATTCTAAATTTTACAAAATGTATAACTGAAATTTTCCAAGCGATCAGTTTTGAAATTTACTTTTAACACATACACATAAAAGTTTTATTGTTTATTAATCCTTATACAGTGAAAAGATAAAGATAATAGAGAGAAGAATAATTTTGATTGCTAAACAAATCTACACAATCTTCTCACGCTCATGCATGAAAAAATGGTTTTAGTACATTATATGAAATGTAAGTTACACCCTGTAAGCTATTTATTTCAAAACTGTGTCACGACTAACACCGATTTAACTATTTCCATATGAATTGAGTCACGAAGCTAGTGGTGAGGAAATGGTTTAGTTCGTGTAGTTACACACCTGTTAAAATATGAACATTATAAACGGAATTTCATCCCTTTACATTTAGACATTTAGCTACAGCATTTAATGCAATAGCTGACTTTTTCAATTTTGAAATAAACTGCTTATGAGATGTGGAATTCTTAACTTATATTTCATATAATCGACTGAAAATGAATTTTTCAGGCATTAGAGGGAATAGATTAAGCGTGTAGATTTATTTGGTAAAGCAATTTATTTTTTAATAACACTTGGTTGTATCATGCAATGAAATAATAATTCGTTCATATCCTTCCAATTATAGTAAAGTAGATTTTATGCCATTTCTACAATATGTAATCTAAAATCACTATTGGAAGGTATTTAAGAATACAAAATCTAGAAAGTCATCAAATAATGATATGTAAAACATATATCTTTAATTCAAATCGTATTAAATGCTCACCTACTAAAATTACTTTTTTCTCTTTATTATCTTTATCTTTGCACAGTATAACGATTATTTAACAATATAATTTTTTAAGACTTTTTCAAAACGGTTTTTAGTTTTTTAACTAGTTTCATTGAAAATTCAAGCTGTTATTACTAATGTAACTTATGAAAACGTTCTTAAGCTTTTAAAGTAAAATAAAAATTATTTTAAAAGTTATTAAATATTATTTGTTTCAAATCGACCTTATTTTAAAAGGCTCCATACACATACCTTTTAGACCGTAAAATAAATTTTAGCTATTTTAAGAAGCATTTATGGAAAATTCTAAGAGATAATATTGAAAACTATCCCTTTTCCCTGTAGGAAAGGTGTAAAATATGTTTTTCCCTTTCAGAATTGACGAATTAAACGTTTTGAAGCATATGCATTTGCACTAATTTTTATTTTAAGTACTATAAGGGAAAAATTGATAAATTTTAAGGTGTAAGACATTTAGAAATTCGTCTCAAGTAATTTAAATATTCACAAAAAATATTTTGAAAAAAAAGTATTAAAGTTGATTTAGTAGTAATTGGGTGATTGGAAAAAGAATTGCATTCCAGTCCCGATTGCTTCTGGTTAAAAAATAAATAAATAAAAATTGCTTCTTTATTCCGAAATTGCTGAACTTTGAAAAACAAAAGGTCATTTTAATTAGTCAGTGATAGTTTGACAACGTACATTTCATAACAAACTATCAAAAACCTCTATTTATTAGATAATTAATTATTTGTATTTAAAAGTAAAGGAACTAATTCACTCTATTTTGCAATCTCATTCTTTTATCCCTCACCATTTCATTTTTACTATATGGCAGGATAAAAACTATTTTCATTATAGAATAAAGGATTTTAGAAAATTAATTTTGATAGCCATTATTAGTTATATTTTCGTCTTTAATAGAATAGAATTATCAAAATCCCCCATTCAAACTTTTACTATCTAATTAACTAATTCTATGTACAGTAGAAAGAGTGGTTTTAGGATTTATTTGATGCAGTTTTCTGAATAGTTATGAATATTGGTATACAAAAACGAGATACTTATATATGATTTTATGCATTACAGTGCATGTAACTCGATGCATACATTTCGCTCATATCCGTCTGCAATTTATTTCCTTTACTAAACTTAAAAATGCTAGGTTTAAGGCCTAAGCTACTTTTTTTTATAAGTCTTTTACTGTTTACTAGAGAAATTTCCCACAGGCACAGCGGAATCTCAAATTATGGTTAGAAAAAAATTTAAACGAGAACTTTCTTAATTGATAGAAATTGCAGTCATTATTATTCTACAAGTTCATCAAAGTACCTGTATTATACATTTCGTATGCAAAACATTTTTTGTATTTCCCTCAATACGTTTCTAAATCATAATATAAGATAGAAGATTTAATATAAATATATCAAATAGAATTTATATAAAGATATAATTTATATACTAATTTTTAAATGTTAATTTCAAAGAAACATTTCTATATGTTATATTCCAAATATGATAATTTCAAAATATAACATGCTATTATAAGTTTAACTATAAATTTTCAAGCGGTTGTTCTTTAAGTTATATAAAAAAATGGCAGATAATATAGCTAAATTATCCCTGTATGATATAGTATATGTATCAGAGAATTAAGTACATAATTAAGTTTGTCGAGAGAACAAATATTTTTCATTTTAAGTAAAACTGCATATTAGCAACTGCAAATTTTATGTTGCCATCATGGTGTGTCTTAAAATGCAAGAAATATTTCTTTTACGTTTCGTAAGCAGAATATTATTAAGAGTGTTTTCTTCACGCAAAACACTTACGAAGACAAAGATTATATATAATGCATATTAAAAATTCATATTACACACATATATGTACAGAGAGTAATATTTTAAAGTCTATATATGTTAAACTCTATAGAAATGTTACTATAAAATCAGTATTATCAAATTGCAGATCAAATTTTCTGATTATTATACATAAATACTTAATAGAAATGAAATACATATTTTTTCACTTTATGAAATAATTTTAAATGTCTGAAATTTATCGCTAATTATTCTATTTTAAATAAAATCAAGTAATTCCGAACAAGACATAGCTTTTTTAAGTTTATAGATTCTAAATCAGCCTTTTTTCTACGAAAGAACGCGGAGGAAAGTTAATTTATAAAAAGAATACATTTCGCCAGTCTACAAATTTCAGTTAAAACAATTTTCTACATATAGGTGCAAAATGAAAATATAGCCAGATATTACTGTAAAAAGTTCAAGATATTTTTTACTAAACGATTTTACGAAGACAAAGTGTACAAACAAAGGAGTATCAGTTATGGAAGCAAAACAAAATGCTCGATCACTCTCTGAACTACGTTACTATGCCACACGACTGTAGGCTTATAGCATGTTTTTCGGCGCTAGCCTGACGCTAATGTGGCCTGCGACGACGTATCTCAGCACCGGATGTTATCACAGTGAAACAAGCCCAAACTCGTTCCGATATTTGTCATTTCCCTTTTGGGCTATGCAGTTAGGAACTGGCTACGCGTGCCTCTCCACTCTCAGTCACTAACTGTTAACTTAAAGCTTGAAAGTCAATGGGAGCTCCGGACAACGATGGTACTGATAGCAGTAATCCATCGGCATGCGTAATCCTTCACTAAGCTCTTCAGGATTTTTTCTTTTTTCTACCCTTAAGTCAAGGAAATCAAATTAAATTTCGAATTAGGTTTCATTAATAGTTGAATTGCGGTTTGGAGATGGTTACTTATGCACAGTTTAGATAAGCATTAAAATGTTTTAACATTAGGCACTGATTGATTGATTGATTGATTGATTCCTTTAAAAACTGATAGATAGACATGTTCTGATCACTAAAACCAGAATGAAATTTCAGAACCACACTTAAAAACTATTTTTATCGATTTATTGAGGGTTTTTTTTTTAATTAAACATTTTTTTACTTATAACCGAAAGTTAAATATGAAATCTATTCCATGAAATGACTGATACAATTTGAAATTATATGATAATATGAAATCTTTTCCATGATTTAACAAGAACATAGAATAATAACAATAGTCAGATTACTTATTTGAAAGCATGTTAAAATATTAATCTTAACTATTATTCTGCTAAAACACGATGTCGAAATATTTTTATAAAGGCGGTATATATTAATTGAATTAGTTTCAGGCGTTAGTCTGTGATATATTACAAGAATTTAATTTTAGTTCTTTCTGATTTACTGTCTATTATGAAACCTTTTCAATATAATAACAAAGACAAAGAGATTTTCTGATTTTATCTCTTTTCAAGCGAATAAGCTTTTTTCACCAAACATCAACCACTACACGGAATTACCCTGAGTTTTACGGGGGAAATAATTTTATGGAAACGGAAACAGACCATCTATAACGGGTTAATTTTGACTTTCAGTGAAACATGCACTTATACCCCCTCCCCACTCCACTTTCACAGCCCTTATTCCAACAGTTCCCCCATTTTTGTGTCCCCTGTCCTGCTTCTGAAATTCCCATCAAAGTTGACGGAAACTCAAACAGAGGGGAGAGTCCTGATTTACGTCGGGCGAGGGTGACTTTCACAGCATGGATACATTAAGATAATACTCAGCAGAAAAATAATTTCGGTATTCACTTCACGGGAAAGCAAATTTCGAAGTATGTGAGGAAATAGCTTACCAAGCGAACCATATCTAACCATTTTACCGAATTACATAAAATCTCTCCATATGAATTATTAAGTCAGCATGTGAAACAGCCTGGCATATATATCATAGTCCATCAAAGCTGAAATTTTTATATTTTTTAAATATAAATCAATATATTTGGAGTGCAATAATAATAATAATAATAATAATAATAATAATAATAATAATAATAATAATAATAAATTGTATATTCAATTCAATGTACAGCACATTTCGAAATATATGAGCATAGCTTTCCAAGCCCGAATGTAATCGAAGTATTTTAACACATTATCTAAAATCACCTCAGCTAATGAATTATTAAGTCAGCTCATGAAAAGCTCCA
The DNA here is from genome assembly GCA_032207245.1 of Pardosa pseudoannulata. NCBI lineage: Eukaryota > Metazoa > Arthropoda > Arachnida > Araneae > Lycosidae > Pardosa > Pardosa pseudoannulata. Next base: position 117,693,051 of record CM063503.1, read on the forward strand.
TATCATCTCAAAGTTCAGATTTTTAACATTTTAAAAATATAAATCATTTCATATTTGGATTGCTGTTCAATAAATTGAGTATCAAGTATCCAACAACAAAACTATTCAAGCTAAACATACTAAGCTTAAAATTACATTTATACGCATTTAAACAGAATCATCCTAAGACATTTAAGAGAAAGGACAGACATCACTGCTAAATTCACTGCGTTCAGCAGATTTTATAAAAACTAAATGTATATTCAAAATCCATTAAGTATTTTGATTAGAGCATAAATAATTATTTCAGGTATGGAGGCAAATTAGTTAATATGTAAATATATCTCATATTTTTTATATTTTGCTATACTTCTTACATATTTAGAATTTTAAAGCACAGAAAATTGTAGTGGATATGTACCAAGATATATAAGATAATTTTAAAGACAAAAATGCATTGGCCTTTAAAACTATCTTGCTAAACATGAAAATATTTTAAAACTGCGCAAAAATAAACTTATAGTTTAACATTTTTAAATACCAAATATCGATAAAATATCTAAGTCGCTTAACAAAGTGTTGCAACAATTTTGGTTTCTTAAACTGTGATCGGGATAGATAACCGTAGATAAAAGACTGCTTCTGGGGATAAATACCATTATAAACAATGTGGGATTATTACGCTTAAGTGAATTTTTCTTTTTCATATCAAATATACTCATGTTACATAATTTTAATTGCATATGCTATTATGTAACACTATAAATTAATGTTGTCGTGATAAACTCTAATGCTTCTTTACTATATTTATATTGCCTTTTCCGGATTATAAACATCAAATATAGATCCTTCTAAAGCTCTATCGACGTGTTAAAAGCACTTTCCAAAGCTATAGTGCAAATACATATATACATAATTTTACATTTTTAATAGACATTTAAATAATTATATCAAAGAAATTATTAATTGAAAAATCCAATTATGTGAAGAAAAATGTAGTATAAACAAGCAAATCTAAATTTCAATTTTTAAATAAAACACAATAGAGAAAACTTTTTAAATTAATCCTGCAATTAATAAAAATATAAAAGCCAATATAGTAAGGGTTTGCGAATGACTACAGCTAAATAGGTTTACACTAAGCACGCGTATAATATTCATTAAAAAACAAAATATGAACAATCTTCTTTAAATTATTGATAAAAATGCCAAGGAAAATAAAAGAAACTGGTAGTCACAAGTGACTAAAAAATAAATAAATAATAAAAAATGATGACATGTTAGAAACAAACACGAGAAAGGAAGTAAATATGGACTACATCCAAAAGGCCTCCTCAAATAGCATCAAGAATTTTGACTAGTGCTTCTACACAATATCAGGAGAATGATGTTTATGCAATTCCGAGGAAAGCGTTTCAGTATACTAATCTGTAAAGTGACATACAATCATTATTAATTACAAGGCAAATCAGGTACAATTTTTTAAAACAATAAACCTGGATTTTATAAATAATATTTCAGTAAATATGATTTAACAGTCACGTAACAGCCATTTTACATCCCCATAAAAAATGTTTCTTACGTTTAAATGACGTTTGAATTTTTTGAAGGGATGTCATACAAACTTAAGAATATATAGTACTCTATACCAAATTATTTTTTTGGTGCAATAAATTTACTTAAGTCCTTTTAAAAGAATATTAGTGTTATATAACTCTAATTAATAATACTTTATTGTTTTGCATTCATTAATAAATTTTGTAACATTTAATACTCGATAAATATGCATTATTTTATAAACATTCATATTGGAATATTAATATACAAAAATTATCAATTTGTCACATTATTTACTATCACCTTGAAAGGTTAAATTTTCTACTTCTGAAAAAAGTAAGTATATTATTTTAAATATTTAAAAGCATTAAAAATTTCAATTCATCAATTTTTGTAAACAGTGGAAAAGGTTAAAATTGACTCACCGAATAAAATTAAGTAGTTTTAAGTGCTAAATAAATTTATTAATAGGTTTTAAGAAATTTTATTGTTAGATTATACAACATAAAAATGAACAAATAAAGAAAATGAAAATTTATTAATCTTACAAATGCCATTATCATTTAATTACCCAGAAACAAAAAAAAAAATGCTTTAAATTTAACACAAATGGACTACCATATTTCAGTATTGGTACTTGAGTATTACTGAAATATGTTTATGGAAATATGGTACAAGAACAGACTGGATTGATATCGATTGCCTTGAACGACAGTAGACAATCAAAATTAATTAATTTTTTTAACGAATCTGATTGAAATTTTAATATGTTGCTATCGATGTATTAAAATTAAGAGTAATTCAAATTTTAAAGAATATCATTTTTTATATTATTAATTATTTAAAAATACATATTTTGAAAACTCAACATGCTGAATCTTTAAACCCATAGTAGGTCTATTTTAATTTACAGAATGCCTTTTAGATCTTAGAATAAAACTTGGTTATGATAAGGATTCACGAAAAGACTAAGAAAATGTATAATAAAGAAACTAACCATTTTCCCTTGACAAAATATCTCTAAAATTTCTCTTAATTACGGAATTGAGTGAATATGCACTAAGAAAAGTATTTATTTTAACCATCATATATTTTGATTGTTATACCTTAAATAATTAAAAACTTCAAAGGAATTAAACAATCTCCTCTAGCTTTAAACAATCCAAAATTCCAAAATTCTTTGCTTTTAAATTTTAAATTTATAATTAGTAATAGCTGTATATCTTGGTAATATTTATGTTTATTATAAGGTGAAGGATTTTAAAAGATCCTTTTGTCTTTTTTATTGTTAGTATAATTCAAAATTAAATGGGATAGATATATCAAAAATGTTAAGCCATATTTCTACAAGTTGAAAATCCTCTGTCTACTTAAAATTATAAAAAGGAATATATTTAAACTGATTTTAAGTAATTTACACATCATGTAAAATTAAATCAAATGACATTCTATAACAAAAGTTTAAACGCTTAAAATCTAAAATAGAACTATAGATGAGTATTTTTATAAAAATAACTCAATTTCAACTGTATGCATGGAGTTACGTTAAAAAACAATAAGTTTTAATTTCAAAACCATGATTAAGTCAAAATTTTAGTTTGAAAATTAATCCTCAATTCTTTCGCAAGAAACTACTTAATCTAATAATTATTTCAACTTTGTAATAAAGATTGATAAAGCGGTTAAGAAAACCTATGTTATATTGATTATTTTATGGTAGAAATAAACCGCCTCATAGTACTTTTAATTTTTTAAATTGAATAAACAAAATTTTGATAGCAAATTGCTTTTAACTAAGCGTTATTTCTCTAAGCCATAAAATTTTACTGCTTCAAACAATATATATGAATAGTATGTATAGAAAAGAAAAATAAACGAGATCTTTAAGTATTTCAGGAAGTAAGTTTCTAAAATAAACTCAAGTTTTTTTTTTTTTTTTTCGAAATATTGGATATATAAGTACGGAACCATGAGAAATATTATGTACTGCAAAAATATGCAATTAGTACCTGGAAAATTAAATTATAAACAAAAAAAATTGCTTTTAAATAATTTTAATCTTATATAAAATAACTTTTTCTATTATACTAAAAAAACAGAAAGAAATTTAATACCATAAAATATTTAATTTTTTTAAGTTAAAAAGTCCTTATATAGAACTCATTAGAAAAACTTGTTTCGAATGTTAAGCAAATGTATTCCTATCAAACCAAACAAATCATTAATATTGTGTACAAAAGTCACTAAATCACGTCAATACATTAAACGTATATTTACATTTAAAGTTTTAAATAAAATATTTAATATTTTAGTTACGATATGAATTTTTCTTACACTAAATTAATTTTTGCTTTTGAGAGAGAAGGACTGAAAAGTCAACCTAAGTCATTTTTTTTTATTATTGTGGGATTTCATTTATTTTTCTGCAATAACTTAAAGAATATTTTTAATGACAGTCTTAAATTACCAAAACTAAAATTAGAATATAGAACTTTTATTTATTCCTTTTTATTTGAAAGTCTCGCAGATCTTCTGGCTTTTACTTTACTAACAAATTTGAGAATTCTTTATTAGACACTAACACATCCAAAGCCTATCTTGATTTTATTAATTTTCAGTGCAGCAGACTGCTGATTTTTGTTGCTGATTTGTTGAAATCCATTTCAACAAATCTTTTGCATGATTTCTACTAATTTATGACAATTAGAATTATCTTTATAAAATATGGTAATAAAAATTTTGGGGTATTATAAAGGTTATTGAAAGGTTT
>CM063503.1:117707356-117784856 GCA_032207245.1 Pardosa pseudoannulata
AAAGGTGCAAGATATATTATTGTCAGCTATTTACTGTGGTTTGGGGGGCCAGCGTCTCTCGCGTCCGCGGCCACGAGCTTCGAGACGTGCGTGTTTTCTGGGTAGTGCTAAATGAGAGACAACCTCAGGGGTATACCTCCTTAGGTATACACGGATGTCACGAGCCCGGGGTTCACCTGAGTGATCTTTTTCTAGTGTCTTCCCTGGTAGTCTCGAAATTGCCTCTGTAGTGCTTGTTCCTTACTGGGGTTGACCAAATTAATTCTCGAACCATGACGGATCTCTGGTAGGTCAGCTGCAGCTCTATAGCTGTCGTGGGGACAATATCATTAGTTTCTGTATGGCTTCGGATAGTTCAGAGGATAATTATGGTTTACTTCAACCACTGGCATTTCTTTTTATCTGCTCTTGGGGTTGTATTTTCTTAGGTTTGGGTACAATAGTTTAGTCGCATATAGTCGCAATCCCCTGCTCTTGAGTACCCCTCCCATCTCAGAGCTGCCCTAGAGGAGATTTTATTTTATTTCAACACCAATGTGTGCTCACTACTCATAGAAAATCTCCATGTAGACGATTCCTCCCCCTAAAAATGTAATGTTAATTCATTCTATGACAAATGAAAAGGAGAATAATTTTGATGAATGAAGAGATTATAGTCCTGACTTGTCCTTATCTAATTATGTCCCTGGGTATGTATGTGTGTGCATGTATATAGGGGAACCCGGTTGCACCTTGATCCCATTTCAGGAAGGTGCAGTCTGGTAGACAAAATAGGCATTGCTACCCTAAACTAAACAGATCAGAAGTGACATTTTCTTTTTGTTAACTTGTATACCCTAATCTAAGGAAATTACAAAGATTTATCTGAATATTATACACAAATCACAAAAAACGTAAACTTTTGGCTTATAAAGTAGACACAACTTCCTGCTGTCTTTGAACTGCAATTTTTGTCCTATCATCTAATTGCTACTATCCGCGTGTGGTACTTTTCTTCCTCAAGCCCATTTGTGAATGAAGTGGAAAGTTTTTTCTTCTAGTGTGCGAAGGGGATTTTCCTAGGGGGTAGGGGAGAAACGGCTTATGTTTTTGAGGGTATCTCTTTCCACGAAAGCATTATTATCAGTCCACAATAAGTACAAATTATAATTTATTGATGTAGAGGGCTTGCGCACTTGAACAGGAATTTTTATTTATTTATTTTTCAATGTCGCTTCGTTTTGAGTTTCCTCTTCAGATACGGATAGTACAGATCTCAAGACATTTTGTAAACTTGCAGATGGGGAAAAAATAGAATTTTATAAAATGGTATAAGTTTTTAGAATCTTTCAAATTACATGGTATAAGCTAGAAAGTGTGTATTTATATACATAAGTTCTTCTTTCTCCGGGTGTATTTCATAGTTTTTATGTTGAAAGCATCCCCACCTGGAACCATAAGTGAAGTCAACTTTTCAGGGTGTCCAAATGTAGATATTTTTTATATTTTGGCCGGTACAATGGATCTAGCAAGGACAACCCATTTATTCTTTTAACTTTCGAACATGAAAACCATGTATCTGTCATTGTGATTCAGTAGACAAAAGGTAGTGGCATCAGACTAACAACCTTCCTTTTCTATACAAAATCATTTTGGTGTGTTTCAAATTACTGCAACATGGCTATGAAGGAATGGATGTTGACACCAGCAAACATAAGGACACCTACCACTATTAATGACTGTGATTGAACTGTTAGAAGAAGCAATTTCTTTGGTGTTCTTGCCTACAAATGTTATTAACGGATAAATTAGGGTACAAGTCCTTTAAGTCAAAAGTTTTTCAAAGTTATGATTTTTTTTTAAGTAAAGTTACAAACAGACTGTTCCTAATGATAATGTGGTTAATTTCTGTGGACCAATTAGTAATTCTACATGTTTCCAGTCATCTAGAAACACTTTGACACTAGTTCATATTTCTTCTTCAGCAACCAAAGTAGCTCCAGAAGAAATCAGAATTCAGATCCTCTCTAAAGGCTCTTCTTATGACTATCACCAAAAGAAGAAGGAAAAAAAAAAAGGAAAATCCTGCATTCTAACTGATACCTCCGGAAAAAAAAATTATATTAAAGAAGAAAAAACTGCTCAGGATAAAAATAAAAGAACTCATATAAAGTCCAAAGCAGGAGCGAAACCTAAAAGAAGACTTCAATTTGAGGCGTGCAGCTCTGAATCTGATTTAAATTTGAATTTCAAAAGGTTAGGAGACATTTTCTCTGGAAAGAAGACGACCTCTTCAATGATAAATTTAAAGTTGGGAATTAAATTCTAACTAAATTGCCCCATTTTAAAGTTTATTACACTTTGTATTTTAAATTTATGACTATTCATTTATTAATTTTATCATTTTGATTTTAATATTTTCATATGGGGTTATTTGAAATGTTCTCATGTTTGAAAGAATTTAAGTATTTTGAGTGTAGTTTGTTAGTTAAATACTATGTTAGTCCTTATTGTCTTCCTAGCCTTTTATATATAATAATTTTGTTTGTATTGCAATAAATGTTGTTTCTTGAGGCTAAATATCTTTTTTTAAGCATCCTAATTTGCTGTTAAAGAAGAAACAAGCACATATGCATTTACACCTTAAAAATTGCAAAAAAAAAAAATATATATATATATCAATAGGTCCAAGGTACCACATAATTAGGACCGAGGGACATTATGGCGTTTTACCTTGGTTCTAACTGAATTTTAACTGCTAAATGCTGAGAAATATTAAAAAAAAAAAACCATAATAAAATTACATATAGTCACTAACAACCCATGCCATTAAAATAATAAGTCAGATATATTTTTCTTCTTAAATTGGAAAAAATGTTATGAAATCTAAAAATAGGTTCAAGGTACAACAGCTTTCCTTATAAATGAAATTGGTCCCTTTTCTGGGTTCTAAGTTATTTACCTTTAATTTTTCTCTACACATTCTGTTAACTTCCGCTTTTTTTTTAACAAATTCCAGCCTAAAATCCACTTTTTTTTTCTAGAACTACCGAGATTATTTTGTGTAAATTTATTTTTGTCAAACTTCGCCCTTTAGTAATGATTCTCGGGTTTCATTTACGGCCACTGAAAATTAATGACTAAATTCTAAAGCATGTACACAAAAATAAGTGTAAAGCTATAGATATTTATCAGAGAAGTAGAACCTATCAGTTATAAAATTAAAAATCCTGAACTGTTTACAGCATAGTAAAGATTACAGCATAGCTTTAGTACAATGATAGCAATTATTATTCAGTCATTTAAAGTAATTTAATAGAAAAGCAGAACAAAACTGGGGAGAAGGATTTTATTGGTTTGAATTCAAAGAATATACTGGGATTATCTCGTTTTAGTACGGGAACAGAATGCTGATATCAGTATGAAATAAAAAGAAAATGAATAATTATTTGATTATTCAAAATAAACCAAACAGAAGTATAGAAAAGTAATATGCATAGAGCTGGTCAAGGCCATTTATTAATGAACTAAAATTTTTTCATATTAGCAAATATAAAGAGAAACACCATTACAGAGAAATTAAAAGAATAGGTAGTCAATGGCTTCGGTAAAACACGGCGCGTTTTAATAAAAAATTATATCTTTAGGTACACACTATGCAATATATTTGAAACTGAGAACTTTGTAGCCTGAATTCAGAGTTCAATTTCTTCCTCAATACTACAATAAAAAACAGATTCAGAAAAAAAAAATCATAGATTCGATTACCAATGGAACAAGATGTGGAAGTCTTCAATCGCCCAAAACGTTAGCTTTATTTCTTACGTTTAAGAAATTTATTGAAAATTCAATTGTGTGATACACACTATAAAGATCAAGGATAGAGTCCATCTAGTATATTTACGGTATTGTTAGATTTAATTCTTGTATTTTAGAGGTAGATATAACAGCTAGAATAATTTCAAGGAAAGAATTTCTTCAACAACTTATGAAACAGCTACTCAATTCTTATATTTTGTGTCTTCTTAAACAAAATAAAAATAAAATGGGACATTCAAGACGATTATAAAACGTACGGACAATGTATAGTATCGGGAAAAACCTATTGAAAAATTTCTACGCATGGAAGCCAATTAATTCATATATTTGTTTCATTTGAAAAATGCAAATGTATTGGGAATACATATATTTATGTAAAAAGTTATTCCAAATGAGCGAAATACAAAATATACAATTCAAAAATAACTAAATGTTAAATTGATTCTGATTTTATCCTAAACCTTTTTCCTCTTTACTAAAGAATTGATAAAAATCATTTATTTTTTAAACAAAAATTTATTATTATTTAAAAATTATTTTATTTTGGAAAAGTACGTGGCAATAACAGACATTCAGAAATGACATTTTCGTGCATAACATGAAACTATTGTTTAAACTTACTGATAATTTTTTATAATTATATATAATTTTTACTTTGAATGCATGCAAACTTAATATTACTTTAAAAATTATTAGTAGTATAAAAACTGCTAGTTTTGCAAGAAATGGTGATTTTAATGAGCAAATTTGACCCTTCCCGCGGTTTTAAATATGCCATGGTTGTTATTGTTTTCAATGCCACTTGGCCAAGCCAAGAACGTGGGCCAGTTCGTTTGACTAGCACAATTAGGGTGAAAAAACTTCTTAGCTTAAGTGAGTCCTCGTCATTTAGAAACAGGGACCAAACAGAGGACACCAGAGGTGTCGTTTGAGAATTTGGAGGACATTGGGATCAAGAACATATTTTACGTATCCAAGTCACTATTAACGAACACGATGGATCTTAGGCCGGCTCGAGTCCGGAACTCGCAACTCTCCAGTTACGATATATCTGTATTTTCCGACTGACCTGGAGTGGATTACTGCCAGGGTGATAGTATTAAGTAATGAGATATAAATAACTGATTAAACTACCTTTCATCAATCTAGAATTATAAAATTTTCCCCTTAAATTGTGGGGTTGCTTTCTTATTCTTTTCCTCATTTGATTTTACATCTTAGCATAAAAAATAATTGAATATAAAAATATAATTTTTTGTAATTTCCTTTCAATCTACTTGCAACAAACATCTGCTGAACCGTCAACTCCATGATATAAACTTGAATACCTTAAAGCACACACACAGTTAAGCGTAGCAGTAATCACTGGAAAGCATTATGCTTTTAAAATAAATGACGTAATTCTTTAATTTCATTACCACACAAAATAAAAATTAACTACTGATTTTTATCCCACCGTGTCCAGTTTCTGCAAAATTCTATTTTGAACTACTTATTGCTGAATGTTTAGAATATTTAATTGTTTTAATATAGTGTATTTTAACGTATACAATATCTAACCAATTTAAACATTTGATAGTCATAATATTTAATAATTATACACATGTCAGGGTATGATAATCTGTTTCCTTTTATTATGTTGAATGTTTCATTTATAGATTAACTTCTTTGCTTTATACTGTTTGAAAGCCATTTTTTTAAAACAATTTTTTTTATTTTTTTAAACTTCATCTTTCTTAATCATCTTACTACATCAGAAGTTCATCTACTGCTTTTTTAGTTTTCAATAAATATAGTTTGTTTTATAACTTATATAATAATCTACGTCATTTGTATATAAAGTTGAAAACAAAATATTAACTATTAGGTTAAGAGTTACGATAAAAATCTTTATGATCGAAACATTTTTGGTCCAAATAGCGTAATACAGTATGCAAAACAACATTGATTCAAACTCTTTAATCTAAAAATCCAAGGGTAACTTGCAATTCTTTGTTGAAGTGCGGGGTGCAAGCGTTTGCTGATACTATGAATCGAAAGTACCATCAAGAGAGAAAAGACTATTTGAATCCCTATCTTCTATACATGCCGATACGTTTCTGAATAAATCTTGCATTTGTACTCCAACTTGATCACTTGAGATCTAATAATAAGTAAAAAAAGATGTCGCATGAGTGGACACGAATAACCCACACTATGATTAAACTCATATGTAACATAATTTATAATGACGAATTTTATATATTAAACTTTTTTTCCTAACTATCATAACTACATGAGTATCACCCATTAGTTTAAAATTAAACATTTTTAGTGTTCGTTTAGTATCACCCATTTGTTTAAAATATAAACCTTTTAGTAAACCCTTTTGGAGTTCGCAACACTGCCGAAAAGTGAGACTATGTATTGTTGGGTGTCTTTCTATTGGTATAGCGAAAGAACTCCATGTCAAAATTTAAAACACCTTATAAACGGTTTGATTTCTTTTACCAAATATTATTGCACTTGTTACATTTACATTTAACCCAAAACTTAGAAAATTCGTAAAATTGGTTCGGCTTTCTTCGTATAAGTACAATAATTTCGGTTGGCACTATAGGGTTACGAATCCCCATTTCTGTCTGAAGTGTTTTCCCCTCACTTTTATTTTAAACTCATCATTAAATTCCTATTGGATTTTCCAAGACACAGTAGTTCTAGAAGGATGCTAGTCCTGATATTTTTAACATTAATTGCTCTTATGTTTCGAGTAGGCAGTAATTGATAGATACTAATTCTTTCTGATAGTCGACAAAATAGTGCTGCCAGTAATAAAAATTTATTGGAATTTCACAAATATTATTTTTAATGTTTGCGATGTTCTCAATGACTGTCTTTTTTGGTAGTCTAAAAAGAAAGGACAAATGTCAAAACATAGAAAGAGCAAAATAATTATGTCTAGTAAATACGACATCCTCTTTGGTGTTCTAAATTATTTTCTTACTTGGATGTTTAATTAATGCCTTTAGTAGAAGAATGAAAGTTACTACATCGCTATGATCAGATAAATTTTGTCTCATGATCTTCACTAATTAAATTAATCAAATAAACGTTTTAACACTTTTCTGTAGAATAAAATTTGCTTCCACTATAAAAGAAGTAGAATCTACTATACAGAAAATTCAATAAAAATTCTCTGCATTAATTATGCAATCTTGTAGCATGATAGTACGATAAAATAGTAGTAAAAAATATGAAAATTTGCTGAAAGTTTGTTATAAGTGACGGAAATAGAATGCATTATTAAAAACCAAGCTTGCTAGGAACTAATCAGATTAATGTTAGTATTGATTAAGAGGACATGGTACCTTTCAAGTTAAAAAAATCTTTATTATAACTTCTTATTTTGATTCAGTATAAAATAAAAATTTTCTTCTCTATTTAAAATAAAACATTTTCTATATCATTAATAATAATTTAACGTTTTAAAAAGGATTTCGCTTTGTTATAAAAAGCAATAGATTTTCGAAAAAGTTTTTTGGTCATCACTTGTACACCAAGTAAAAAAAGTAATTCCACTTCCTTGCAAAATAGCATTTGAAATTTTTAAATTAAAATTTTTTTATAAAATAGAATCTATTTACTTTTTTTATTCTGTAAAACTCAGCTACATCAATAAGAGCAACAATATATTTTAATTTATACAATAATAAAGGTAATTTTTGTAAATTTTCAATTGCTTAGCAATTTTAAATTTTTTTAATTTTAAAATATGAAGTATTTTAAATTTTTAATAAACAGAATAAGTCAGATATTTTACTCGAATTTGATATAACAATTAAGTTTCTGATAAACATATTTTAAAAGTTAACACAAGGGTAAATGTTTTTACTTTCTTCATTTGATGTATACTTGACGAAACTGTATTATATGCGAAACTGTGTGTGTGTGTGTGTGTATATATATATATATATATATATATATATATATATAATGACAAAACTAAATAACTTTTTAAAGCCAAGGCATTATCAAAGAACTTTTGAAAATTTCATTCTTAAAGGTACAGATTTTTTTATGGTGAATAAAAATAAAATTGTTGTAATGAAAATTCCAAATTTTGAGAGGTACCCTGTCCCTTGGAATATTACTTAAGGGGACTTGGTACCATTAGATTGACAAAAATATCAATTTTTCAAGTTTTTTGCTTAAACTATTCTGTGGCACATATAGTATATTGTGACAAAATTCTAAGAGGATATAATTAGGAATGTATAAAAACTCTTTTAACATGATTACAGTATATTAAATCGTTTCTTCTTTGTTTACAACGCCTTCAATATTTAATTTAACTAAATTAGTTTTAAAAATGAATCTAAAGGAAGGCAGTGCAATATATAAAAGGGAATATTTAAGTAAAAAAGGGAAAGAATTACTTATACTGCTGGATACTTTTAAAATATGGTTTTGTGAACTTGAACATGAAACCGTGAACAACACCGTGAACATGAAAAATACTTTTTAATGATATTAATGTTTAAATTTCAAATGATAATACTAAATTTCGTTATTTAAGTAAGTAAGTATATATATATATATATATATAATATATATATATATATATATATATAAATAATTTTAAGTATACATTATATATATATATATATATATATATATATATATATATATATATATATATATATATATATATATATATTAATATATTATGCTTTGCTATTTTTCCTCGAGAATTATGATATGCTTAAGTTTATAAAATGTGTCAATTATTATAAAGCAATGAGCTAGATTTGTAAGTATAGTTGCTATTAATGCAAAATATAACAAGATATTGAATGCTTTTATTAGTTAAAAATTTTCATTATCTTTTAAATATTTATTTTAATTTTGAATCTTTAACCTCATTTATCTCAGTAATTTCCGTATGCAAAGTTGTTTTTAAAACGATAAAACTAAAAAAAAAATTATGAATAAAATGACTTGATTTTTTTATACCTACTTAAAATTGTCTGTCTAAAAGAATTAAGAATGGTTTTGTAATAAATTTTATCGAAATTTTTGTTAATTCAAAATATATTGGAATTCAAGGTTCTGAGTGAATTTTGACAAATAAATTAAAATTTCATTTTTTCTCAAGAACTAATTATTTAATTTAAAATCCAATTCCTAAAGTTATTTTGAATAATGTTGTCATCATTACAAAAATTAGTGCTAAAAATTAAAAATTGAATGAAAAAAAAAGAATTTTAAAGTTTTTCAATTTAAAAATGTACAATTTTTTAATAAATTACCAAAGAGTAATTTTCTCAAAATCGACATTTGTAATTATATTATTAAACGCAAAAACTTTAAATAAAAAAGAAACCAATGTCCCCATAAGCATGAGTATGAATTATGTCAATATTCATAGTTATTCTGTCTGTAGTGACTCATTTGAGAACAGTCTCCGTTTGAGAACCAGATATCTACACAGGACGCTGTGAAGTTTATGCATGAATGTGTTACTGAAGGGGGGAATAAGGCTTATAAATGAATAAGAAAAATTCCGCTGCTATGTACGCGAAAGATGCACTGCTTCAGTGAAATTTGAATCCAAGAAGAAATTTTTTATTTCCAGTACAAAAATGTTCCTGCTACAGAAAATGGGCACTTTTTTCAATAGATGAAAAAGTTTCAATTTTCAGAAGATAGTTTTTCGTTAAGATTACAGAATTTATACTTAAATAAATAAATCCATTTTAAAAGCAAATTTTCTGCATAATGAAATGCATACAAATGAGATTATCCACCCCTAAAAATGTATGCAATTATGGTGGAGTAAAAACTGTTTTAAAATTGATAAAAAATACCATCTATGAATAGTCATGGTTTACATTTATGTACGGTTGCTATAACTATAGTTTAGTCACCATGGGAAACTATAGAAATAATAGCATTAATGTAAATAATTCATTCGGCCAAAGTTACTTTAATTTCATTGCATTTTGTTGGTCTAATATTTTAAGGCAGAATGTGGGCCGAATAGGTAGTGTGTTGCATTTCGGAACCAGAGTTCATGAGTTTGAAGTCAACTGCTAGCTTGGATGTTCGTAGCCGTTTGGAATCTACTTTAAGCAGCAGATACCTGTTTAATCAGCCTTCCTTTCGGAAAAAAAATATCTTAGCGCCTTAAATCAAGCAAAGTAGTTTAAATTGCAGAAATATTTTCTTGCTGTTTGACAAGTTTTTGAATCCATTGCTGAGTTTCATTAACATCAATAAATCAATAAAGTAAACACAGAGAGTTATAAGCAGACTCTACGAAGACCTGATTCTATTAATTATTAATGCATGGTTAAATATCTAATTTATATTTTTCGAGTGTACCCACAACTGTTATCAGTATCTCTCTTCCCCTAACGATACATACATACATATATATATATATATATATATATATATATATATATATATATATATATATATATATATATATATATATATATATATATATATATGTGTGTGTGTGTGTGTGTGTGTGTGTGTGTGTGTGTGTGTGTGTAACATATTCAGGAGTTCATCGCCAATCACAATAACCGTAGAATAGTAGTAGCCAAAATCTTTATTTTCATCCCGAAATACGTATATTCTTCTTAGGCCTTATTACCACACTACGCACTCCATCATCTAATAAAATAACGTATCTCGCCCTGTCACGTGACCATCAAAGCTGAAAACAAAACGACCCCACTCTCATAATTTAGAACACCGACGATCTTTAATTTCTACTGTTATACTTATATATATATATATATATATATATATATATATATATATATATATATATATATATATATATATATATATGCAAGCCTTGGACAATTCAAGGCGCCGATAATGTTTTGATAATTTTATTATTCATGACTATTGCGAAGTTTCGGATCCAAACATCAAACATGGCGTCGAGTGGCTAGCATCCACACTCTAACAAAGAATCTACATTTGGTCAAGGTTCATACAGCAACCCTTTCTCAAGACGCTCTCTCTGAATTATTACGCGTCAAGTGCTTTTGTATGGAGTTGTTAGCGATTCATGCGTCTGGATTAAAGAGTGTGCTTCGTTTTCTGCCTTTAAACCCCTAAATTATTAATTTTATGTTTTCAAACCTGACATATGTGCGTGCGTGCGCGAGTGTGTGTGTATATATATACAAGGCCGAGGCTAGAAGGTGTTCAGTGCGTGCATGCACTCAGGGAGCCAAATCTGTAGGGATGCTACTAGGTACAAGCATTGATAGGGGTCGGACAAATGCTAAGTTGCATGCAGGCTGCCCTATACACACACACACACACACACACACACACACACACACAAATATGTGTATATATACAAACTAATTCAAAATGCCTGTGAAAAGATCTTGACCCTACTCATTTATGCTCAAGAGTATTTTCTTCTTAAATTACTATTAATTGGGCTAAATAATACATGAATTAAATAATCGTACTTTCATCTCAAGTTCACCGACCAATTGTAAATGCAAGCTGTATTCTTTGGTGCGGTTTCATACTTAAAAATTTGATTTTTTTATTACTTTTATATAGTCTTTTTTTATAGCTATTGCACTTGAATAGTTGGTTTAAGTCCATAATGAAAGCTGACCACATAGGAAATGGGTGTTATGGGTGTGTAAGGATTTAATTCCATTACGTTTGTTGAATTTGTACGGTTAGATATTGAAGGATTTATGTTTCTTACATCTTGCAGATTTATACTCATTACGTTCTAATAGATTTAGGCGCATTATGTCGAATGGATTTATGGTTATCCCAGCTAATGGATTCATGCTTATTGCGCTATGAGGATTTATACTATTATTACGTCAGTTAGATTTATACTATTATATCGATTGCATTTACATTATTATGCATTTAGTATTATTAGCTGTTGAATTCAAATTATTATGCTTGCTATATTTATATCATTACAGATATCATTGAGAAAGCCCAACCTATGGCTGATGAGTTTACTCTATTATTCTCATATATAAATAATTTGTTGGAAATTTTGTCCATTATTTGTTCAGTACTAGCTACATTATAGATAAAGCTGATAAAAAATAAAGGGTATTTAAATTAATTCGATTCGTGCATAAAATGTTTTAAATAATAGTTAAAAATCCTTATATTCTTTAATATCTTTGTTTTTAAACTGTTTTTTATTCTTTAGACGCAAGATAAAAGGCTCTTATTCTATTTTTAAAAAAAAAATTAATACAAAATAAATGTAAAAAATATAGACATCGTGTATTAAAAAATAGATACACGTTGCTTATCGTTAACTCAAATCACAATAAAATGTCTGTTAATAATTTCAATAAAATAAAAAAGATTATCTTTCATCCATCTTCGATGCTACGCCCTGCAAATTATGTGTGTGTGTGTTTGCATAGGATATTTATAATTAAATCTTCATAAATTCCAAGACTAAGATGTTTTATCCTCACTATGTACTTAAATTAAAAAGGCTTATCTCTTCTCTTAATTGGTATTAAGATCTTAAAAGCTTTTATGCATTTGTTAAATGGTTTATTCACAATAGCTTACGAAACGAACCTTTCGTTGGCATGTACTCCAGACTCGCGTTATTTAAATTAGTTTGTATAGCTGGCTTGATTCCTCTATTGTTTCTTCAAAAACAGAAGATGTCCAAACGATGAGGCTTTTAAATGGAAATTATCTTTAATCTGATAACTTTCATACTCAGCTCTGTGTCTGCATTTCTAAGCACATGGTGACTAACGAAGACTTTATAAGTTGAAATGATTGTATTTCAATGAATTGAATGGAAACTATAGCTATTTAAAAGCTTATTGCAAATTAAATGCATCCTTGTAGTTGATACCAGATGAAGACTGAGAGACAGAAGTACAGACTACTTGAAGTTAAATTTATTTACACTGAAATTTTCTTACTAAGTGTCGGAAGTTGTAACGTAGGTTGTGGCGGAAGTTTCTTGGTATGAGATATAAACAAAGGAAGCCACTACTATGAAACAAACTGCCCACAAATTTGAATTAAATTAATCATAAATTACATTATATGCTAGTTTCGCTCAAAAGAATCACTACAAATAAATATCCGACTAGTTAAAGAATATCCACAGAATTTACTTCTTTTGACTATTGAAAAAATTATATAATTCTAATAGTTCTGAGCAAAATATGTTGACTATTTTCAGACTCTGGATTTTTCTTCCTCAATATGGGGCTATATATTTTGTAGTTAAATTTAGTGTGAAAATCTCTGGATTTGGTAATTAAAAAGTGACAATCCTCTGTTAAGAAAAATACAATAGTTTAAGGAAAACTAAAGTCCCCAAACAAACAAACAAAATGTAACATTTTAAGTTTGTTCAAAAGGGAAGAGCGTAAAATATATTCCCCACGTGTAATGGTAAGCCATGGTGTATAAATATTTTAATCCTATACAAATTTACTTAAATTGATTTAATAAAATTGATAGTTATAACTATATTAATGTACACGTCTCAACTGCGCATGTTCAGCTTTCACATTCAGACATTAACAATTCAGCTGACGCCGAAAATGATATTTTCAACCTCAGAAACTGCGTTATGTAACTTATAACAGTCAACCGACTTTTATACGGTTGCACTAAGTTGCCCTGAATGAGTTAAACTATCAAACAAATTGAAAAGACCTGACAATTGCTCCCTTTAATAATATCATAAAATATCCTAAAATGATGACAAAAAGGTGGAGGTTAAATGCCAAGATTCAAGGTTTGTTCACTAACACGAAGTTTATTTTAAGAATTATTGTAATATGGGGGATAATGTTATCGTTCAGTTTATAGCTTTAAAAATTTTAGATTGTAAGCAAAATTTTACAAAAATTGTTTATTTGTTATCAAGAGGGAAAAGAGGGAGATCAAGTGTGTAAACAAACTAATCAATATTTATGCAATGTATTGGCTTACAGAAATGACTAGTACCTCGATTAACACTAGATTTACGGATGTTGATCATATACCTATTTTTACTGAAGTGAGCCAATTTGATTCATACAAGAAAATTGAAGTTTTTTGCAAAGCAAATAGTCTCAAATTAATTTAAATAAAATTATTATCAAAAAATTCATGGGAAATATTTTTTACATGTAAAATCTGTTTTTAAATCACATTTTCCGCAACATTTCTATTACATTTAGCACAATGGTTTCTAATTCTGTTTCTTTTGCATCATTGTTGAAGTTGAGAATTTTCCCGTGCGTTAGTAGCTTGAATTTCTGTCATTGGAATGGAATTGTTCTCGACTTCCTCTCTATATTTACTTTATACTATATATACTTTATACTATAGTTATTACCATATTTATTTTTATATACATTCTATGAGTCAAATTGGCTCACAACCGTGAAAATAGGTATACCACATTTGATAATGTGAAATGAAGGGGGTCTGCGGGGAAGGGGAATGAAAGCCTACATATATTTTATTGCTTAACTAAAAACCAGCGTATGTTTTTGAAAAGTTATGTTATAGTTTTATATATATAAAGTGATCAAATTTTTAATGAGTCAAATAGTCTCGGTCCGTAAATCTAGTGTTAAATGTAATTCAAATATCAACAGTGGAATTAAATTAATCACAAAAAGTAGTATATACAGTAAAACATACATAGTGGACACCTCCATATAAGGGACACCTCTACCAAAGGAACACTTTTTTTATTCCTACTTTTAATATAGATATTTCCTATGTATTATCTCTAAATAAGATACACTCCAAATAGTGTCCCTTATTAAATAGTAGACGGTAAATGGTGCAGAAAAAGTTGAATAATGGGTTTTTTAAACAAAAAATACAGTTTTATATCTGCTAATCTCATTTTTAGAATACTGTATGTATCCTGTTACCACATTAAATTTGAATGCGTAACCAATCTTTCCACAAAGGTCAAATGTGTTAGCTGATCTGTATTTCTCATTTTGTGTCACACTAGCCCAGTGGTATTATGTCTGCCTTGGTACTTTACGCAGTCACGCCACAGCCTAGAGTGACGTAAAATATATATATGTCACGAAATATATATTTTACATAATCGTATCATAAAATTTTAGATTTCACATGAAAATATTCAAAAGATCCGTAAATGGTTGACTCTAAGAGTTAAAATCATAAACAGATTTAAAACTCGCTATTGATAAAATTAGCTATATCTGATGTAAAGCGAAAACAAACATTTGTCATGGATTTTGTTTTAATCCTAAAATTAAGTTGTAGAGAAATAAACGTTATAAAATGCACTCAATTTTGCCTAATGGATTTAGGTAAAGAAATAAATTTAATTCTCAAATATATGACTTTAACTTGTATATAAAACAGAAAATAAATTACTTTAACATCTTCTTTATAAACCTCTAAATAAGGGACACCTCTAAATAGGGAATACATTTGATGTTCTTAAGGTGTCCTCTATTAAGAGGTTTCGTTGTAAATAGAATTGAGCAGAAAAAAAACATAAGCATTAAAAGAAATCTGTTTTTTCTCCTAAACAGTTTTGAGTTGACAAAATTATGGTTATTTATATGCAAACGAATATGTTTTTGTAGTCCGTAAGTAGATTAAAATTTTGTATTGGATTTATGAGCATTTTGTCTCCCATGAATGAATTACAATGTAAGGAACATAGAAAGGTATAATTTCATGCAATATATATTATATTGTTAAATAAATAGCTTAAGATTTTGTCAGGATTCTCAACAGTATTCTGTATTTATAATTTCTTTACCTTACAAAAAACATGGTATATTTTCTTCTAAATATTATTCCGAAAAACAAAACAGTTTTAAAATAGCCGAAGTTGAGAAAGATTGCCACATTTCGCAACTTTCTGACATGCTTCTGATGTAATTTTTTTTACGAGTGCATTTAAAAATCTCTGGATGATTTCGCTTCTTGCTGCACTTCAACGAAACAGGAAACACGTTTCGTAAAACAAGAAGACCCGTTAGTTCGCCCAGATTGTCAAAGAAAACCGAAACTACTTAAACGTATTAACATTTAGAAGAATTTATGTTTCGAATAAATCTCCGCCATTTTTAATTTGCTAATCGGATTTCATTGGCAGCGTCTCCAATTTTGTGGAAGCAATTACATTTCGTGTTTTTTTCCCCTATTTTCTTTCCTTTTCCCCAGTTTTCGATCCCCAATCGCATTTTTTACGGGCCAAAATACCTTGTCGGAAATTAGCGCTCGGGACCCCGTTTGGAGCTACTTAGCAAGCGACGCCAATAAAACTAAAACAAATCGTCATTAAATGGGAGGGAAAAACAATCGTCCGAAAGTCGACAGCACTCCGTAAAGCGCTTATCGTAAGAATGACATGCAATCTGCACTACTTAACTACGTTAATTCCGACTCTCTTAGATCGCAGCGTTTTTCTTTTAAAAAATCTGATAGCATTCTTAAAACGCCTTAATGTACTGTCGGACACTCTATTAAGTGGAAAACTACGCGGTGGTTCGAAAAAAAAATTCCATGGTTGTAAAGATAATTTCCATTGAAGATTAAAAATTAGTAACAAAAAGCCTTAGTGGAAACGATTCTTATTCTATAAGGGAACTCAAATTTAAGAATTTAATTTTGTTTTAATTATTGAGCAACTATAAATACGTCGGTTGAGAATGAATAAAGAAATTGCATAAGTTTAGTCAGAACTAAATCAGAAGCTGTACAATAGATTGCTAAAGTTGAAATGGGACCTAAATAGGCTACCTTTTGCAAAGCATTTGTAGTCACAATTACTATTGGAAAATGTGAAGACTTAAGTGGTTCTGAGAGATTAAAAGAGAATTCATGAACGTAGCAATTTCCAACGATCATCACTACCACTCTGGTACTGATTAAATAACGTGTATAGTTAAAAATATGTAGCACATAAGTTAAGGGGAAATATTTTTTGCTTTAACTTAACAATTATTTTAATCACAAAATAAATTTAGTAACTTTAGTTAGAACTAAAGGAAAATTTGTACAAAGACTCACTAAACTTAAGATGAGACCTAAATAAAAACCTTCTGCTAAGTTCTTGGATTTACAATTAACGATCACTGTTAGATACGGTGGTAACTAAAGTGGCTCACAGAGATTTAAAAAGAAATTCAAGGAGTCAGCAATTTTCAGTGATCATGACTTCCATGCGGTTATTGATTAAATAGCATAGAATGATTTAACGTACATAGTGACTAATAAAGCAGAAGAAAATAATTACTTTCATTAACTTAGCAATTTAAGTAGAAAATAAATCTAATTAATACCTTACTATGTATAAACACTTATTATAGATGAAAGGAATTATTTTAACTATACTCATGCAATATTCGGGATCTCCTCAACTTATGTTACATGAAACAGCCATAAACAGAAGAATGCCAAAATATTGAAGACAAAAGGTAAGTCTGAATTTTTAAATGAACAAAGTCGGTGAACATATGGTGAAGGAAAAGATAAAATTTCACACTTACCAAAGTCATCCATGAACTCGAATTCAAAGGTAAGCATTCAGGATTGTTCAAATTCACGATGCTCAAAACCTGTGGGTTCAAACAGGAAGAATCAATAAACATGTCAACGGACCTAATACTTGTAACATTTCTTTTTGAAGAGAAAAAGTATGTGTTATAAAAAAAAATTAAAAAAAAAAAAAACCCGCTGATCACAATAGAAATTGCAACAATACATCGCAAGTGCCAAAACAGCCAGCAGTTTGCGTCAACAGGAAATCAGTGGAAGGGATCTCAGCCAATACGTTAAAGTGGAGTTGTATCTGACCTTACAAGATTTCAATCTCACTATACACGTTAAGTGTACTTATCGAGGTACTCATCACCCGCACTACATGCTTCGCGTTGATGGGAGGGGAAGCGACGAGATTGCTACTTTAAAAAAAAAAATAATAAATAAGCCCGTAACTGCACTGCAGAAAAATGTTTCTTGCAAGTTAACATATTCAACATTTTATAAATTTTTCAGATCATAAAACTTTTAATATTTAGTGACAGGTTCATGATAAAAATCCAAGACTGTAACCAGAATTTTTTTTTCTGGAGAGGAGGGGACATACCAACGACTATATTCTTAAAAAAAAAATACAAATTATAAATTCACAAAAATTATACAAATATAAATTCACTCCACTGATGTCTACAGTAAGACAATTCCTTTTACTGTATTAAATTAAAAGTTTATTAAGCCATGAAAATATTTATATGCGGTGTTCTCTCGGATATTGTTTCTTTGGTGGTTGGTAAAAAGTTATTTTTATTTTGCTTATATTATATAAATACGTATTACAATAGTTTGGTTAGACTGTAAGAAAAAAGTAACTGGGAAAATTTATATATATATATATATATATATATATATATATATATATATATATATATATATATATATATATATATATATATATATATAAGCATACACCCAGGTTTTGTCTGAGGAAAGGCTCATAAAACTAAAGCGTAATTGTTTTAAATCTTAACATGTCACACTAGACTGTACTAAACTTTTCAATGAATTTAAAATTTGACTGAATATTATCATTCTCGTAGTGTTGACTCTCCCTACTTACTCCTACAAAGAGTTTAATACGCTCAAATTTTGCCAAAACTTTTCTTTTCTCCACTTTCACACGCATATAATACTCACAAACATGAGTGGGCGTCTATAAATTCATATGAGCATGAGAGACGCTTGTCCGTCTGTATTTGGGCAAGAATCACCTGATAAGAACATATCTTCAGCCGAAATGCCTTGAACAGGTAATTAACTGATTTCTCCTAGTGCTATCTGAATTGCTGGAGGAAGTTCCTGCTGATCTCTGGCGGCATATGTGGTTCCAGTACGGTGGAGCTTCGGCCCATTCAGAACAAAAGGTCCTGCCCCCCCCCTTATTGAATCTGCAGAGGATCTGTCTGCAAGACTTTTGGCTGCTAATTGAGAATGTTTTTGTGTTAAACATTTTTTATTTTTCCATTTTCCAAAATTCAAAGATTTAGAGAGAAAAGAAAAATATATTAACATTGTGCATATATGTAACCGTACGTTTTAAATAACAAAGAGGATAATATAGGCTGTGTACGATGTAATACTTTAGGAAAATGGGTAATTTTAGGAAAAAGGGGATATAACAGTGCTTCTTCATTATACTTTTATTATAGTTGGATAATGAATGTGAAACATCTTTGATTAAAATGCTTAGAACCATTTCTGTTAATATGTATTTAATGATGAGATTTTTTTTTCTAGGGGAGATCTTTATCAACCCCTCATTTACCGCAATGCACAATACACTCGCAGTATGTCCGCTTGCAAGTCAACGGCCATATTCCATTGTTATGGGTGTGACACATCGTACGACTGTTATCACTTTTTCTATAAAATATTTAATGTTTCAAATATTTTTTTTCATGAAGCTAATACACTACCCAAGGAAGTATTCTGAAAAAATTAAAGAATTTTCGTTCCTTCTTTACATGTTTAAAAAATTATAAATATGCCGTTGAAAGTTATTTTACAGGGTATTATATATAGGTTAATCATTATTAATTTTTCAAATAATAGGTAATACATGAGAGTCAATAAAATATTTTTATGATAAAGATGGTTAAATGTTTAATACTATGTGTTATTTGTAAATTCTCAATGACAATATAATTATTAGATTTTCTTTTCAAAACACGTGTTATTCGTGTGACAAAATGTTACGGGTGTTAATCAGTCAGAATACTTTTAAAAAAATCTTACATTAAAAGTACGGTTTTCAACATTAAATGAATAAACGGAGCCAGGCATGTTTGTAAGAGTTAATATAATTTATTTGTTCCAACATTTATCAACAAAATTGAATTTGTCTTCTGTTGTTTATGAGAATTTTAAGGCTTTACTTTAACAATGGATTCCATGCTTTCATATGACGTTACTAGATCTGGCCAGAAAAAAAGAAACTTCCAAGTTTTTCATGTAACTCAATGTTACTTCTGACCTTCTTTGGAAAACTTCAAACAACTAAGAAAAAAAAAGGTAGCCCCCCCCCTTTTTTTTTTTTAACTGCCACTCCAAAAAGGAGATCTTTGTACGAAATCAGCAGCAGCAATTGAAAATTCCTGATTCTTAAACAGTATTCCTGGAATGTTGGTGTTTATGTTCACTTTCTGCTTTAACTTTAATTAATGCTTTAATATATGTCTGTTTATAACGATAAAAAACAAATGGGCTGTTTTATTTATTTAATTTGTTTTACTGATTTTATCCACTAGAATTCTTAATTTTATGTTTTCTTCTGTTTTAACATTTTTTCTTTCTTTCAGCATAACATTTCTTTTTTTCAATCAATAGCTTCCTTCTATTACTAGTTTATTCATTCTCTATTTTTTATTTGCCTTCTTTTTCTATCACACCTTTCTTTTTTCAAGATATTCATACACTTTGATAGAATCATTTATTTGGTTCTTTCTATGCTTCGCTACTCTAGTTTTAGATATTTCCATGACCTGAATAACAAAATTAATGCATTTGGTAAGTCTTTATATAAAAGAAATGAAAATAAATAGTTTAAATATTTCACAAATTTAAACTTTTTTAACAAAACCATGTTTTCAGTAGTACTTGAAAATAAAATTAATTACTGAGAACTTAAAAAGAGGTTATGTATGTAGTGTCACAATTTTACAGTAATCAATACAATATAAAAATATTTATTAAATTTAACCATCGAATCATACGTCTGAGAAAAAGTTTTAACCAGTAAATCCAAAACAACAAGTTGTTGTACAGTATTAATAAAATTGTTATCCCAGACATACTCAGTGTCACACACGTAACGCTAATTAACATATTAAAAAATATACATTTATGAAATATAGCTCGTAGATATGATTGAGAGCATATTTTTTGTAGCGAATCCAAAAGGTCATGTTGCTAGGCCCAAAACCTTTTGCTAAAAATAAACTTATTTACGGGTGTGACATCAAATTGATGAATTAAAACCATTTAATAGTAAATAATATTCTTACACTGGTGTATAGTTTCTTCAACATCTCAAAAACAGTATTTATATGAATCTGAAACAGCAATCAACAAATGTGTACACCTACAAATGTGGCTGCAATTAGTAATGTAAAAACATCATCTGGAAGTGTGGATTATTCAATAAAAACTCAATTGGATTTAGTGTAATTTTTTATTTATTTTACCCATTAGAAAAAAAAAAAATCGTATTGTATTTCAAACCAGTGAACTTTTAGCAACATTTTGATATACGACACATGTGACTGGAACTAATTTTCAAATTTGATCATTGAGTCACTGTTGACATGGATTTGCTGTCAACTTATTTTTACTTGAAGAATTCTCTTAAAAAATCCATTTTATTTCATTCTACCTTAACAGTTCGCAATTTTGATTTTTTTTCTTTTATGGAATAGTCAAACATTTATCTATAGAGCTTATATAGGTGGGAAACGTTTTGCTTTGAGGACGCATGTGGACTTTGTGCGTTTCTTGTGCGATCTTCAGAAATGTTAGCTCTTATATTATTTTATATTTATTTATGTAGATTAAGTCAGTTCGAAGATTAATAGAATTGTATTTCTGCATTTTAGTTTTTATATATTAAAATTCTTTTTTTATTTTATTTCCCTTAATTTAATACATATATTAAAACTACTTTTACTTTATTATTTTATTCGAGGTGGTATTTAAATATGTAGTTGCTTATTAAATTATTAAATATTAATGTTATGACAAATTATCATTGTGTGAATGCAACAATATTTATGTTGTAACTCTTATATTAAATAGTAAATTAATCAACTTTTGGTATTATTTCTACGCAATGAATAAATTGATAAAATAAATTGATAAAACCATAAAAAATGACAGTAAAAAGTGCCGTATTTCAACTACAAAATTCATATAAGTATTTCAACTTTTTGGCTTGCTTTAGTACTGCCAAATCTAAATGTTGTGTCTAGTGGTCTCTAAAAAGGTTCTACGCCTCTGCTATAGAGGTATTTAATATAGTTATAAGAGAAATAATTAAAAGCTTGCACACTTATTATGGACTAATGTTTATATTGAGAAGATGCATAGTGAGTGAAAAGGGTTGAGTAACCTAGAGTTAAACAAAAATATTCTGTGGGTAAGAAAAATAAAAGTTTATTGTTATAAAGTATAATATAACTAAGCTCATTTATAGAATTGAGTTGAGATGCACTCGAGTCGTTAACAAAATATTCTAAGCGAAAATTCTTGAGTTATTAAATGACTTATTTTATAGCGAGAATATTTTCAATACAAGTAGTTTAACTTTTGAGGAAGAAAAATGTGCATTTAATTTATAGAGTAATCTTAAGATAGAGCACTACCTTTACACAATGTAACAAAACTTGTAATAAAGAAATAATAAATTAAACTGAGAGCAAAAGAGTTCTCAGTAGTTTAAAAGACATGTGAGATACTCTATCAAGCTGACTTACGGCCATCACTATTGAAAGATGTATGTCAACATAGAGAAAGAGAGAGAGGAGAAAAAAGGTTAAGTGCTACAGTGCTTGGAGAAAAGATTTTAAATGGGACTGTGTATTTTGACATTATTGGTAAGTAAGGAAATTTAAATAGCTGAAATTTGTACGCGTTGTTGTCGCTGCTACAAACTGACCAATACAACCCTGTATTTACTCTAGCGGAAGAACAGATGAAACTTTCTCATCTGCAAGGGGTACATTCTTTAACTGAGATACATCACTTAGAACAGTGTGGCCGGTACACTAGCTTCCGCAAATGTTTACTTTCATAAACTTAATCCTGATGATGAAGAAAGTTCAGCGACTTTCCTTATACATAAAATCTTAAGTCCCAACAGCAGGGGATGCGAAGTCACAAGTTCATTGTTCGACGCTTTAAAAACGGATGATTAAACTCACGGGAAAGGTCAACGACGTGATTAACACAAAAACGAGTGTTTGAAGAAAAAATATCTCATAAGCAGAATGGAAAATCATTTGCGTTGATGAATCAAGTTCAGCAATAGCTGTTATCAAGAGATAATCCGGAAGGAACAGCCAGCAAATATCAAACTTTGAATAGTGCGTTACGGTTCATAGGCTGACGGAAGACAATGAATATAAGATGTCAGAATATTTTTGAGTCTAACATCTCTAAAACAAGCAATAGTTGGTGTGGAAGTTTTTAGAATAACAAGCAAGCATGAAAAGTTGCTTTTAGGAATTCATGAGGCATAAAGAGCGAAATATTTCTAAACATCCGGTGAAAGCCCATTATTATAATTTATCTTGAGATTAATTTAACGGTGATAATCATTCGAAACACCATTAGCCATTTATACTAATAATTCAGTTTACAACTGGTATATGTAAGATGGAATTAAGCAAAAAGGAAAAATAGACTGGAACACTTTACATCAAGAATGAATACCTTATTGATGGAAAATATTTTCCTTGTTGTGTCAATAGCTTATGAAAAAGTAAGTGCTTTTGCAAAAAATAGATGAAAATTCGAGATGCATGATGTAATAATCATTTACTAGCTTGAAAGAAAGTTCTATAAAAATCATGGACAGGAAGTTATAATTAAAGTTTAGTTCAGAGAGTATGTTATGTTCTAAAATTTTGACAATACATATTAGTAATTATAATTGTTTTATATTAAGGTGTTTTCAGAAAGGAAGAAGTTTTTAAAGCCTTTTATATGGAGTTTCTGGATATTTTTAAGATCTTAGGTGTCTCTATCATTCCTAACACTATCTGATAACTAAGTTTAAAGGAAACTACCTGATATGTTGAATAGTTTATCTTTGGATGTGGATAGAAATAAAATAATTACAATAATATATTTTCTGTGTAAGTTATCGAAAATAACTATTTTTACTATTGCTATAACTCCTAATTTCATGTTTTTTTTTTTAAGATTAGCTAAACGTAGAACAAATGAACAATCTTACAGCAGTAATTTAAAGCCTTAGCTAATAATGTAATTGGTTTCATAAAACCTCTCGTACTAACCTTAGACAAAATTGATTGAAGTCATTGCAGTGTATTTAAATATTAATTTATTCACTGCCTGACAAATATTTTTTTGCGATATATTCTGTATCCTATTAACTCAAAATAATTTTAGACAAAAATTTATTGATATACCAGCTAGTTATGTATTTCTAAATAGAGATACGGTGAAATATCTGATAATTGAAATTCCTCTAGAAAGAATTAAGGTGGTTGTACGAAAACTTGTAAATTTAAGAAATAGTAAGCCACTATTAATAAGAGATAGAGTTGGCTTTTTTATTTGTGATCAGAACCCCACAGTAGTACCTAGACAGTCCATCGTAGAATGTTTTACAAACTCTGATTAGATTTGTAACTCAGAGAAAAGTGTTAAGGTGTTAACAGTCTTCTGGCATCTTCTAAAAAATTTATGGTCAATTAAAATGAAAGACAATTTATAAGTGACGCTTCTGAGGAAGGTGAATAGATTTACAGTATATGGTTTGTTAATTAAAACTTATTTGAGGATAAATTCTTAATATTCCTTGTTATGGAAACTGTGACTTTAATAAAATATTTTATATCAAAATACTTATTTCAAGAACCGATTTTATAAAATTTCATTCTTAGAATGAATTCATTACGAATGAATTATAGATTTATCGCATTAAATGAGGATAAGAAATAAATCACTATAAACGCAAGGTCACAATTTTAGTATAATTGTAGTACTATAATTGCTAGATCATAATTTTATCAATACAGTTTTATATTTCTACATGACAATAAGTAGGAAGGAATAAAGAAAGGTAAGTGGTCAATGGGATTTAATATGTTTACTAACTATGAATTCGAAAACTTGTAAAATCTCATGATTTAAATTTATGGAGAAATCTCAGAGCATAGGTTTATTTTCAAGCTGTCATAATCATTTGGAGAACCACTAGCATCAGACTGAAGACTCATGTTAACATATTACTAAAACTACTTGATATGTTACAGCCCTAACAGAGAACATAAGAGTGACTAACTACGACATTAAAGAAGTTTCTCATTCCACTTATTTTATCTCTTCACTATTGAACATTATCTTAGAAACTATAAGCAGTGTTTTGTACACTACGTGTCTGAAAATGATAATTAACTAAATTGAATCTAAGTAATTTCCTTTTCCCTTCGAAATAATTAAGATACTTTCTGATTAATTATATCTCTAAATCAGTCTGTTTTATTTAATTGTTAGAAATGAAGTATATTGGGGTTGCAGTCAAGAGCTTTTTAGTCTTGATTAAAATGCTTTAATGTATTTATATTCTTTGCATGCTTTTGATGCTGATCTAGTATGTATTAAAACTAGAAAAAATAGGAGCGTTTAATGAAATACTTTTTTTTCCTATTTCTAATGGTTTAAAGGTATCCAATTGAAGATCGATAGAATTTAAGAGTTTATTTTTACTGACAAGAACTTTTAAACATATAACCAACCAGTTTTTAATAGTTTTATAGTACAGTTTTAGTTAATATGTTTTACTCTTTACTGTGTATGAGGAAAAACCTTATAGAGAAACAATTGAAATTAATATTTCCCTCAAATTTTCTTTATCTGTTATTTCTACATATTTACATGGCTAAATTTTTGATTAAAATGCCCTCTAAAATAATACCATTATATCAATCTAAAGGAAATAGCGGAAGTAGTACCAACAAAAAAAAACTTGCATTATTTTAAATACATAAAAGTGGGCTATAATAAAAAAATAGTTAATACAACTATGCAATTAATACATTTTTTCCCCTTTAATATATAAGATAAAACGATTTCGTCATAAGAGCTGCGCATTTATCAGAAAAAAATACTGATTTAACTTGCAAAATTAATAGAGAGAAATGCCCAAGTAAATCAATTCTACTCATATAATTTGAAATTATTTGTGGTGTCAAAGTTGCATCAAAAATTAAAAATAAAATATTAATTCTTTCAGTTTAAAAATTACAGATTCCTTCATATTTTATTCAAGAGTAAAAGTGTCGCCGAATAGTCGAAATGAAACTCCTTTAATTGTTCAGTAATAACCTCTGCGCATTTCCTTATCAAACACATTTGTAATCCTCTAGTGACCACACATATCATCGAATCCCTTGTTTAGACAGGGCAATAGCTGAGTTAGTAGCCCCCGAATCCATTTGAAAGTAACAACAATCCAAAGAATTAAAAAAAGCCGAGTAAAACCTTCCCTTCCAGAGGCAAAAGTCAGTGTTTTTTTTAAACGTCAGAAAATGCGCTTTTAATCGGTGGCGCCTCGTCATTAAGAGTCTTAATCCGGAGGATGAGGGTGCAGGAGAGAGAGAACGAGGGATCCCTCTTCTCCCCTCAGGGGTTCGATAAGTGAGGGCGTCATTGTGGAAATGCAATTGTCGTGTTGGAGTAGGTCTTCGTCAGTCATTCGCATAATTGTCGTCCCTTTTGTGGCCACAGGAGTAAGAGTTGGGCAAATATTTGACGCAGCCGAATGTCAATAGTGCCGTCCTCACTCCATGCAGGGAATTCATAAATTCATAAGTACTTCCTCCCTTTCCCAGTAATGGCCCAGTCCATCTTTTTTCTTCTTTATTTTCTCTCCGGGCAGAAGTGACCGGGAGATGGATGGACAACGAATCCTGCATTCGCAAGCAGTTGCTCTGGAGGCTCACCCGCATTAATAAATGCGGGAAGCTGCTGTTGCCAAAACACTCACGACTCCTCTCTCGGATTTTTCTCTCACAAGAAATCTTCGTTTCTGTCACACGTCGTTAGAAGAAAATATTTGAGGTTCTAGCTTTTTACTTGACGGACGATTCATTATTTTAACACTTGAAACTTTTAGGGGTGCTTCTTTCTATTTTATTTAGCTACTTATTTTCGGGTGGAGAAGGATTTCGAAGGAGATATTTTTGGCTGAAAATATACCTTCAAATTTAAAGGAAGGAAAAATACTGGAAACTAATTTCACAAAATACATTACAACAGAGACAGAGAAATAATAAAAAGTTCTGCATAAAAATAACCATTGACAACTGAACATAGACATTTTGTATTACATAAGTTGCTGACAGCGTAAGAAACGAATATCGAAGGACTGTACTGGAGCAGAAAATACTTTCAACTAACAATAATAATAATAATAATAATAATAATAATTTAAAAATAATATGTTTATAGACGCAGTGGCATAGAATTTGGGTTAGATATTTTGTATAGCTAGAAAGTAGTACATATATTTACGGGGTCTATTTTCTTTAAATTAAAAAAGCCATCATAAAATTTAGTATTTCGACCTCATATAAAATTATTTTTTTTTAATTGGCTGATCAGTTTTCTTTGCATTCCGCCTTGTTAAAAGAATAAAGAGGCATTTTTCGTATAATAGCTTATTAAGCTATATATACTTTTTTAAACTATCATTAAAAAGTCACATAATTGTCATCAAATTTGTTAATAAGATTAATCCTTAGTGCAATTTATATTTAAACACAAATGGTGAGAAAGTGTGTACTGTAGTTAGGGAGAAAATAGTTATTTCGATTATTCTATTTCGATTTCCAAAGAAATAGTCGTGAAAGTATAAAGATTTCTTCAACAAAGGTGAATTATTTATATTAGGTCTGCACTGAAAAATACCTGCAAAACAAGAAAGAAAATATCTTTTTTTTTCTAAATGATTGAACCACGGTAACTTCTTTGAAAATATTTAGACATTATGCAACCTACTTCTAAAGTAAGATATCAATACCCTCTGGTCGCATGATGTGCAAATAATTAGGATGCTGGCTTTTAGCTTCAGACTTTATGACTTTTAGTCATGTTGCTGGCATGACTGTTGTAGTTTGTTGTAATAAGCTTTAAGAGGTAAATTCCGATCTAATTAACCACCGAATAGCAAAATAAAGACAGAGTTCCTAATTAAACAATATATTTATCCATTATTCTTTCAGTTGAATAGGGTTTTATCAGATGAGTTAATTAAATCTGTCTTTATATAGAATCTGCGTATCTATTTGTGTAGTAAAAATTTGACTGTATTGATAAAAAAAAACAATGTGTTAAAAAGGCTGACATATATTAGCAATTTACCTTAATTCTGCAAATATATATGTTTTGAGAAAATCTTTGAAATGTCTGTTATTTGTACACTGATGAGTTCATAAAGAATATTTATATTTATATTACAGATATTCAAAAGTATATTCTGTCTTCTTACTCGTAATGAATGATATATAATAAAAACAAAGAAATTTCTTTATGTCTGAAATTTTGAACCCCTCCTCCCAACATAAAACCGACAACGCATTAAATTGTTTCCGAGAACTACTATCCGTATTTAGAAGACCAAAGGTAAATGAAACGACACCCTATCCTTTTATAGTTTTTAATAACTAACTACTGTTTACTACCGGTTAAAAAATGTGTGTGGTTTTAGATAAAATATTCTTTGAGTAATACTAATATTAGAATGGAATTTTTTTTTTAACGCAGGGGTACTTGCCTGTTAAGCATTTACTGAAATATCTGCGAAGTTGTTACCCATTTAGTACCAACCGGGTAGCCCGTGCAATTTAAGGTATACTACGGACGCGAGTAACATTTTTTTCGCTCGGTTCTCGTTATTAATAGCAGAATCCAAGCAGAACACCCCCAGAGGTATAATTTGAAAACTTGGCGTTATATTGGAATACGAACATATTTTACGTGCCCTAACTGTCATCAAGTAACACAACTGATCTTAGGCCGATATGGGCCTCGATCCCGTTACCCACCGGTTACGAGATCACTGCTTTTACCGACTGAGCAACCACTGCTCGAATGGAATTGTAATTACCCAGATAATACTGAAATTGAACAATATAATTTTAACATATTCTAATTTCCTAGGTTCATCACTGTACTAACATCTAATAAGCATATACTTTAAATTATGTCATAAAAATTTCAAATATTTGCTTTCAAAGTTATTTCTATTCGTATGATGTACCCAAGAGATTAAAAATAATAGTACATACATATTCAATATTAACAAGAGTGGATGAATTACTGAGCACATAAAAGAGATACATATTAACATAGAATTCGTTGCACCATAAGCATTACAAAAACTAAAACCAATCGAATTAAAGCCGAATGGGTATTGCGCTACTCTTCAGTACCAAAGTTCAAGAGTTTAAATCCCTCTGCTGGCATGGATGTTAGTAACCATTCGGAATCTGCTTTAAGCAGTAGGCCTTGGTCTCATTAGCCCTTGTGCAGCAAAATGTAGACGTAGTACTCCAAATCAAACCATTCTACAACCTCTTATATAACTTTCTAGGACGTAGCTATATTAAAAACATGCCATTATGAAATATTTGTGATGCAACTGTGGAATTACATCAGAATGATGCCAATATCTTCTTTCCCTATGGAATCTACTTACTAATTGACCGTAGAGTATAGTCGATTTGCGGTGAATATATATAATATATAGTTTATATATATAAATTTATTATAAATATATATAGAATATTCTATTATATTATACTTCCTTATGAATGGGTATATATATAAATATATATATATATATATATATATATATATATATTATATATATATATATATATATATATATTAATATATATATATATATTAATATATATATATATATATATATATAATATATATTTATATAATATATATAATAAATATATAATATATATAATATATATATATATATATATATATATATATATATATAATATATAAAATATATATATATATATTATATATATATATATATATATATATATATATATATATATATTATATATATATATATATATATATATATAATATATATATATATATATATATATATATATATATATTATATATATATATATATATAATATATATATATATATATATATATATATATATATATATATATATATATATATATATATATTATATATATATTATATATATATATATATATATATATATATATATATATATATATATATATATATATATATATATATATATATATATTATATATATATATATATATATATATATATATATATATATATATATATATATATATAATAAATTCCCTCCTAAGCAAATCAAATTGAAGATTTAAATTCTTAAGGCCGACAAATGAAAACAGGAATGTATAGACAGTAATTTAATAGTTTTGCAGAACAGTCTAAAGAAACGAGACACAATGTCTATAATCATGAGTTTATTCTGTGGATGGAAAAACGTATTTACAGTTCAGAGAATCAGATACACTATTTCAAATATAAGATACTATCTTATGACAGAAGATTTACAACTTTATATTGTTGAAGTCTGCTTGTTACATATATAAAAATAATGTAGATGGTGCTTACGTTTTTTTATTCAAACAGAATTCTTGCAGAGCCAGTCAACTTCCCTGCTAGCGTTTCAGGTGTGGCTATTTTTAGCACATTTCTTACTCTTATAAGCAGTTAAAAAACTAGACACAGAGACAGTTAAAGTAAAATCATACACTATGCTTTTCTATTCAATTTGAGATTTTAGAAACAAAATACACACATACAGAAAATTACAATAAATCCCATTAGGAAATAAAGACGATACCCAATGAAGTACTAAACTGAAAATATTTTATTTTCAAGTTTTCTAAATTGAGAATTGTGTAATGTTTTTAGGTTTTATATTTTAAACCGTTTTTATCATCTATTAATGTAAGTGCTACGTTGTTTAAATGTTGTACAAAATTAAATTTTTTATGTAAAAGTAATAATTTTATTGGTTATTTAACATTAAACATATCATAACCGGTAATGTAAATGTAAAATATACGATGGGTAATGCATTAAAATACAAATAAAAGAAACAGGTATCTATTGCGTGAATAAAATAAAGAAAAGAAATAGGTATGTAGGACATTAAGTGTTAGTATGTTTGGTGCTAAATAAAAAAATGTGCCAAAATTTTCACTTTTAATAAAAATTTTCAAATTGAATAGTAAAAGCTTAGTGTACGAGTTTTACTTTATCTGATTGTATTTACTACACAATATGAAAATTTTCCCGTGTAATGTTTTCTCCAACAAGAAAATTAAAATTTACAGAAAAAGAATAAAAAAAGAGAATCTGCCAGTATAAATTAACAAAACCTATTTCTTTATTTCTAAATATGCAGTGTGCAGGGAGCCTCTGAAAATTCATAGCACATCTAAACGGAAATAAAAACTACATTCAACCAAACGCTTGAATGATTTTTTTTTTCAAAAGTCTTTTCAAATGTTTTCTGTAATGCAGTAAACTGCATTACATAAAACATTCTAAGTGATACCCACACACGCTCGAGCAGGGATTTTCCTCTAGACTGTTTATTAAAGACTCACGTGTCCTAAGAAATCCATAATGTTAGTCTTCAATTTGGATACGTCCCCTATTGTGAACAGTGCTAACAGGCGTCTCGTATCAAATCTCGTGCTTTTGATCTGTTAATCCCGGATGATCTAGCTGGGCTCGTAATCTATAAAGGCGTAAAATATGAGGCAGGATTTGTGCGACCGCATAAACCTCTTTCGGATAGCTCGACACTTTGCTGTGCGCGGCTCGGTTTTTGTCAACAACTGGTTCACCCCAATAAATCGACGGTTTCGTAACTGGGAATCGATTCTCGTTTACAAACTGCATGAAGTAAGGGCTTGTGTAGACATAAAATCCTGAATGACACGTTTTCATTCTAAGCATGCTAAAGAATAGAAATGACGGGAGGAGAAGGGAGGTATATTCTATGACCCTTAATACAGATTTGAAAAGAAGATCATATCATAGCTCTGGAGAGGTTACTTTATAATGCTTTTACAGAGATATATATAGAGACGTTTATTTCAAAAAAGTTTTTTTTTCGAGTACTACAGCCAATTTATTGCAATATGATGGATAATTATATTGGGACTTAATGCTTAAATCTAATTTCGAAATCAATATCAACATCTATTTCAATAGCGGGATTCAAACACGACTTCCAATACCACAAGACATCACCCTACCCATTCACTCATTCGTCCTGCTATTTTTCGAAAGGAATTGTAGTGAAACGAAGGTAATGGAGAATGGAGAATTCTTCGTATAAAACAGGGGTGTCCAAGCTCCTTAATAGTCCGAGCCATTTTTCAAAACTTGAAATTTCTCGCAAGCTGCAATTAAATGCATATTTAAAAAGGTATACAAAAACGGTATTAAATTTTTTTTTTACAGAAATTATATTTATTGAATGTCATTTGAAAGTTCTTCGTCCTTTAATTTTTCGAGGAAATTTTTTAATTGTCGATGATTTTTTGTTTTGGTGCGAATGTAATTTACAATGTGTGACACTATTTTCATAACATCAGGATATTTTAAATATTTTGTAACGAGATGTTCTCGGTGAATTATGCAGTGAATCGGCCTGACTGGTGGAATTTGAGAATCATCTCTGAAAAGCCGAATAAGGCCTATTTTTACCAGCATTGCTGGAATTACCAGCATTGCTCCATCAGTTGTAATAATTTTTTAAAATATAATAACACAAAAATGAAAAGGGAACTCGGGTACATTTATCGAGAACCACAAATAATCTTTCAAAGATACCATGTGGCTCGCGAGCCGCAGGTTGACCACGCCTAGTATAAAGATAATTCTTGTAACGAAGAATTTGTCTTGCTACATCTCGAAAGAAAATGCAATGAAATCTCCCTTATACGAAGATAAGAATGGAGAATTCTTCGTAAAAATGATACTTCGCATAAATGAATAGTATTCATTTCCGCTCTGAAAAACAACCGCTCAGAAATACTGTCCTGCTTTTCATGATTTTTTAATAGAAGAGCTTAATTAAAAGGTAAAAAAAAAAAGGTTGATGCTAATAACTGTGAACCGCGATAAAAAAAATCAAATTTTTCTTCAACATTAAATACATACAGAGACATTCTGTATTCATTGAGCACAACCACAAATACATATAATGAAAGCATTAATAAAACGCTATTAAAGTCAAACAACATGAAATATTAAGAGAAATAGAAAACAGGAATTAAAATTTTCTACTTTTTGACGAATAACGCAAACAAAAATTCTGTAAGGTAAAGCAAGAAAACTATAAGATGTTAATATGCAAAACTTATGTAAATAAGATCATTATTCACAAAATTAAAAACTGCTTATTTTTGGACTTGAGAAACTTTGTAATTGTTTGTTTCAGTGATCTATTAGCTAGATATTATACGATTCATTCATTTCGAGGAAAACGTTTGACACTTTTTCAGTGGCATCTTTAGAATAGATGGTTCAAACGATGGGTAGGATGCAACTCTTTTTTACGAGTTTGAATCCCAAGGCTGGCATGGATGTTTGTAGTCGTTTGGAATCAGCTTTAAGCAATAGATCTCGATCTTGTTTGCCTTCATACAGCAAAACAGTGGATCGCTGTGCTCCAAGTGAACCAAAGTTTAGAATAATAGATGAAGTACGCAGAAACCCTCTGGTCAAAGGTTGGGGATAAGTATAAAATTTACTTGTTATCAAACAATTTCGCAGACGATATTAAAAGAAAACAATTAAAACAGGGAAAATACCCATTTTTCTGTGCAAAATATCCATAACTTTTCTTTTCAGAACATAGACGAGTGATTGTACATTTCGAAACATATTAATTAAACGCAATCCGCCTTGCTTTTATTTTAACCAGAAGAATAATGCCTTTCCCAAATCCGTGCTCAGGAAATCTTGTGTTCGAGATCTTTTTATGCTATTTTGGTCCATTCCTAAAAATAATTATAATAATAAAAAAGTTCTTTTTTTGGGTTGGTGGATGTGAGTTTACAGGGAAAAAAGAAACAACCGGAAATGCTTCTTAACGAGTCCGACT
Source organism: Pardosa pseudoannulata (assembly GCA_032207245.1). NCBI lineage: Eukaryota > Metazoa > Arthropoda > Arachnida > Araneae > Lycosidae > Pardosa > Pardosa pseudoannulata. The sequence continues at coordinate 117,741,149 of CM063503.1, forward strand.
GTAAATGTGATAAGTGTAACGAAAACACGTATTTCTTTATCCTTTCGTGTAACTGAAAAAAAATCTACTTGGCGTATCAGAAATCCCATCGTATTATTGATTGTTTCGTGTAACTGAGTATTTGTAAAAGGAAAAAAAATGATCACACAGGCAGTAAGGAAGTTTCGCTGGCGAAAGGGAATTTCTTCGTGTTTCTTCATTTTTTGAGATAGGGATAGTTCAATAAATGAACACTAAAAATCATTTTACATCTTACCTACTACCAGATTACGCTTCTTTCAAAAAATTTTATTTCTGTACTTCTTTTCTGTCTTATTAGGAGCAACTTCAAAATATAATTAGTTTACAAATCTTTAACAAATAATTTACTCGGTTATTATAACAAGTTAATAGATTATAAATTATATACAAATCACTTTTTTCTTTCATTTTTTTTTTTTCATTTTTTGAAAAACAACTTTTTCCCTAATAGGAAAATTACATTTTCAGTTGTTATTTATTTCTTCTTACTCTTCAACGATTACACTGTATAAGCTCTAAATTGAATTATTTTTCCCCTTAAAATTTTATTTTTCTCCGTCTATTAAGTGTTAATATTTATATGATTTTTAATATCATAGTCACATGTTTATTGAATGTTCTCTCCCTTAAAGGGTCTTGCTACAACTCCATGTTTCTAGACATGTGAGCTGACGATTACACTTTCTAGACAGATGAATTCCTTATTACTCCATCAAGAAATCGTCCTTATCACTTGTCACAATTTCTCAAGTCTCAGACAAGTTGGGAAGTCTGACATCTTTTTATATTATTCATGTTGTTAATATTCTTATGGTCTTGTTTCTGCTGCATCAACCCCTTTTTCTCCTTTTAAACAAAAGCAGTATATCATACTTATAAAAACTACAACTTATAAAAACCTTAACACTACTTTAAATTGTATCTCAATAATTCTTTACATCTATAAAGTCATGATACATGACATTTTAATGAAACTTACTTTATTGTTAAATTACTTACCTATAATTATATGAAATTCTCACCATATTTCACCTTATGCCAGAAAAAATCTTATGGACTTTTTTTTAGTATAAGGTTTGTATTTTTTAAACATATTTTCTTTTCTTTTTTCAAATTATCGTACTTTAAATTAAAATTTAATACCGGTATAAAGTATGTACTTGAATTTATATCAAGATTTGATTCATTATAAGAAAAACTAAATATTTTACTAAGGGGATAATATAAGGGTTAAATAGTTGAAAAAGACCTTATCATAAAAAGGATAAAAGTAAACTAAAACTCTCAATGCTAAAAATAATTTTTTATATCAAATGTTTTGCAATTGTTAGCTTAACTGAAATAGAAATGACGTTCAAAATTAAATAAATATTCAAAATTTTAAATTCTAATTTAACTGTATTAACACTATATCTACAATACACGTTTAATAAATTATTGCTACATATATAATATCTCATACTGCAATGATTGCGACATCATGTACATTTAAAATTTAGGTACTGCAGTTTTTATGTTTATTTTCTTAAATCTATAAAATACTGAAATATACCCCTTTATAATCCGGTGTTTAAAATGAGCCCAAGTCTTTATGATAGCGTAAAATTATATAATACACTATCTTTATCTGGAACTACGATATCTCGAAATCCTTAATTTGGAGAAAAGATAATTTTTCCTTTGACTTTATGAATTTCTTTAATATCAATGATAATTTTTAGAAAGAGTTTTAGCTGAAAATCTTAAAAAATCTATATATCGCCAAATATTGATTTTTTTTTTAAATCGGCATTTGGCCACGTAATAGTACAGGTGTGATGAAGCCAAATAGAAGTATACACCACATAATCTTTTACATACTTTCTGATTTCACTGGGTGAAAGAGAAGATTACGAGAAGTCCATCTGGTAATCTGCTCTTCGGTAACGGAGTTCGTGGGTTCAGATCCCACTGTTTGGTTTAGTTTAGTTTGGAGTGCAACGGTCTACTTTTTGCAACACGAGGGCTAATGAGACCAGGACCTATTGCTTAAAGCCGATTCCGAACGGCTACAAATATCCATGCCACAGTGGGATTCGAACCCACGAACTCCGGTACCGAAGGTCAGCACCCTAACCAATCGGCCATCGTTCGGCCGATCCCACTGTTGATATAGATACACGTAGAATTCGTAAACGGCTTTAAGCAATAAGTCTCAGTCTAACCTTCGTGTAGTAAAATGTAGGCCACACTGCTCTACAAACTAAACCTAACCATCTAGGAAATTCTAAGGTAAATAGAGGGAAAACACGTGTATTGTCATATTTAGACTTATTCTTAACTATCCTTACCTTTTTTTTATATGATTCTAATTTTTATGCTATTTTTTATACTTATTTTTGTACTATTTTGTGGTATGATATCTTATGTGATTTATTTATGCTTTGGTTACGATCTTGTTCTCTCGATAACTAGCTATCTCAAGTTTTTTTATCGTTCCTTCGACTACCATATACCGAGAGTATAACAGTATAAAAAAATGAGTTAAATTTCTAATAATTGTTTATTACTATAAAATAGACGAACAATAAATTAATAAGACTGGAAGATCATTTTGTTCATATGATACCTTCTGTTGTACCATACTCTCCTTAAATCACAATATGGTGCTTTTAATTTTGGTACTTAATACCGATTGAAAGCTATTTTCAATAACTAATCAAAATTAAAATTAAACAATACCAATTGAAATATAAGTGAAAATATATTAAGGAAGATGATACAATTTTGTACAGAAAATATTTTCTGTATTTGCACAATTTAATCAAGCAGAAAAATGTGACAAATTGCTATTACTATTTAGGAATAATGGTTTTACAGCTTATATAATTTACCACTTCTGTGGTATAGTTCTGAGTTTATATATGAAGACGATTCCTAAGTATGCAATCAATGAGACTTTACAATTTTTTTAACTAATACATGTAAGTAGATATAACGTCGAGAATTCTCAGAAAAAAATATTCGTACTCGTTAATTGCTCCAAATGCAAAATACACAAAAAAATTATCTGCTAAGCGAGTTACTAGGTTTTCATTAGTCTCTTAAATGCAAGGACGCTTTGTCATAAATATAACAAAAGTGGATAAAATATTAATATTGAGAAATAAAAAAACTTTAAGGTAATAAAAAAAGATTATACTCATTGTATGCTATTCCTCAATTGCAGTACAATATGCATCATCTAAGCTTCTTAAATGAGAAAAAAATTCTTTTGTATAAAAAAAGAATTTTTTGCGTATTTATAAAGCTATAATTTCCAGGAAGAAAAAACTCTAACATACTGAAGATTTTTTTAGCTTCACATTTGCGATAGATTAAAAAAAAATCGAGCTCTCATTACCAAATTTTATTTTCATTTCGAAAACCGACTTCGGTTTCCTGTTTAAAGAATTTTTTTCCTTTCCTGTGCGACCATTTCATTCACTATACTTTGCCCACTTTTCCACTAATAAACACTTTTATAATTAATAGAATTCCCCCGCGATTTCATCCCCTCCTCTTCCTGCTTAGTATTCATCAACAAAAATAAGCCGTAAATTTATTTTATACTAACGTTCAAAAAGTGGCTGAAAGCGCAGAAACACACCTTATTCGGAAGCAAGTTAATAATTCCCTCTATACCCTTCATTATGCGATCATTAAAAAAAGTCGCCATTTTTTTCCAAGAGTCGCTCATTCACATGTGAATAAAGAAAAAAAACTTTAAGCTTAATTAACTGTTTTTGGTCGCCGTTACCTTAAATCACAAACGGCATATTTTAATTTTGATTACCTTGTATGTTCTCCAGCTACCTCCGGCAGAAAGGGGAGCGAACAGGAAAAATAGAAAAACGGGAAAAAACTGGAGAATAACAATAACAAAAAAAACTGGAATCGTGTGCTTTGTGTAATACGCTTATCGTTTTCCAGGCTTTTTAGAAAATGTTTTTTTTTCCGCGGTTTTTAACACCAAATGAAATTTTTATAATTTGGAGTGCGAGAAATGCCGTTTGTTTCACTCTATGCGAAATCTCAATACATATTTAAACGAGTCACGAAAGAAAAAGATTTCTTATCTATTTCAATTTTACAGAGAGGAAAAAAAAAACAACTTGGTGTTTCTTATGTTTTAGCTTGTTTATCTTCATAATTAACTATGTCAGTTTTGTAAAAATTCTTAAGTCGCCAAGACATTTATCTCCGCAAAAGTTTAGCTTTCCTTAAATAACTATGATTTTAACTTTTGATATGATTTTCTTAAAGAATTTTGCCTGATTCATATATTTATAATGAAAGCTTTATTCTTTCAGAGTCGAAATAAAAGAGAGAAACTTAGTTAATATGATGTACATTCGGGTTCGAGCATGTATATAAATCTATGCATTAATTTGCAGAATGCATTTTATTCAAAATCAGATAAATGTAGAGTCATTTTACAAGAGCATTAAAACTTCAAAAAGTTAAAAATAATAGAATACATTAAAATGGCTTAACGTGTTTCTTTCGAAAGTTGAAATTGTACTTTTTCGTGGAATTAAACTCAGAAAATGAGAATGCCTTAGAAAATTCACATCGTTAGGGAACTAGCCTGACTCGAACCTTAATATAACGTAAATTAACACTCGATTTCCAACATTAGGTTATGACTGACAGATCTTTCCTAATCTTAACAATGTATGACTTGCAAGAGATCTGAAGAAATTTGAATTATCAATTTATTGTAAGACATTTATTCATATTTATTAGCGTATATTTTAAAATTAAAACAATCTAACAATTTGTATTTTTTTGTACAAATTATGTAATATTTCTTGCTTTAGCAATCAATTGTCAACACTTGGAGACGGTGTGGCTGTAAAGAGACAATGGACAAAATAATTCGCCCAAAAAAGGGCTGGTTAAGAGATCATTATTCTCAAAGATTTTATCCAGGGCATACAGACTAAGAGTGTGAAAACAACTGCAGGCGATACATGTTGTTTCGGGTTTTGCGCGAAGGGTCTATAGAGACACTATGGCATGTTTCGGGGTATTCAGAAGCTGAAAGACTGCTGTCCAAGTTCGAAGAAATTGACTCCAGTCTTCCCTCTAAAACTTCAACTGGACGGGAAGGCTAAATTGGTCATCGGAAGAATTATCGAAATGGAGAATAGATCAGGTGACAAATGATCACAAAGAGGATAGTGGAGTTGAATGCCACAGCTGATATGGGTGTTTGTAGCCATTCGGAATCCGCTTTAAGCAGTAGGTTTCGGTCTCGTTAGCCATCCAGTTACAAAAAAGTAGACCGTAGATTTGCTACAAAACCAACCAACCTGTAATCCGCCCACAGATCAAAGATCTTTTGACAGATATATGCATGTCTGAGAACCAAGTTCATTTAGAAAATAGAGATGTTTGTATCTCACTTTGATTTTGCTTATAAAGTCGTATAATTCTTTAGAAGGTAAAATACTAAACAAAACATTGAATTGAGTTAAAACTCCTTTTTATTAGTACTAAGATATTAGAATGCAAAAGTATACATAAGAAACAAGGCTAAACAAATGCAATGAAAATGCAATTCAACTGAATGCAGAAGAAGAGCTATTCAAAATTTTCTCCACTTTTGCCTAGCTTTATCTCCTGTAGTAGGAACGGAATGTCTTTGGCACACTGCTAAAAACGGGTTTCGAAACAATGGTCAGATTGTACCATGTATAAAACACCAGTGGGGTATTCAGGGAGTGCAAAGGGGACGACTTCCCCCCCCCAGTCAAAAATAGAACAGTTTGTTATTTATGTCAGATATCTATAATACCTTTTAAATTTAATATTTAGACTTCTGCAAATACTTTTTACCTTCAAATTTATTACTGACTTACAAAAAAACTCGTAATATTATACTGAAAAATCAAAAACTCGCCCGTTTTTTAGAAGAATGAGGATTACCTTTTATACTAATCTAAGATGGAAATCCAAAATTCTAGTCAAAAGATAAATTTTAATTGTTTAGAAAACAACATCGAATGTGTATAGTGCTACTCAAAGTCTGCATTCTTTTGGTACTTTTTAAGAAAAAACCAACCTTTGGGTTTTACAGCTAACTGGGATTAAAACCACGAGGGTGACGAATTCGAAACGGAAAAAGTGCTCCTTGGGCTGTAAAAATATCTGAGTTTTCCTAATTCCATCCTTTTTTAACTGTGTAAAGTTGACCTCCCCCGTATAAACACTTTTATTTAACTCATACTTTATATCTATCTCGGCAGAAACCTTATTCATTTTTTACTAACTTCCTCCAATTAAATTTAAAATTTTTATAGTAATGTATTTTCGAGGACAACATACAAACCAATAATACAATTAATTCATTATAGGTAGAAATAATCTAATTTCAATCAACATCAGCTTTTTTTTCGTCCTTTCAGCCTCCTTTTTTATTAATTTACGTATTCTTCGGTGATATGCTCGGTTTTTATGCTGTCTATCCATATGCCTACCTATTTATTCCACGGTGGACAATATTTTTAGAAAAGTTTATTGTAACTAGAAATTGCATTGTATTAACAGCAGAATTTACAATAACGAATGACTAGTGGTATAAACGTTTTGTAAAAAATCTGTCCTATTTTATTAATAAAAGAAAAATTCTAGTTATTCTGAATCAAACATTATTAGAATCCATACTTATTGATGAATCTATTTTTTTAATTTGTTTGGATAGTTTATTAATATAAAGTCAGAGTTAGAGAATATAAATGTTACTGAAATTAAGATAGTCTTTACTTTAACAGCAGTATAGTAATCTTACATAACAATAAATTGAAGCAGTCGCAGTCTTTTCAATTTCTTCGTTGAAAATAATTTGATCCGATTATTTTGCTGAGTATTTACTACTTTCCGTTAGCACCAAGATTGCTGGTAGGTGGCTGAAGGAACAAAGTAAGTACTAACTACAGTTTCATTATTTAATTACGCTTCAAATATTGCAAAGGCATTTAAATTTGTTTTATTTTGACAGTGTTTCTTTTCACCGCTTATCACCTTTGTAAATAGGGCTTTCATTTTCTCAATAACTTTTAAAATGGATCACTTCTTAAATGCAGGGAATTTGAAATAAAACTTTTTAATACTTAATTTTAAAGGTACAATATTTACCATAGTATGTATGAAGTCTTTGTGCCACCATTAGTACACAGCTAGAAAATGTTCAGCTGTTAAAATTCCATATATATTATTTCTTCATTTGGTACAAACTTTACACTAAGTTTTCCTTTTAGTCCTCCATATTTTCCCTGTCCACTGGCTATTATACTTGGCTTTAAAACTTTTTTTCACTTTTCATCATTTCAAGAAAAGATGCAGATTCACTCTTAATACATGAGTAATTAATGCCGTATAAAAAATACCAGAGGGAACCTCCCTCCACACCGACTCAAAATTTAAAGTGGGGTTCTCACCTAGAATTCACTGAAACTTTTAGTGAGGTCAAATGAAAAACTATAATTTTGTTTGTTTGTTTGTCTGTTTAAGTCCTCCCAAAATCTTTACAGATCAGCCCAATACTTTGAACTTACTAGGAAGAAAAAACTAGAATATTCAGTTTCCCTAGAAGATATATGTATATATATATATGTATATATATATATATATATGTATATATATATGTATATATATATATATTAAAGCCGATTCCGAACGGCTACGAACATCCATGCCATAGTGGGATTCGAACCCACGAACTCCGGATTCGAAGGCCAGTACCCTAACCAATCGATATATATATATATATTATATGTATATATATATATATGTATATATATATGTATATATATATGTATATGTATAACAAAGATTCAACCTTGACCTACATTGGGAAATTAAAAAAAAAATTTCTATCAGTACCTCATTACCATAATATATTTTTATTTTTACTCCAGATATAGAGCTTTGATGCTCGGGCATGTCCCTAAGTCAGTGGTTCCTACGGATCTCCAGAAATACGTGTAACATAGAAATTAATTTGGAGTGCTTGGACAATGTTTTGGTTTCCACGAAAATTTTAATTTAGAGTAAAATTATTGTGATCCATTTTCACTTTTGCGGAAATTAAAATAAATTGAAATAAATAAGCATTTGATATCTTTTAATAGTATCTATTCGCTCATTTTCCTTCTTATCTATGATCATTTTTCACTCATATGTTTTAATATTTTTACTAATTGATAACTTTTAGCTCTTCACTTAAAATAAGAGAAAGATTTATTTGCTTATTGTATACGAATGACTCTTGTTTTGATATCAAACAAATACAATTTTAAGATATTCTTCGAGTGGTGATTTCCATTTCCGTATTGGACTCTGTTTCAGGTAAATCTACAAACTCAGATGAATCCCTACGAGCAACTTAGGTACCAAATCACAAATGAGGAGGTGTTTGAAATAAGGATTCTAAAATTCTGGTTACAAAAACAGATATCCATTTTATATACTGAATAATGGGTCACTTTATAGAAGCAGTATGTAGTAAAAGGGGACTTTAGTTAAAAGCGACATCGAACAAAAGAAATCCACCGAAAATTAATCTAGCTGAGACTTGCGGTTGTTACTCCCAATCATAGATTCGACATAAACTAATATGAAACCATCAGGCCCATCTATCTCATTAGTAGTATTAAAATATAATTTTTTCATAATTTAAAACTCAAGGTAATGATTTCAATAAATGTTACTTTACGTATCAAAGCGATAGTGAAGGAATGCAATCTGCTGGTCATCTTGCTTACAGACAGCATTATTGAGTTCCCCGTGAACAGTTTGTTTCGCAACTCGTACTCCTGTGGCGGTCGTAAGAGCTGAACCCAGTACTCAAACAAAACTGTCTAACGTTGTGTAGTTACTGCTAACCAACCAATTGTTACTCTTGGTCGATCTGGTAGTTGTCGTCGGGTAACATCATACAGAGGCTGTTAGCACATTTTTTAGACAATTTTGGTTAGCGGTGTTAAAAAATCTTTTGTTGAAAAATAAACTGCAATTGTACTATGTTTTTAAAAGTCAAAATTATGATCTACGGCTTGAGAAGTTTGTTTTTATTCAAAATGGCGTTTTTAACGAAGCAGCGGTTCAAAGGCTATATTTATGCTCTTTCCGAAGAGAAGTACTCATATTCCTTTATCCAAAAACGATGTGAGAGTCATGGTTTTGAGATATCTAAAGCGTCGATAGGTAATATGGTCAAAAAGAAAGGAAAAAAACGTCACATTGAAATCTCAAGTGGAACAAAAATTCCAAACAAGTATCCAAGGAAAAAATGAACATCTTCGGCTATTGCAAAAGCTACGTTGTTTAATGTTAAAAAAATCCCCCTAGTCAAAGGACAATTGCAAAATCATTAAAATGCTCAGTGTCCACTGTAAACAAAATGATAAACGTTGATTTAAATCTTAAAAAAGCGAAAAAACACAATGTACATCGTCTTTCTCTAAAGCATATCGCTGAACGCAGGACACGCTGCAGAATTCTGCATGAGAAACATTTATCCAAAGAAAAAATGGAAAAAAATTGTCACAATAGATGAATCATGAGTGTATTTAAATGATTACGAAAAAAAAATTCATTTATTATCATAAAAGGGGAGAAAAAAAATAAGTACATAGTTCAAATAATCGAAAGAAAGTTTTTCTAAGCGATTCATGTTTGTTGCTGGTTTTTCATATAATGACAAGTTAAAAATAAAGAGAGTTGAAAAATGTCAAAATTAACTCGAAATTCTATCAGGAACATATTTTATCTCCAATTTTTCTGAATCATCGCTTTACCAGCAGTGCCATCAATCCGTGGAACTCCATCAAGACAAAGTTAGCAGTCACACATCAAAATGTACTGTAAATTTCCTGAAAGAAATTAAACAAAAAACCGGTATCAAGGCGATACCCTTCACTGATATCCCTAATAAATCTCCCGATGTATCACCTATGGATTTTTGTGCTTTCGGACTTTTAAAATCTGCATTATCCAAACGTCGTCCCACAACCCTTACAGGACTCTGGAAAGGTATTCAGGAGGAATTGGATAGAATAACTCTTCTGATCCTTCAAAAGTCATTATTATCCTGGAAATTACGGTGTCATAAGATAGTTCAGAATAAGAGCTATCAAACAGAACATTTCAAACACAAGAATTTTTTGTAAATTAGTTTTGTGACTACATTATACATCGTCTAAAAATGTATAAACAGCCACTGTAGTGTTAAGATCACACTATGAGACACATTCAAAATTGGAAACATCGAGTTGAGATCGTTCAGATTCCAGTATTCTAATAATTCTTCTTTTCACAAACATGTTCATTTAGCGTCTTTGTAGTTTGATTGCTTAACAACTCTTCTTATAGCAGCAATTTCACAATTACTCTAAAATTTGGATTCCTTTATGCATATTTTGGAATTAGGCAATGTTTAAAATAATAGTGCAATTCAACGTTTTTTTTTTTAATTTTCAACATATTTTTTAAAGTATCGAGACTTATAGATTAGTCAGAGAATTTAATCAGAACAATGAAGCGATAAATCGTTTGGAAACTTTACACTCTGTCACTGAGAATATATTTAATTTGTCTGATTTCTACAATCAAAACAAATATATTTAAAAAAAAATTCCATAGTAATCGTTTATATATGGGCTAAGTACGGTATCTTGGACCATTAACCACAAATATTCTAAAAATAAAGAGCCCTTTTAAGTACTTTTAAAAATATTAGCATTATTGAGCATTTATTCAAACAGAAAATAGCCTTCCGGAATGAATTAGACCAATTATAGAATCAGTTCTAACAGCCGGAGAGTTATGTTGGCTCCTTCAGTTCAGGTGAATTGTGACTGATTCAATGCTCCATGGCAACCAGCTTGTTAGCGACTTATCAGATAAGAGAAAAAAGATTAGATTTTCTCCAGAAATTTTATCTATTGTATTCAGCTAAATTGATTTCTGATTAAAAATCATAATCATTGCTTAATTTCTTTTCATAAATTTGTGTATTGAATCTGAGATTGTTCTTATTTGGTCTTATTTAAACAGCTGCTTAAACAAATTATTCTGTACATTTTTCTTTCTTACAATTTTTCAATTAAATAATATTTCTTTTATTTTAGGCTAGATCTGGAGAAAATATTGCTTAAAAACGGAAAATTAAAATATATTAGTGCAAAATTCTTCGTAAGTATTTTTGTAGTTATTCTTTAGTTTACAGTATTACATTTTCAATCGCTAAATCATATTTCATTGTTATTTTTTTTAATTTTCAAAGATAATTCATATATTATTTAATTTAAGAAAATCATGCATAGTTGATTCCTAGATGCAAAGTTACTTTCCATGTTTAACATGCTATTTTTCATCTATAGCTTCATAATTATTCAGTATAAACTGGCATTACTTGTTACTGGTCAATTTAAATAAAATTATATATTTAAAATATGTTAGACTATAAATAATCAATTTTTCTTTTCATTTTAGCACTGAAAAAAGTTTCCGTTTGTTAACGGGTTAAGATTCACAGATTCTATAATACAGTAGTTGCTTTAATGAAATAAAATAGACATACTTAACATAAGCAGTTATAATGTATAATAGGGAGACGTCTCATATAAATAAAGATACCATTTAAGGCTATAAGTATATACCAATCAAATTTTTGCTACTGTTTGGAGGAACACATCTCGGGATATAACCAGTATGTAAAGACTATTAATTGATGACGATGTCTGTGAATTAACAGCGTAAGTAAGCTTTTAAAATAAATTAAACAATGAAATGTGAATTGTAGAACTAATGTAAAAGAGAGAAAAATTTTTCCTAATAGAGAACTTTGCATAAACTTATCAAAATTTATCTATTCTTTACCACACTATTTCTGTAAAAATATTATTTCCATAAAGTACATGAAATTAGTACATCAAAAATACAATAAAAATAATCTTTTACCATAATCAAATAATTATGTAAACCATTGTAAAAGATATCAATTACTTATTCTTAGCTATTATACTTATTTTTAGATGTACTTGGTCTTAAAATTTTATAATTTTGTGAATAATGAACGCAGTTCTGACACAGCAGAACATATTCTTAAAAGAGAAATTAAGGTATGTTTAGACGAGTTCATTTTTACTGGAAATATACATTATCTGCTATTCTGTTAATAATATACTAACAGGGATGTCGTACACATTCCATGAGAAATTTTAACAAACTATTATGGAAAAGGTAGTAGTTCAATGAAGTAGCATTATCTGATTCATTTAAAATTAATATAATTATCTTCATCTGGATATTAGTTTGTAAGTATGGATTAATATTGCAATTCAAATTCATTAGCAGCAACTCTATATTAGTTTTAACCATTAAAAAATCCCACTTTTTATATTTAATCTCGTACCTGAAAATGAAAATGATTTATACCTGAGTGTTATGAAACTGATAAAATTACAAAACAAAGATATTTTCTTCTTACGTACTTTTTCAATTTATTTTAAAAGTATTTATTTTCATATACAAAGTAAAATTTATTCATTTATTTGTGTAACGAATAAGAACAATAACATTTTATATCTGTGCAGTAGAAGTCTTTAATAACACAATGAATTTAATAAGAAATAAAGCCGGATAAATAAAAGGAGGAAAATTTTGAATATTATGGAGACGGAAATTTTTCTGATATCAATTTAATAACAAATCTTTAAAGCAAAACTGCTACTAAACATATCCCGTAAAATATTTTAAAGTCCTTCTCTACCTAACATAAATTTAAACTACCCCCTTCACCCCTTTTCCTTTTGCAGATTTCAGGACGGCTTACATTTGTTTCCGATTGACACGACACCTTATAATGTATTTAATTTCTGACAAAACAAAAGTTTTTTTTTTCACTTTAAGTGGCTTCCTGCGAAAGTTGCTTATCGATCTTCATGCCTTTCGAAATAAAAGTGGTGTTTCTTTCTTAATGCCTGATATTCAGAATCGATTCCAAACCGTAGGCTGGGTGGAAACCTAAACATTTGGCTAACTTGTCGACGTCGAGCTCCTGGGTCCTAAGAGAGGACAGGTGGTTGCATTCTCAAGCATCCCTCCCTCATTGGGTATGCCATTCTTCTGCGCGTGAAATCGAGGATAATTTACCAACTGGCCGATTCTCAGCGCTCACAGTTACAGCACGGTGCACTCACTAAGCCCGCCCTTCATCCCCTATTTCTTTCAGTTCTTTTTCCTTTTTTCCATTCCTCCTACTCGCAATCGGAGAATCATAGAACCTTTTTGCATTTTCGGCACGATTCTGCAATCCGATGGCACTTTGGGGATAGAGCACAAAATGCCCTTAATTCCACTCGATCTCCAACCAAAGCGCAACAACCATTCACTTTTACACAGGATAAAAGAAAAATCTTCATTTATTTCACCTCCACTTATGTAATGAAAAACTTATTTCACTAACATGCCAATATAGAGAATTTATACAAATAGACGAGTCAATGTAAAATATTGCTATCTTTTTACTATTCGATGATAAATGAACCTATATAAGAACCCTTGCCCTAAAATAAATGGAATCCAACATCACCAGAGATTGATAAACATCTGGTAGCGAGACGTGATTGTTTTATTAATTACAAAAGAATCCCAGTTCAAGAAATGATAAAGAGCTACTACGAGAGAAATTAAATCAATAAATTCATTTTATACTGATTTCTTCACTGACGCCCGAGATTTAATAAATAGCATCTTTATTGCATACTTACTACTGATATTGAATGTGTATTAAGAAAAATTATGCTTGAAGCGATGGAAATCGTTGAAGCTTATCGTACTAAAATAAAAAAAAGTTCAAAGAGAGCAAATAAGAAACTCTAAATAGAAATGTAACAAACATTTTTATGAAAGAATTAAAATTTAAGAAGTTTTGGATAGTATGTGCTTTTGCATTATTTAAGACTCTGCATACACATAATTTAAAATCAATGACTGCTTTCTTTTTAAAGTAAAGAAAACATTTTAAGGTCATAATACATAAGGTGTTTCACGATTGACTTTGCATTTAATAACTAATATTCTAGTCGTGAAAAAAATAACAACCATACATATAAATTATCGAATTTAGCTCATCTTCCATTCTTCTCTGTGTATATTTGGGTTTATGCAGTGAAATAGTAGGAAAATACTTTAGCTTCGGTTAAAGTAGTTCGGCAATTTAAAAACACTGGATTGCTGGAATTCAGCACTCTTTTATAACTCTTATTTTGATTCTTATTTCTGAACTCATTGCAAACTAAATCAATGCTGTAACAAGATAAAACCGCTTGCTTTGCAAGAAATTTCACCTGCTTTTGGTTATAAATTCATGGAATAAACGAAAGTACTTATAACAGAGTTAAGCTCTGTAAAAGACCATGGAATACTATGAAACCAAAACCAATTGCAGGGATTTATTTCTATCAGCAAAATTTTTAATAACGATAAAAAACATTCTTTCTATATAAAGTGTTTATCAATTATATTTATATTGCTTAGTGGTATAATTTTTCTCGTCATGCCTTTTATGTCTATGCACTAAAAAAATATAAACATGTTACAAGCAAAGATAGCAATACATTTTTTACATACATATTCTATGCATTGCTCTCAAATGTACAATTTAGTAATTTTTTTTTTAAATTCGAGCACAGTAGATGAACTTCAAAATCAAATTATAAGCATGGGGCTTTCAGATACAAATAGAAAATTCTTCTTATATTTTTTTCATATACCTCATTTTATTCTTATTACCACGACGGATAAAATGTGGTAGATTCATTTCAATGTAAATGATCAACAGATACATCAAATAAAACAAAGATAGAATTATTAAATGCTAATAAATTTGAATTTTAACATTTCTATCAAATAATATTAACAATATGCACAAACATTTAAAGAAATTTTTTGGATATAGAATCTTCCGTTATTTTCTCTTAATTAGTTTAAACCCCCTTATTTTCTCAGTCATGAGATATTTAATTTCGCTAAGGTATATGCTTAAATTACTGGACAAGTTATAAAAAACGCAATTGTTGACTTTATAAGTTATAAATATATTAAACACAGACACAAATAGAAGAATAAAAATAATGATTATGTCTCTTTGCAGAAATTTAATTAGTATGAAGTACTTACAATGCTTTTTATTGCTCAGATAAATGAATAAATAAAATATGCAGAAAACACAAATTTAAGTATTCATTTTCATTAGAACTAGAGCTCTACTGGTGGAAAGTGATTATAGATTAATGAAATGCATAAAATAGCTTTGTACATGATTACTTTATTCACTCTTATTATTATTCATTTTCTGAAACAAAACTTTTACTAAAATTATCTATTGATTATTTTTTGAAAAAAAATTCCTTTTTTGTTTTTATAGTAACTGCTCTTTCAAGAAAATTGATTGGATTTTAAAATGAACGTGATGCTTTAAAGTACTTTTTTAAATAATAATGCATACAGGTTGAAAGTGGAGCATATACTTCAAAGGAATTAATTTTAAACAATTCTGCTATAAAAATACTTTTAAATTACATAAGCAACTATTTATAAAATTTCTAAAAATTATTCTCCATTGTAAAACAAAAATTCAGAAGGTGCTGCTTCGTGAACAGAATTATTTGAAAATTTAAACGAATATCAATTTAACTAAACTCAGCTTTTAAAAGAATATATGTAAGCTTTAACAATTAAACTATTTTTAAATTAAAATCCCAAGAGGAACATTTTACCAGGTTTATGCTATACACGTATACTGATGAGTAAATGGTTTTTATCTTCTATATAAAACACAACTTTTTAAAAACTACTTCTCTTCATTTTCTATAAAAAAATATATCTTTATTCCCGATATCTGTTTGCTGACGTCTGGACCAGTGAACTGGTTATCCTGTGATTTAGTGTCTACTAGACGGATTGGATTTTTACTTAATGGCGTACTGAAGACGGATATTTTTATTCGATTTTCAAAATCCATTACAAAGTATCAGTCTCGACATTTCTATATAAAAAACACTATGACTGCCATTATTTATAACGAATCATCTATACCTTTATAAAACATATGTCAAAA
Organism: Pardosa pseudoannulata; assembly: GCA_032207245.1. Taxonomy (NCBI): domain Eukaryota; kingdom Metazoa; phylum Arthropoda; class Arachnida; order Araneae; family Lycosidae; genus Pardosa; species Pardosa pseudoannulata. Next base: position 117,757,320 of record CM063503.1, read on the forward strand.
CAAAAACATTTCTTATCCTAAAACATCGATTTAAAATACATTGGGACAGGAAGCATATTTATTGAGATTCTTTGAAATAATCAAAACAAATTGCTTGAATGCTTGTTACCCATACAATACATACTAATTAAACAAAACTTAAAATAATACCCCGTCGGTACTTATGTATGTTTTTAAACTACCACCATTAATTTATTCTTAGGATTGGGGGAGATATAGTAAACTTTCTTCTACACATAGTACAATTTAACCGGGATCTACGGTTTAAAGCAGATTTCTAAGAACTACAAACATCCATGTTTACAGTAACTCGCACCCACTGGGCAGGTACTGATAATCAGTGCCTTAACTGTTGGATCTTTGTTTCCTACGGTTTCTTTTTAGAAACTATAGACTACGATGAGAAAAATACTATATTGTTGTTAAAATAAACATCTTATTTAAAATTTTAGAATTTGTTTTAAAAATTATGTTAAAGTTATATTATTTTAGAGGTATTAAGCATTATTACAAGAGAGGAAATAAGCAGTAAAATTTATATCTATTATAAGCTGCTCTTTGCAGATGGTGTTGTTTTAAGTAATGATTTGCGATCGTGCTTGCCTCATTGAGTTTTATTAACGAAGTAACAGCTGTACTCCCATAAACTGGCTCTTAATTTATTCTGAACAGTAAAGTTCTTATGAGATTTTCAATGAATATTACCATTTGGTACAAAACAATAATAATACGCTTTGACTGTACCGTACCTTCAGAAGTGCTCTACGGATGAGATCAAAATCAATATTGAAAGAATTTGAGGCCATAATACAAACTAACTTTGCTGAGTAGTATCCGGGCTATTAGATATATCACAGTCAATTACAAGGAAACCCACTAGCATAGGGCTGAAGTTTTCTCCATACAAAATAATAGCTATGTCCTACAAATGTTTCCAAGCGATATAAAAGCATGCTCGCACTTGTTTGTAGTTCGGATGGAAGCGATCAAACATCCTACGAAGAGAACGAAGTTTCTCTGTATCAAGTGGTTTTGCCTGTTCTGCTATAGATCTAAGAAGCTTTCTTTCTAGAAGTACATAATTATATTTTTTTTACTATTGGAGAGGAAAAGTATTCAAGTTATCATTCTGAATTATCTTTAAGTACAAACGTCATTCAGTACTATGATGGATATCATTAGCAGAGAAATGTTGTTCAACATTTGAAAATGTTGCCATCCGTTGTCTTTAGCGTAAACTCTAAATATATCAATCAGAAATTATATGTTTTACTTTGAAATAATGGTTAAATGTATACTTTTTATGACTGTAAAATTTCCCTTCACTTTTCTAGTTTATATTTTGAATAATGCTCTAAATTTAAGCTGCGTCTAATTAATAAATTATTAATCTAACTCCAAATATAAATGGGAAAGAATTAGGAATAATTCCTTAGAAATACGATACGAATTGAATGGAGTACTAAAAAAATCAATTATTAAAATATAAATGACATTTTTAATAAATCTAAAACAACACTAGACGCAGCATGATGGTTCTTTGATTAAACGTTTGAAATTGAGTTGTTTGATATGAACTATGAAATTATTTGTTCGATACATCGATATATAGATTATTTGTTAATGCATGCTGATGTTCAACTTTGACATTCTTTCTTTTTATTAAGGATAGTGTCCTGGTTTGGTTTTGGTTTCCGATTGGCTACGAACATCCATGCCACTGTGGGATTCGAACCCACGAACTCCGGTACCGAATTCCACCACCCTAACCAATCGTCCATCGTTCGGCAAGGGTAGTGTCCTAGCATTGATTTTTCATAAAAAATTATAGAAGCAAAGTGTTTGAATAAACTGACACACCCGGTTTTTAAATATACGAGTTCAGAAAATTGGTCAGAACATTTGTGAATGCACCGAAGCACAATGGGACTAATCACGTGATCAGTGTTTAAAAATGGCATATTCACCCTTTACATAGCTCTGAAAAATCTCAGGAAACTGAATGACAAAATTACCTTCGCCTGTTCCTTTCTTATTAAATCGGGAAAGGCTTTTCTGGTTTCAAGTTTATCTTTTATTCTAAATTTAACATATTCAAAGTTACGGTTGTTCATTCATTAAATTTAAATAATCATTTTTCAAACTTTGAAAGTCTACTGTCTGAGTTCAATCAAGTGGTTTGCATCTATAACCATAGATAATGATAGCATAATTTTGTACTTGTACAAATCTGGAAGTCCTTCTCTTTATGAAATAAGCCTAATCTGTATTTTAAATTCTTTTTTTTTCTCACAATGTTAGTTCATCCTTATGTGCAACTTATTTGGAAAACATTTAGTATTCTCTGCAAAAAAAAAAAGAATTAAATTAACATACACGAAACCACATTATCCAAACTGAAAAAAAAAGAGTGTCTGAGAAGTCCAGGAATTAAGATTTTATCATACTGTTGTGTAGATACTAATATTACATTGGCTTGAATTCACAACTTACTAGATGATCAATGTAGTGCGTATATAGTTATTTCAATTGTAGATTTTCTGTCTCTATATGTGTTTTAATGAAAAGTATCATACAGAATCAATTTTATCAGTAACTGTTTTGTAAAAACGTACATGCCCATCAGTATAATAATTTATAATTTAACAACCTTCCCCAACTAACCTTTGGAATTAAAGCTCAAGAAAATGTATCAGTTGAATCCCCTTATTTCCGTGATAGAAGTGACTAAAATAATTTGATTCCTATGTTTTCTGAGTATATGTATGCGATAATGATTCCATGAAGAAGCAAGAATGTGTATTTAAATGACACGTTTCAAATATTGGGAGTACCACAGAATCGGCTTATGATTTCTATTGATGCTTCGAGAAACAAGATTATTCAGAAAGTGGTCGACCCCTAAAGCGCGAAACTTAAAAGCAAAGGGTTTTGAGAGTGGTCGATAGCAGTAAAATGTTTTCTTCATCGGAAGAAAACCGCAGCACTTAAAATCGCACTCGCGTCCTTTTCCCGACTGCCTTTTTTGGGATTGATTTCGCTCTTTCTCTCTCTTTCCTCTGTGTTCTCTTTCAATCTTTTTTTCTATCACTCAATCTCTCTCTCTCACTCACTCACTCTTTCTCTTTGTTCGTTTGTGTATCTCGTACTTTCGTTTCGACTGACTGTTGACATTCTGCAGTTCAGATGCTAAGAATTGGACATTTATTCCTCTATCCTCTAAAAGGATCAGATACATCAAAATCAAAAGAAATAAACAAAATGCCTAACAAAGAATTTGAAGAGAAAAGTTAAGGAAAGCAATTTCAATCTCAGAGATGGGCTTGTTTTATGTATGCTGACATTTCAGTCACTCAAACGTTCTGGAATCTATAAAATCCACTTATTTATAAACAGAAATCTATCAATTTGCAGAAGAATATAAATACATATATTCTTACGAATGATATAATTCATTTAAAAAATAATCCGAACTTCCAAATACAATAAATACACCATTATACATCCCTCAAGGAATTGTAGATTGTCAGATGAAAAAAAAAATTCTGCATTAAGCAAATGTTACGCAAAAGAACCTTTAAGGAATGAAAATCTAAGAATATATTATATCACAAATATGGATAAGGATATGCAAATAGGAAATACGCTATGTTCAAACTTCATTGCTCCTAATATTAAAAACAGCACCAACAAAATACATAGAAAAGTCAGCATGAAAAATTATTTGGCTAATTGCTAAAAACTAAGTAGAAAGTTACATTTAAAAATAAAAGATATGCCCAATATAGCGAGGGGGTTAACAAAATAACAAATGAATGGTGTTATTGTCAGTACTTAGTTAAATGTGTTTTTTAATTACTGGTCAGAAATTAATATTAGTACAAAAATATCTAAAGTAATATTTTCCCCACTATTTCTGGATTGTGAATCGATTTATAACCTATATAGATTGCAGATAGTGTGGCATGTATACTCCCTTATTTCCAAAGGAAAACCAGGATTATGGATAACATAGCAACTCTTGCGTTATCCTTAGGGTTCAATAAAGGGTGAATTTTCACTGCATTCGTTAAGAGAGAAGGACTGTGTTTCTATAGAAGAGGTACGGGTAGTGAACTCCCATTTGTGTTACACAGAAAAACTACTACAATTCTTTAAAGATAATATTGCCGAGATTAGAAGATTTTAAAAAAAAACCAAATATACGAACACCTTTTAAATATGTTCCTCTCAAATTAGACATTTTCTGAGTTACAAGACAAAATTTAGATATTCAGTCTTTATAAACAGAGAAGTTTTAATAGAGCTCAAAGAAAATTAAAATTTCTATTTTTTCACAAAGCGTGATATTATGATTTCAATTAAAATGTTCTTAACATTTCTAAGGTGTTTGGGTGTTTTTTAATCCGTAATAAATTTAACTTTGGTAGGGTTGTTTTAATTTTGGGAATTTTCCAAAAATATTATGAACTTGTTTTCTTACCCATAGTAAATATTCAGTTACGTGCAATTCTTTCTTTTTTTTTTTTTTCAAATGGTAGTTTCTTTACGGTAAAAATTCTGACTCAGAAATCATTCGGTACCATTTTGACAATTCAAAGCACGGAAACACGAGAACAGCAATTTTCAGTATATTACTCAATTATTATGTGTCAATATATTTTGCTTATTTTTTTTATATATTTGTTTTTCGTTCATGCAACAGATAGGGAGAATAATCCCTTGTTTCTTAACACACCCTAGTTTTTGTGAGAGCTATTGGTTTCACTCATTTGTCTTTCCTCTCTCGTAAGGGTGTGTCAATACACGTTGTTCCTTCCACAGTTCATTTTTTTAATGTGTTACTATTCAAAAATCCAAAATTGTATCTTTAAAAGTCAGGTAAATATTTCATATCTACTTTTTTTTTATGAAATGTAGCATTATTTTAGAAAGTGCACGATTAACACACGCAAGTAGAAATTTTTTCTGCCAAATAAATGTAAAAAGAAATATATGTTATAAGTATCCGAAAAATATGTGCCCTACTATAAGGTATTTGAAGATTTACAAAGAGTCTTTGGAAGTGAAGGATTGAATTACAACATTTTTATTTGATAAATACTGAGTCGTTTACTAAAACAATTATTCCTTACGAATAAAAAAAAATTGCCCACAAAACAATGATATACAAATACAGAAAAGTATATATAAAATAACTAAATGAATATTTACATTATTAATATTCATAAAGTAAGACTGGAATTTAATAACAATAAAAAAATTCACATGAGTCATTTTTTACCTTAAAATTTTAGATATTTGCAATACTGTAACAACTTAAGACGGTTAAGACAAATGTTTAGACTGAATTTTATCTAGTACAGAAATTAATTTCTCAGAGCTCAATACAGTCTTGGAAAAAATCTGACAAAAATAAATATGTTTCAATAGATTAATTTTTTAATGTTTTATTTGTTAAAATGTTAACAATAACAAACTATAGCTTTTGTCAAAAGCAACGAGTAAACTCTTTCATAACTAAAAAGAATATTATTCATTCCCTTTTAATTTTTTAAAAATTAGAAATCATAAAAAATTACTTATCCGAATTGACTGTTGAGGGTCTCAAATAAAATTAAAAACAAAAAATCCTAATTCATAGTTAAAAGACCAATCTGGTTTAAATTAAAATTTGAAAAGTTATTCATGACTTTTTCAAAAATATGATCCCCAGTCTAAGTTTATTTCACATCTGTTTATCTTTTCTCTTTTTTTCCCCTTTTCATATTTTATCAAGTAAAGATACACAATCCATACTGCTGTGCAACCTCTTTGTTATGCTTTAATCAAAAGTTTGAAAATAGAAAGAAGTAGTTAGCATAATCATATAGTAGATAATACAGTAAAAAGAGAAAACAAAATGTATGTTTTTATGCACAAGTCAGAAGTGTAGCCAAAATATTTAGTTGAGGACTCTCCAATTTAAAGAATGACGTGATTCAAAGGTTTTTGTGGTCAAACATAGAAAAAATAATCTTGACTCAAACTGTCTCTCATTAAAAGAGTGTTGGTACAATTAAACCAGTGGTTTCCAAAAGGGTTCTGACCGACCTCAAAATGATTAAAAGTTTATTTTGAAGTGTGGGGACAAAATTTGGGATCCATAAAAGGTTTAATGTATAGTAAAATAATTATGACCTATTTTCATTTATAAGTAGATTAAAATAAATTAAAACAAATAGTAATAAATAATTCACACCAGGAGTGACGCATTATTCTCGATACTCCATTCTGCACTAGGCTATGCAGGTAGTATTTTACTATTTTATTTTTAAAACAGTATTAAAAACATAAAACTGAAAATAGCAGTTTTGTTATAACATAGCTGTTAGTATACTTTAATATTCATGTTAAAATATTCAGCATAATAAGAGGTTAATGAGCATAAAAATTTTGAGAAACACTGGTATAAACAGTTTTCAAAAATCTTATCTTTAATTTTTATGCAATGAGAGAGCGACAGTGCTAAAAGTAGTTAAGATGTACTGAACACTTCTTCCTTAGACCGCATCAGACAACTGCATAAATAAATAAATAAATAAATAAAAATTCTGTTTTTCAGGCAAATACTTCACATGAGGAACGAAGACATTCTCAATAGTGCCAACAAAACAGAAAAGTCAACACAAAATTCGAGAGAAACAGTCGCTAGTGCTTTTTGTAGTTTATTTTTAACCTACTATTAAAAACATGAGAGTTAAAATTGTAATTTTGTTACAATATAGTTGTATGGATTTATTTTACTCGGGGGTTCATGATAAAGTGTTTGTAATAAGAAGGGGTCCATGGGCTTAAAAAGTTTGGGAAACATTAACTTAAGCAATGTTGCCCAAAAGTTTTAATGTTCCCTACTAAAAATCTCTTGATAACGCAGGTCTAAATCAATCTCTTAACAATTATTTTTTGCTTTAAGATCTTTACTACAAATTTCCATCTCTTCCTCTTCAATTCAACGTCACTGATTTGATTCAAAATATGTTAGGAGTAAAATAATGGATAGCCTTATCACTGACTCTACAGTCAAAATATTGGTTAGTTTTCTTCTTTTGTTTTATACGCAAAAAAATCAAAATAATGAAAAAAAGGACACGAATTTGTATTATATTGCTAACACAGTACTCCCTCATTCTCATTTTTTTACGTAAGTTAAAAAGTTTTAAAAATTACATTATTTCGAATTTGGTTTCTGGACATTTAAAAAGTTTAAAAAAGAGAGACAAAAACTTAACTACTAGACGAGAAAATTAATCCCCTACTTTTTTGCAACACAAGGGGTTGATAATTTGCGACGGGCATACTAAACTAACGGGTGTATGTCTTTTGTGGGGCTACATTGGAGATTCCTTTTAATTTTGATCCTCCTCAGGATCTTCTACTTAATTTTGTTCCTGATTCAATACCCCTCTTCCACTTATGAACCTCCCAGCGAGAGGGCGTCCAGATCCACAGATTTATACTCACGTTCTCCGGGTTCTGGTGGAATCTGAAGCAAAAACGCTTTTTTCTAAGGATAATTAAAAATCGAGAAGAATTTCCAGTTAAATCTTACGATTACATTACATCCGACATGTTAAGCGATTCTCTGACAAGTCATTAAATTCTGATGTGGGGCACAAGACTGTCCAGCGTTCAAACCCGGTACCCGGAATTCTAGCCCCAAACGTTAACCAACAGGCAATCTCGTGCCCAATACCATGGTTTTAATGACTCATAACTGGTCGGTAATGTGAAGATCCATGAAAGCTTTAGTATAGGGAACGTGATTGCCTACTGGTTAGCGTTTGGGACGAACTCCAGTGCTTGAACCTGGAACCCCGGAATTCTAGTCCCAAAAGCTAACCTTTAGGTAATTTCGGGTCTAACACCCGGGCTTTAATGACTCGCAACAGGTAGCCAAATCCGATGAGTGTAATGTGTTTGTGATGTGAAACTGGAGATTCCCGTCGATTTTGATCATACTCAGGAGAGAGCATTTTAGCTTCTGAATCCATACCTCTCTCCCACGTGCCAACATCCAGGCCACAGATTTATCCTTCATGTAGGGGGGGGTATGTTTTTACGGGTCTTTCCAGATTTAAACCCGGCTCCTTCAGATTCCAACCCCAGAAGTTAATCACTAGACTATCTCGTGTACCACCATTAAGATTATTGTTACGGTTCAAGAAATACTACTTAAATGACGAATACCCATGCCGTGAGTGAGATTGAGAAACCACATATCTTATATGAAAGGCATCTTGAAACATATTCTACCATCATCTTACAAGAGTATGTAGGATTTGTAAAATACAGGTCAAATACATTCATACACGTCCTGTTTGTATCTTGAGTTTATTTTTTGAAAATTAAGAATAAAGTGGTTGTAAAATTCACTATATTAAAAAAAGAAAGTGAAATACATTATAATAATAACTCATTTTATCAAGTGAAAATTATCATTACAATCACTTTAATGATTAGAATTTCCATGTTGAAAGAATTTATCAAATGAAGATTAAATTATATTCTCTGTAATTTTCTATTTCATGCAAATCATGTATAACTTAAAGTGTTAAAATACTCAATTTTAACGAAAAATGTAAATGAATATAAATGCCTCTAGTTTTGTATAAACAATTTGTTGATTTTAGGATTTAAAAGTATTTATTTAGCAAAGTATATACAGAAATAATCAAAACTTTTTTTAAAGTTAATTCTTCAAAAGAATATTGGTGTTTTAGAAGTTTAATCTCTTTTTCTGTTTTAACTTTAAGAAATTTAAAAAAAATATTTAATTTTCTAAAAGGTTAGTAGCTATTAGAAAGAAAAACTATTTATTTTCATGATGAAAAATTTTGAATGTATTATGACAGTCAAAATAGAATTCTTTCAAGTTTAAACTCTAAAATGAATATATATTAGCATTGATTAATATTTCTATACTCTGGATACCCATACATGGTGTTTATTTAAAAGCAAAGAAAAAGCAGTTTATTTCAAAATTATGAAGGTATTGCTTTAAAATTCATATTAATAGATTTTATTCACAAATGTATTAAAAAATTTGACGTGGTCTCCACACCACTTTCTTAAGCCTATTAAATTATACACGATCTCTACACGAATTTCTTAAGCATGTTAATTTATACACATTTTATTTTGGTTGTGTGGTGCATTTTCAAAATTATCTCAGTATTTATATGGATTATTATACAACATATTATGGTATTACATATTGTAACTATAATTCATGGACCATTATTCCATTCCTTAGCATTATTCCAACTACCTAAAAAGGATTGTTTCAACTGCATATGAATACATCGATATACTTATGTTTCAATGTAGTGCTAGTGTACATTATATTGAAACTTTTAGCTATACGAATTGCAATAAAAAAAGGAGGAGCACTAATAGATGCTAAAACTATCCTAATTACGATATTTCAATATTTTAAAGCTAATCGTTTTTGAGTTATGTCCGGGAGAGTTAATATCCATTATATTGAAATTTCTAGTTACACAGTGCCAATTTCATTCAAAAAGGGAGGGGTACAACTGGATGTTATAGCAATCCTAAATACAAAAAACTTTTGGCTAATCGTTTTTGAGTTATGTGACTTACATACCTACATACGTACAGGCGTGAAGTCGAGACTAGTAAAACTACACTGAGGGATGATCAAAATAAATATTTAATGTTTTAAAATGATTTATCATTGTACGTACGTATAGACGTAACACTGAAACGTGTCAAAATTTATTCAGGAATGGTCAAAATCAGTTGTTATCAGAATACTAAAAGTTTCATGATTAAAATACTTCTTTTAATTCATACAAGGAAATAAAAATTTAATATTTCTTTACTTAAAGAACCCCAGATTATTTTTCAACGTATTTTACATTTTAGATTGTATTGCCTATATATTGGAGAGTTGGTTAGTTGCCATAATTGAACGTCTTACGAACTGCTCCCTTTATAAATAAGGGCATTAATGAATATATATTACTATAGAATCTCTCTTGATTAAAACATTCGATCATAAAGGACAAGATTTTTCGATTCAAATTTTAAATCTCTATTTTAAACAGTTACCAATAATCTATTCTATATTTGTATTAGCAATTTGCTGGATATAAGAGTTTAGCCCCAACTAATAGTTTGGATGCATTGAAACATAAAAAATAAAGGCTGTTTTTACTCAGCTCAAAATAAATGGGAACGAAAGAAACTTATTTATTGATTCTACACTCCGCAGATAGTTTGGAATCAGAAGCACCCAAAAGCAGAGAAACAAGAGAGATGAAAGACACTAAAATTTATTGCCAGAACTCTGTAGAAAGTGCTTCGACCAACAAATCACAGCTCTGTATATTGGTATGACCAACCCCACCCACTTCCCTACTTTCCTGACGCCAGAACGCACTTACATACACACACGAAAGCACATTCAATATATCGACTGACTTCTTTCAACCTTTTGGGTTGTCGAGCAAGCAATACAGCGCGCCAAAAGCGCCAGATTATCTCTTTGGCGAGGAACAAATGTAAACAAGAATGAGAGGGAAAGCACATTTGATATGTGGATATGGAATCGAAAATGCACGTACTTTCCCTAATCTTCAAATTACTTTCACAGTTAAATAATACGAGGCGTATAAACTTTTGAATTAAAAACAAGTGTACTTTTTTAATCATTTTAAAAATAGCAATCATAGTCATCCTAAAAATATTAAACAAAAATGATCTCGTATTTGAAAACCTTGATACGTAAACGAGAAAAAAAATATTTTTCTTTACGTTCTAAACAAATTTAAAAAAAAACAGTTTTCTAAAATCGTTTTTATTAGGAATACATCCTCATATTCCAGAACTCAGGGACTGCATTGCAAAGAGTCAAAAACTTCAACTTTTTGTTTTCAGTTAGTTCCAACAAAATAAATATCCCAACTAGTACTACAATTTGTAAAAATTGTAATACTAGCTGATTGGATTTTGGATGAATTTGATTTTTAAGTAGAAGCCTATACTTTAATCTACTTTTCAAACATTTCCATCAATATGAAAGGTTTTTGTAACGCACAACCAGCTTTTGAGTTACATTCTGATAGAAATTTGCAGCCTTGCTACGTACTGGGTAAATGTTTGGTTTTGTATCACTCCCAGGCTGCAGTGTCCTCCCAGATACGCAGAGAGACTTACAATTTTTAACGTTGTGTTACAATTCCATAATGACAATGCAAAAATTAATTTAAATAAAGATAAAATCGTAAAGTGTCTGTTCTCACAAACGTCTAGCCAGTCCATAACCAGGAGGCAGATTTCTATGATGATGAAATTCAAAAGATGGTTTTAGGATACATGCTTCTTAATATTGGTAGAAATTAAGTTAAAAAAGCAGACTAAAGTAAAAACTTTCCTGTAAAAGTCAAATCGATAAAAGAAAGTATACTTGTGATCTTTAATTACAAAAAGCGTGCCTTGTTTATATGAGTACAAGAAAGCGCAATAGAAGTAGTAAGTATTACATACAACAATAATTACAGTAATTTTAAAGATATCCAAAATAAGTCAAATACTGCTGCATTATTGAAAAACCGATGCACAATGAGATAAAAATATTACCCCTTACATATACTAAATACATTTTTTTTAAGCAAATTTTCAAAATGTTTTTTTCCGGAATATCCCTCCCATTGCATCAGTCATGAGGTGCACTGATAAGAGCTAAAAATTTTAATTTTTTTGTTTTCAATTTATTCCAACATGATAGGTATCACCAAGAGTATAACAATTTTCAAATTTTAGACAAGAACTAAAAAAACAAGGCACAGATATGGAAAAAAAGTTCCGGTTAGTTTATATTTATTTATACCTTTGTTCAAATAAATCATGTTTATAATGCTTATGTCATTTACTGTAAATGAACTACCTTATAGAGACTCACGGCGTATAATATGAGACAAATTATTAAATAAATCTTACATTCTTTACCTAGTAATTTTAACATTCCTATAAACAAAAAATAATGCTGTTTAATAAATACTTCCATACAAAATTGAATCTTTAAACCTTAGAACCTTAAAATACCGAAATTAAAACCAATATTATCAAGCAAGATGCAGTCCACTTTTATCGCAAGTCATGTTCATATCTTTATTCATATATATTTATATAAATAATAATAAACCTGATCGAACTATTTTTTAGTAGTGTTGTGAGGTTGAAATACAAGAGAAAGAAAATACACTAGTATCGTGGAACATTTTACTCTGTGAACACTCGATTTTTTGCATTTCTTTTGAGTACATAAGACATACCAGTGGTTATTAGGAAACGTTGAAAGAAATGTTTAAAAAATAAGAAATTGCTGATAAAATGTGGTTGAATTAATTATATTAGATTATTAGACTATTCTGAACATAGGATAATACTTAGTACAAACGCGTTTAGAGCAAAAAAAAAAATTATAACATCTAGTTTACTTGAAGAACACTTCTATGATATTTGAAGAACTTGACAAACGTAGGAATACATATATTTGCTCTGCACTTAGTAACACTTGCAGTACTAGAATATTTAAAGAAAAGTAAAACAATTCTCTTGTTTAACATCATTTATATTTGAGTAAACTTTCATAATATCTATAGGATTCTTTATATATCAGGTGCATAGAGAGCAATTTTCCGTCTGAGGGGTTCACACATTTCAACTCATCAAAACTACGACAGCAATCCTTACATACATACTATATGTATGCAGCATTCCTTTTTTTTGGGGGGAAGGAGGGGGTTCAAGCCCCATCCCCTCCTGTGCTACTCTCTTTAATGTATAAGAATCCTAAGACTTATGAAAGACATAACATTAAAAAAAAAATTAGTATTAAAGCTTTACTTTCAAAACTATGAAGAAATAATGTTTAAGAAAATATATATCAGATTTAAAAAGTAAATTGACTACTATGCTAAAATTAATCTGAGTGGATTTGAAATGTCTAATAAATTTAACTTTCTAGTGTGTACAATTATAAAGATTTAAATTGCTCATGTAAGCTAAAAATGGACATTTTTATGACATTAGTTTACACGCAAGGTATATTTATATGATTCCCTAATCTCAACAACGCCCATCAAATTCTCACGTTTAGCTGAGGATTAACTTCAATTTTAATAAATTTTACCTCTTTATCTGTGCGTTTCATGGTCAGTTGGAAGTGGATATACTCCACGTGTGAGTGCTTTCTTAAGCAACCAAACCCTATGAATTTATAGGTTGGAGATTATTTTTATAAATACTCAGTTATGAAAATTCAATGTATAAGTAAAGTGTTTAAAAGAACTACCAGAATAAGATGCTATTACAACAAATAAAAATTTTTGATTAAATTAAAATTTCTTTTATTCCCCGTAAGACATACCGAAGTAAATATTACACTAAAAATGGGTTGGATTTGACTTTACACAAAGCTTCTACCTCAATATAGAAGTACATGAAATTTATAACTTAAGCTTGGAAATTATAAATGTATTGTATTATTATAAAAAGAACTAATTCAACGGAATATCAAGCATTTATAACTAAAATATGTATTACAAACTTAAACGATGTGTTTAATCACAAATAAAACTTCGTTTTATTTGTATAAAGAACCATGCAGTTCTTACTATTACAATTTCATCCAAATTTCTGAATAACATATCAAATAATAAAAAAAAAAATTGCAAATTTTAATTTTTGATGTAATCTGGAAAATTAAAACTGTGAATCTCAAAAATGTGCATACAGTCAGAACTCTAACGCAGCCGCTAAATTCCTAAAAAAAAGTTCGTTATATCGAAAATTCCGTTAAAAAAATATTTACCTTTTGATGAACACAAACCCCCTAAATTCATAAACGCTAAATATTATTAAAAAGGTAATAAATTACACTTTTTGTATAAATTAATAACTATTTGTTTTTATTTATTTTACCCATCAGAAAGAAATCCGAATTAAAAACAAGAATAAAGCAAAACATTGATCAGGAATGAATGTATAAACAATTTATATTAGAATTAATTAATTTTAATGAAAAACAAATTAAAGATAATTGGCCATTGTAAAATGCGTTAAAAAAAGAATAAGTTTGAAATGTGCAAAAACATTTTGAAAATAAGAGAAAAAGAACCTAGATAACTGGAAAAACTTCATAAAATAGAGAATGGACTTCGATATTTGGAGGTTATTTCACAAAGAAATTCACAAAGTGCTCTTAGTTTCAAGGAAAAGTTTGATAAATAGAGAAATTCACAAAATAGGTCCGTTAAACTGAAGTTTGACTGTGTGTGTATCTATATATTTGCAAGTTAACATTATGAGCAAGACACTTGCAAAGAAAAGGTGAGCTCTGAGCTTGAAACTAGCCTTACATTTATTTACCAAAGAATTCTATATTATTATTTACTCAAAGAAAGGGTATGAAATCGTAAATTCCTGTAAATCTATAGTGTGTGGAATCGATGGTTGTATGTACTAAATATGTGGCAAAGATTGAGTGGCATGCGTAAGTGCGAAAAGCCGCCAAATCCGGGAAACGCATTCTCCTCGGAGCGCAAACGCGGAGGGAAACTACTTTCAACCCGCGAAAGAAGCCCAAGAGTACGGAATCAACTGGATGCGGGGGAGGGTGAAGATTTTTGACGGATACGGACAGCGTCTCGCGACCCCCACTTTGAACGCCCCTTTTCCAATGCAATATTTCCACCAATGGAGCAGAGGAGGGCGGGGGGGCGTCTGGGTCTGGCGGAAAGTGATAAAGGCCTTCGCCATTGTACCAAGGAGCGTTAGCCTAAAGATATTACCGGAGACCCTCGAAGCAGTTCTGGGTCCACGCTTCATTTTACGCCTATTGTTTCGCTTTACGCCGGGAATCTCAAAGGTCAACCTCATTCGTTTCCAGAGGTGTCGATACTCGGAGGGGGAGGGACTGGAATCTGATTGGGTAATCATTTACTCAGCAGGCTAATATTTTTTCCGACTTAGGGGGAGATGGTGAGATAGTTTTACCGTTAGTTTTTAATATTTGAGCAAAATATATGCGATGAAATGTATGGTAAAGGTTTCCCCTCGATAAATAAACTTAATGGGTCTGGGTCATAACTGCTATCAGGTGGTAGAGAATCGTAATCGGTGGGCTTGCCTGATAAGTCGGTACAAATGATTTATGACATTCACATCGCAGACATTTAGAAAAAGAAGCCTTTTCTTATTTGAAAGGAACAACTGCAGATATTTAAACTTACGCCCTCGAGATGGAAACGTTAAAAATTGTACTAGTAATATTTAAGCAAATACATAGAGAAACATACATATATATACATACGTATGTAAACGTACATTACATTATTTTAAATATTGTGTTATAGAATTCTTGAGATTCCGTCATAAGTTACCGCCATGACTTATTGGCATTAACAAGGTATACATTTAGAAAAAAACGTCTCTTCCATCTTTCTCATATGAAATTAACAAGTATTTAAACTTATGCACTCCCTCTAGAAGCTTTAAAAATTAATCTTGTAATGTTTAATAAAATAATATGCAAACATTTGTATATATACATGGGGTTTTGTTTAAGTATTATAACATACTTTATAATATTTAAATATTTATGGGAAAATTGGCGTGTCTTCATGACTATTCCCAGGTTTAAATGTTTCAAGAGCAAAGAAGTATCCCTCCATGCAAATAACGAAATCATTTTATATTAAATACTTGTATGATCACCAAATTAAATAAAGTTAAATATCAAATAAAAATATACTATGAATAATATAACCTTAAAATATCTTCAAAGGAGAATATAGTTGAATATAATTCAAAATTAATGCAGTAACTTCTCAACCAAACTAATACACAATTACTCTAAAAATAAGACAATTTACTTTAGAAACCCATGTGTTTTATATCAGTATCCCATTTCATAGAAAAATTAACTAATGGAGAAAAAGTTCAATTTATTTCAATTGTTCTTTAAAATGTTTATCGGCCATTAACTTTCACGATAAAAAAAACACACCAATTCAACTGATTTTATGAAAGATTATACGCAAGAAATAAAATCGACTGGGAACGCTGCGGCCTACTTTTTGTCACACGAAAGTTAAGGAAATTGAGACTAATGACTTAAGCCGATTCTGGATGGTGACACATATCAATGCCTACAGTGAGATTCGAATCCAAGAACTCCGGTACCGAAAACAGCGGCTTACACAACTGGCGCCCCCAACATTTTTAGGTATTATAAATCATTCTGTTTCATTCTGATTCATCAAACTCCCAATTTATGTATAGCTAAAAGAGGATTTAATCCAATGTTATATTAGCATGAAGAATCTCGGAGAATTTTTTCGTTTTCTGTACTATTAGATGATGTTTAAGTTACTGATTATGCTGAAAAATATCCCCCGGAGTATTTAATTTGTGACATTTTTTCTCTTTAGATGATAAAAAATAGCTTTAGTCACAGACTTCAATCAACCAGTATGTATAAAAAAGTAAGGAATCTACACTCTAACCGTATTATTCATTATCACTGATTAGAGGATTTTTTTTTTTAATATTTTAAGAGAGTTGCTTAATTTTCCATTTGCAGATACTTAATGCATTCACACTTAAAAATCGCTATTTAAAAGAAAATAAAATACAACCATAAACTCAACCATAACATCCATGTGAACTATCACTATCAGATCAATCTACTGTTGGCCATCTAAAAAGAAATATTCTTCATGTGTTCTTTAACTATATAAATAAGTCAATTAGGTAGTCAATAGTTTGTGCTGAAACCTTAAAAAAATTTCCGTATTTCTTACTTTATTATTTGTTTACAGAACTTATCCTTAATGCCTACTAAAAAAAGAATGTCCCGTTGAATAAAAATTGCATATTACAAGGTAAAAAAAAAAAATAAAATTTTACGAATGTACTTCAATAATCTAACTAAATTTTACGTATAATTAAAAGATTTTGTATGAAATTTGATTAATAATACATTTAAAACTGCACTCAATAGTAAATATAATGAAAACAATTATTTTTCAAGCAAAGAAACTATTTTTATGTCATACATGCTGAAACAAAAAGAAAGATCTTTATGACTATTTTAAAAATGCGTGATGATATATTTATAACAGAGGAATTATTCTATAATACTCCAAGTAATATTAAATGCAAGATATAATTTAAAGTTATACAGAAAAATGTGATAGCTTTAAAGGAAACGTTTATTCTTTTAAATCATAGTTGATTTTATGAATGTATATATATATATATATATATATATATATATATATATATATATATATATATATATATATATATATATATATATATATATATATTGGTGTCCTCAAACTAATACTACCCAATTTTATACTTGCATTGATACAATAACAATAGCAACTTTTAACATAAATAATGACAGTTTAAACACATGTCTTGTTTATTCATCATATTATAAATTATTAAAATTAATGGTAAGATAAAACAATTACACTAATTGCATAATGATTAGTATTTATACTCTTTTAGTGTAATTATTGCAAGATTTCCGATTTGAAGTCATAACTAATGAAAGTAGTAACAGGATTGTTATAACAGAACATATACAACAGAAATTACGTTGTAAAATATTGAATTATATTTTACTTCGAACCCTTAAGAATATATATAAAAAATGTAAATAAAAATAAATCCCAGTATATTCTTAAATTTTACTATCCTATTCGACATTTAAAATCATGAAGAATATTTTAATATACAATCAAAATATGCAAAATAGAATTTCTTTCCTGAAATGATAAAACTATTTTGAAATTGATTAAAAAACTGCTTTGCTGTGTAAATTTGCTGAAATAAATAGCACGATATGCTGTTTACTTATTCAGCTAACTATAACTCAATTTCTATACGAATTTCAATTTTGTTCAAACAATAATCTTTACTTAAGATTTTATAATGGAATAAATATTAGAGCTTTATCATTTAAACTGAAATTTTAAAACAAAGATATCGCTAAAGAAAATAAGTATTTAATTTCAAATAGCACAATTTCATGTAATTTAAACAACGAAATATAAATGTAACAAAACAAACTAATTTCAACATTTTATCAGACGACAGTTACTTAAAAGGCAAGTCTTGATACAGTTATAAAAATTTCAACCCTATTTCTCTTAGAATGTTGTTTACTTAAGATATCACTATTCCAGTTCCAAAGTAACGAAAATCGGGATTATATATGAATCTCTTAAAGAGATAATAGGTGCATCTTCGAGTAAACGTTTCTTCAACTGCGGATATGACGTAAAAATACGTTCAGCTTCTTCGAAAGCAGAAAACAACCACACTCCTTCACTGGTACTAAAATAAAGTAGATACTTTTTTATCAGAAAAATTAAGCGGATTGTCACTTACTAGTTCCTAATGAAGTAACAATGAAGAGCTTTAGATGGGATGGATCTTTCAGTAACGATGTAAAAACTGAATTAAGAGCTCGGATTTTTTTTTTCAACTAAAAGCTGTAAAGGAAAGCAGGAAGAACAAATGTGAAAGATTATCACAACTGAGGCGTCCTAAATCAGCATATCTAGCGCCAAAGGCTTATCCAGCTGCCTTGATTATACAAGCTGTTAGAGCCTAATGGTTTCTGCCCGTGTGATATCTTTTTCAAGATTTCGGAGTAGAGTAGAATAAAACACCAAAACTAAGCAATTTTATTAAAGATTTACGGCCACGCAATTCTGAATTTTGTCTTCAAAATATAAATAAGTAGATCACATGAATATAAAATTTTCGGTCTTCTCAAGCAAATTATTTACTTTTGAGTAAAATCCTTATTATCTCGTTGAAAAAGTCTTATTTAATGATTTAAATTGTTCTCGTTCATCAATTAAACCATTATGTATCCCAGTTTTAAGAAAGTCAGTCACTATTAATGACATTTTAATGTGTTAAGAAGTAAATAATTTTATAATTTTAATTCACTTAAAAAATATAGTGGTTTAAGCATCTAATGTACTGCAGAAAATTATGTAATTATTCAAAAAATTGTATTACAGAAATATATACTTTTATAGTTCTATCCCTACAGTCATAGTTTTTTTAAGAAAGTACGCATGATGCATGATGTATTATATATATATATATATATATATATATATATATATTATTATATATATATATATATATATATATATATATATATATATATATAATACATAGAGTGAAAGAGAGATAGATAAAACCATAGATAAGTATAAGAAATAGCTTCTTCTGTTTACTTATATCTTTTACAATAAAGGATTTTTAAAATAAATTTTTAAAATAATTAGTATTTCATTCAATACCAATTGTTTTAGTAAGTGAATTTATTTTGTAATAAATTAATATAAAACTGAAAATAAATTTTACAAGCTTTGAAAGCTATTAAAGTAAATTTTACAAGTAAAAATAATACATATGTCTAGTATTTTAATAATACACAAAATAATTTGAGATGTCAAATATATTTTAATTACATTTATAATAATAATAAAACTAGCAAATACAGTTCAGTCACGTATGAGAATAACCAGAATAAAGCTCTACATACATTCAAAATAACCGCAATGAAAAATTTTATATTCAAAATAATTCTTAGAAATTATTTCCAGAATTAAAGGATATTTTTTAAAAATTTATAATTTTGTATTATAATATATCCTTAGAGTACGAAAAAGTATAACTATTTTCTGTATTAACTTGGGAGAAGTGTATTAATAAATAGGAATTGCTTGAGCCCGTCCTCTTTAATTGAACGCAGTTCTAGCTAGCTGATCGAATGTCATTTTATATAAAAGATTTATTCTCCCCCTTTTAAAACATAAACAAAGAAAGAACTATCTGAAGTGATATAATAAAATTTTAAAGGTTCGAAACGAAACTATTTTTAGATTAAAAAGATCTTGTGCACTGTATTTTGCATAAAAGAAAATTTAAGGAATTTTCTAAAGTTATTCATAACGAGGACTTCAACTTCTAATACAAGGTATTAAAAATTGTTAATGAATTTCGTCCGACGCTCTAACAAGTGAAATTAGTTTAAATAACAGCTTTTTAAAGAAGTATTAGCCTGCTACTGTCAATCCTAAGAGCCGAATTAACGTATTTTCTCATTTTCAGCAATCAAATATTTTGTAATGCGTGTTAATAGCTCTAGTTCTCCAAAGCAATTAAACTCGTCTTGTTTATTTTTAAAACACGACTATATAAGAAGCCCAGCCCGAAAATAATTAAAATTTCAAAATTCAATCAAAGCCAAAATGATAAACAAATCTCCGATTTTCAGTCATTCGAAAAAACGCTTCCATCACTTTGAAAGCTCATTTAAAAGCACAACCACCTACATTTGCTTTTTTCTCCCCCTTTAAATGCATTGTTTGTGTATTTTTGCTCCGAAATCCCACTGCAATGCATTTCATGTCGATGCATCCAATTTAGACCTGTGAGCGCATCTCCTGAAGAAAATGAGGACCCGGCCGAAGCCTAATTAGACGCGAGGGCGCTGTAGTCAATTAGGCCATTAGGCGTAAAAGTGCGCCGAATGGCCGAAGCTGATAATTAGATGTCAACAGAGGCATGGGAGGGGTGAGGCTAATTTAAAGCAAGCAAGGGAAGAACAAACATGGCTGCCACGGTCAACACTGAAGCCTCAAACGGATCGATGCGACGCGAGCCTCATTAGAGAGGCTCACGGGAAGACTCCTGGAATGCTGGTAGAGAGCCCACCCTCACCACGACGCTTATTAAAGCCTTTTTGTCCTCCCCCGTTCTCTCTCTTTCTCCTCCTCTTCCTCCGTTCAATTTTGACGGCACTTTCAAAACAGAGGTCGTACTGCAAATAAAATAATAGAGCCTCTCGCGAAAGTAAACAAAAGGAAAGCAAAGTTGATGCAGTTCGGATATGCCCCTGGACGGCTGCACGACGATCACAATTCACGTTCAGTTTAGAGTCAAAGAGGGGAGGATTGCTTTGGCGCGTAATACCAAACTGTCTAATGAACAATCATTACTCTTACCCAAAAGAACGTGGCTTAAGTAGAGGTGCCTCTTCAGATACCAACAGATGCTACAGCTACAGACAATACCAATACCTTCATTACCAAACCAGAAAAATTAATTGGAACACAATTATTGGCCTACTTACATGAGCCCTACTTGTGATAAACATAATCTCACCAACTTTTATTGTGAATGAAATATCAACAATAAGCTTTGCAGTGCGATAATAAGCACTTCTATGAAATAAGAAAGGAAATAGGATACATTTACATTTAAAAACACAAAATTCAAATTTAAGATTATACAATCTTATACTCTTACTCAAAAGAATGCGACTGAAGAAGAGGTGTCTCTTCAGCTACCAACAAATGATTAAGCTCCAAACAGCACCAATAATCCCATTACCAAGTCAGAAAATTTAATTGTTAAACAATTATTGGCCAAATAATGTATGCACAACTTGTGATAAACTTGTTGACATCAAGTTTTGTTGTGAATGAAAGAAATATCAATAATAAGCTTTACAGTGTAATTTTAAGCATTTCTAGATATAAGACAGCGATACGCTTAAACGCATAAATTTAAAATCGGATGGTACTAGAAATGTTTAATACGAATATCGGTTCTACTTTGAATTTTAACTAAACAGTTTGATTTATAATTCATAGTTCGTCCATAAAAGAAAATCATTCCTAAGAAATATTTGCACAGTATTAACAAATCATTATAGTTTTATTTTATAGTGTAATTAATTCTGTGAACGCTATTCTCTGTCTATATCTTTTTTTTTTATAATCTTTATTACCCAAATTTTTATGTAAACATTTAAACTGATTATTCTTTAAATGTTGCTATTCTAACCGAATCCAATAGGAATTAAAGTACAAAAGTTTGCATTAGTTGGTTAGAAGAAAAACTTATCTTTAAGGTAAGCAACTCTAAGACTCTAAACGATTATAGACTGTTGCGACAACAAGATCATTTATATATATACACTATATATAAAAGGTTTATATATCTTTTTAAGCTATGACTATTTAATAGTAAGTGATTTCTGGCTATGCAAACAAATTTGGTTTGGCTTGGTTTCGAGCACTGCAATCTAACGTTTTGCTTACGAGGGATAGTGTGACCGGGACCTACTGCTTAAAGCCGATTCCTAACAGCTACGAACATCCATATCCATTGCGGGATTCGAATCCGCGAACTCCGGTATCGAAGAGCAGTGCTCTAATATTTGGCCATCTCTCGGCCAAACAAAAATTTGAACGTATGACCAACATACAAATAATGCAGAATGAATAAATATTTTATTAATGATAATATCCTTTTAGACGATATATTTCAATAATTTTCACTGCTTTGGTAGTAATATTCTAAACTTTTCTTTTAATGTTATGAGATCATTTGGAATACTGTATGTGGTATGCATAGTACGTAATAGGGTAGTTATTTGTAGTAGATGTTTCTAAAAGAAAACAAAGAAAATTAATTAGACTATTACTTGTAGACAGATCGAGTAAATCTTAATAGTGTGTTCCATTACTATTCAGAGCTTAATAGTTACATTAAAAAACCGAAATGATAGATAAAAATTAATACCTTATACGATATCTATTAAGTGATATAGATTTCACATTTGTAACTAACACAATCTTAAATTACTTTGTTATTAAAATTGAAACACAGATTTTGTAACTCTTGAAAAAAATTCGGTGATTTACATAACTAAAATGTTATCCGCGTTTGTCCATGCAAAATTAACAATGAGATGAGAAAAATTAGAGTTTTCAATACGCGGCACGGAGAATTTTCTCGGTAGTGAAAAAAAACTTCAGATATGATAATTAGCACTATAATAGAATTGAAAATATTTATAGAAATACAGAATTTGTACTGATAAACAATAACCGTAAACATGTTACAAATTTTCACGCTATATCTGGAGGCAGGGGTCAAATGTCTTTTCCGACTTCTACTTAAAGTTGTGAAAGGTGTATATAATTAGATAGTAGCTTTCAAAATAATCCCTAAATTGTGAAGTCTGCTGATGGAGATATAAGCTGGAAAGTCTAGGATCTATGTCAGGTTTTGTTTCCTTTATTCAAAGATAGACGTAGATCATGTTTTGCTTTATCTCATTAGTATCAATATTTAATTCAGACAGTATTTCGAGATTTGTTACACATTATTTTAACTCTTATAAGAGAAATACAGTAGGATAGTTAGAGGTATACGGTTACCATTTCTATAATTTATATTACTCTTTGAATTTATTCTAGATAGATTTACGGAACTAATTGTATTCAGACTAACCTGGAATTAAACCTAGCTGATTATGTTAAAGTTATAAAACCATTCAATGTATAATTTTACTTATTTGTTTATCAGTCAACTTTAAATCAGGGACAGCATTTCAGGCTTTCGGGTAATGTCAAACAATAAATACAATATCTTCAGAAATTAGTAATATTCTATAATAGAAAATGAATTTCAACCCACAAAATCTATACAATGCATTGTCAAGATTTTAAAATGAGGTTTAAAACTAAAATTATAGATTACCTTATAAATAATTTAGAAAAAGCAATTCTTTCAATTAGAAACTTTACGAAGGCAGACGGAGTATTCTATTTTCTCATACACATTGTCAATATAAAATTAAATAAAACAAAATTATACGAAATATTTACTAAGCTCTAGAATATTTTTAAATACAACTCTAAACCAAGGAAATTATGCGGATATGAGTAACTTATTGAAATAACAGAAAAAAGGGGGTTTAAGGTCTTGTTTCTATTTTATTATAGCTAAATCACATACTGCTTTTTCAACCGCAAATAAAACAAATACTTAGAAATTTTTTAATTAAGACAAGAACTCACATCAACTCTATATTTGTACTGGAATTCTTGAATTTTCCAGGAAAAAACCTTTTTGTAGAAATTACAAAATAAAAACAGCTAAAGTCAGCATATTTTGTCAAAGTGATTTTTTTTTCCTAAGACGTTACGACCATCTGAACAGTATTTCATCCGAAGACTACAATTGTTCTCGTTGATTTCTATGAAAAGCGAAATTCGTATAAGAAATAATCACAAGTTAAAAAAAGTTATAAAATAACTTCGAATAAATCGCCTAAATATATTTGAAAAAAAGAAGCATTTTTATTTTCCAAAACTGTGGAAAAGAAAATTCCACTATTACGCTCGACGAGGTCCGCTGAGAATATGAATGCTTTTTCTCTTTTTTTTTTCTTCTCTGCCGCTAAAATTTTTTCGTTAATCTATTTTACATTTCCTCGAACAAAAAGCCACTAGAAACTGGTAGTTCAGCGTTTGTTACGTATATTTTTCTGTTTAAGGTAATAAGCTTAAGAAAAGCATTATGCCTAATCAGCTTGCCGATTCCATCTTTTCAATATTGGATTACAAACAATATATAACTCCAATAATGAAGAACTAATTTGGAAAGACAACCGTGGCTTCCAGTAATACAGGACAACCCTCGATTCATTCGTCGTTAGAATTGATGATAGTCTTCTCTTTAAAAATATTTTAGTCATATCAGGAGAGAAAGGTTTTAAATACGCCAAGGGACTTGGAGAATGGTTTCTAACATATATTCATTCTTATCCTTTGCACCCAAATTAATTCGCTCGAACGTATAGATGCATACTTTTGCTGGCCTCTCTCTTGCCTGAAGAAACGTTTCTGTTTATTGAAATTTTGTTTTCGTAGTTGAATATCATGGATGAAATTTAAAACTAATTCAAAATATTTTTACTTTTGAATTAATTATGCTTACTGAACTTTATTGAAAAAGAAAAGGAGAACATTGTTTTTAAAAAAGTATTTACATATAGAATTTTGTGTCATTCAGTAATACTTTCTTATGTGTGAATTAGAATTTGCAGTGTACTATTTAATATTTGAATTAGAGAAAAAAGAAAAAGAAAGTAGTAAAAATACTTTCTTTGTTAACTCGAAAGCTCAAGTTTTTAAAAATTGCATTTTGGATAAAATATTTTTTTTTTCTTTTCGTTTCCACTAGCTCCATGTTAAAATACAAACTACAAAAATTGTGAGGATATTCATGGGATAAAAGAAAAGCTTGGAGAATAACAAACGCAGAATTACTCAACAGATTGGGCAGAAATCGATAAGAGTATACAGGAAAATATTACAATAATATACGTTACCTTGAATTTTTTAAATTTTATCACGTATAAATAAAAAATAAAACTATCCTATTTTTAGATTAAGAGTTTAAATGTAAAATGTGGATCTCGCATTATATCAAATAAACGAAGCCATTAAATGGATTCTCCCAAGTAAAACTTGTAGTGAACTCGTGCATTAAACTTCTAGGCGGCTACATTAACAAACAGGATACAATATCAAAAGAATTTGCTAGATATTCTAAAGGAAAAATGTACTATGATGTCAAGAAAAAATGCAAAGATTTATCAAAAGAAACAGTAATGAAACAATCTTTTTAAATTTTATTTTCAATTTAAAGGAAAGAAAGTTTGAAGGTTTATTACTTAACACATATACCAGCTTTATAATTTTTGTGCTTCCTTTGAACTTATGAATAATCTCTCTACCTAAATATACTGTGTCAAAAAGTGAAAAATACTGAGCCACGTTGCTATATGTAAAACAAAAAGGGCAGTAAACCTGGAGACTCATTTTACATAATAGAAACCGCAAAGAGTTGATGAATTTTTTCCCATTTCTTGCAAAGTAGGTCTTTAATTTAAATTTACGGCGTTGATGAGAGTATTTTGCTTCCTAATGGGTAACGGAAAATACCTAATGATTTTTTATTGTCAAATACAGTCTTCCTGGGTTTCTTGAGAGTATAAACACAGTCTTTTTTGTATCACTATGCTTATAGAGTTCTCCGAAAAAGTGAATTTTTCAGCAGGAACTTTTCCTCGTGTGAAAATTTGGGCGTTTGCTCAGTCATTTGCCCCCACTTGATTTCTTTCTGTAATGCTGGAGAAAATTCAAGATGGTTGTAGAAAAGAAGCCTGGAAGATCGTTAATAGGTAATGAAATTGTCCAAAGAGATTCTTTTTCAATCACCTAGCGTCAAGTGTGGAAGCGGACTGAAAGCCATCTCGTTGTCCTTATTTTGGAAATCCGTAGCGCTCAAGTAACAATCAATGGATTACCAGATAATATTAGGGCTCATGCGCTCTATGTGTGTATTGCTGTGGTCCAGTTTAGCTTTTTAGAGTTCTTGTGCTGTGGTATGTTACCCAAATTCATTAATTTGGGGGAACTCTTGCACTACATAGAAGTCAATTCTAGGTTATTTATTCAGACACGAAGTAGAAATGGGTTTTTTCTTACATGCAACACTTCTAGAATTTTTTTTTTTTTTTTTTTTTTTGCAAAGTTTACTCCTTTTTCCAAAGAAAGTGTCCTTTTCCATCTGAGCTCTGACAATTCATAATATTGATCTTTGTCACTTAGTGGAACAATTTGATTTTTGTGTGTTCAATAACTTTTTACCAAAAAGTGCATCACTCACTAGAAAAAAATTCTCTTCATTATCTGAAAACCGAAATAAATGTTAATCAAGTAATGTATGCCTGGTATGTTTATACGAAATCTTTTCACTTCAAGCCGTTAATTTCAGTCTAAGACTCCACAATGCTAAAAATTGACTGAAATAATGATAAATTTATTCAGATAATGTTGTCTTAAAAGCTTTTATTTTACATGCAATACTTAACTCTATCCCATAACAACTCTTTCGAAATGTATCTTAAATCTCATTGCACTTTACCACGAAGATATTCAGTTAAAATTACTGGAAGTCTAAAAAACGTTTTGCTACATGAAGGCTTATAAGACCGGAACCTACTACTTTTAGCCAATTCCGAATGGCTACGAACATAAATGCCAGTAGAGGGATTCGAACCCACAAACTCCGTTACTGAAGAGCATCGTTCTACCCGTTTGCCCATCCTTTGGCATGAACAGGATAAGCAAGTTGGTCTTTTTTGGCACATAACTTATTAACACTGCATTGTTGACGTTTCAGCATTTTCCACACACGCATCGGATATTAAACGAATAACACAATAATACTATACCTAGATGTTGGAACTTATATAGCAGCATCGGCAATAAACTAATTTGCAACTACGTTGCAGCCACGCATTCAAACGGAAACTGCTTAATCACCTCTTATAATAACTTGAAATAATGTTTCTTACAGTATACTTTTTGATTAATACATTTATTTCTAGCAACAAACACAAAGAGAAATTTTTAAAAGAATCAATAGCTTTATCAACAAATCTACTCTATACGTAAAAAATAGGTATTACCTTATGTTTCAAAGATTGACGGCTACATTGAAATAGTTCAACTCATAGCTGAATTAAGGATAGATTTTTAATTCTTTAATTCAGAC
>CM063503.1:117787356-117807356 GCA_032207245.1 Pardosa pseudoannulata
TTAAATGTGTGATGAAAACGACTATTTTTTCCATTGTAAATAAATATTTAGTCAGGTGATAAGTTATTATTTGAACTGAAGCTAGTAATTTTCTCATTACACTACCCGAGATTTTAAATCCCGTTTATTACTACGTGTGGGTTGAACCTTTAGCGATATAATTTATCATTATATGAAAACCAAAGTTGAAAATAAGGCTGACTTCTGAATCAATCCATAGTAAAATGCAAATTTATTCTTACTATAATTTGCCGATCAATAGCTATTAAAAGTGATAAAATTGAGTGGTCACTATTTATGTAAAATTTAGCACTGGGTCATTAGTGAATACAGTTTTTAAATCAGAAATTTATAATTCCAAACATACCACAAAAATATCAGAAATATATACCTGAAAATAATAGGGTATTGCATAAAAAATTTTTGTAAAGACCTATATAAAATTAAGATTATTAAATTCGCAATTCATTGCTTTATTAGTCAGTTAACTTATAGCTTGAGATTATAAACCTTGATAAACATAATAGAAAAACACCTATCGAATAAATTAAAATTTATTAAGTCACCAAGAGATCATCAATTCTATTAAACTCTAGAAATTAGACTAATTATTACTTTCATATTTAACAAGTTACATAAAAATAAATGCAATACACCCAAAAAAAACTATAAAATTTCAAACTTTATAACTTTTTTAAAGTAATAATACGGTTTTATTTATAATTTCTGTTTATAAAATTTTTCCTGGCTCTTTTAATAAATCTACGTATTATCATTCTTAAAAATTGCATTTACATGGGTTTAAGTAATTCACTTATTTTGCAATCTATTTAAAAATGTAGAAAATATCAAAATCGAAAAAATATTCTTATAAATTTAATGATGTTTAAAATCATTTTCAATACAATAAAAAATTACAAAGTGATTTTTTTCTACCTTCGTGCTAAAAAAAAAAAAAAAAATACGTTACTTTTCATAAAAATCAATTTTTCATCGTTTTGAAAAAGTTAATAAATATAAAGATGAAAAAATTATAGCAGTTTGTTTAAAAATCTAAAATGTAATTGACAAAAAAAGGGAAAACTGTTTTATTTTGTAAATGAAAAACTATTTACAAAAATTAAAGATAGGAGAAATAATTTATTATAAGGAATAGAGTGCAACTTTGATATTGATGATAAAGAAGTGTGATTAAATGATAAAATATTTATCTGAAGCAATTAATTGCACATGTTTTTATTATTTTTTTTTACTTTCAGCAATTGAAGAAATAATAAATTTGTCTTTTGAGGGTTTTAATTTGTACTAGACTATTTGTAGAAAACTATTTATACTTATATTTTAATATCTAATACAAATACGCATACAAACATTCATACACACACATATGTATGAATGTGTGTGGTTAGTCGACTTTTCTACGTCATCGGGACTAAAAATATTTTCGAGGTAACCAAAATCCGAGATATTGAAAAAATAATTTATGAAAGGGGTATTTGACAAATATGGCAAAAACATGCTATAAAAATATAAGAATAAAGCAAAATGGTGGGTGTCTATAAAAATGTCTCACGCATTTTGATATCTAACAATTTAACAAATAATGAAGAAAGGTTTAAATTGATGGCATCAGTGGCTAGATTACTTCAAAAGGTTTTATAGCGCTTGTCAACGCACTTCCATATGTGCGTCCTCAGTCCCAAGGAAAAGAATATCAGGGCGTTAGTCAATTTTACGCCAGGTACGGGAAAACATGCTGGCATCCACAGCAGTACTCACGGCCTGACATTTTTTGGTACTTAATAATTCATAAAATTATGAATAATTAAATAACAAGAAATGTATTAAAACTTTTTGATAATTAACTGTATCTATTTATAAGTTTACCCGGCTTTTAGTTCAACAATAAATATCAATATTGCCCAACTAATCAGCATTCGATAGCACATTATTATCTGTAACAATTGAAAAGGTCTGTTTTACATCCATGTCTTCTTTCGATGCTATTTGTGCTAAAATTTATCCATCTCAGAGTTCTTCTCACTTAAATAGATTTCAACATACATATATAATATGATAAAATTCTACTGATTCTTTCTCTAACGGTTTCATTACATCAAGAATTATTGTTTGCAGATTCATTGACCTCTTTCAAAGAATTGGTGTTCAAGATGTAAAAAAATATGCATTTTAGTAAACAATCAAAAAGTGTTTTGAATAATATGTCATTGTAACAAACAATATAAATAGTTCGTATACATTCCAAAACACAAATGGAAATTATATGCTTAGAACTCTTTTCAATTATTTATTTATTCTACACTTAAAAAATTACACTACACACAAAAATACTTTTCTAAGCATCTAGATAGAGATGGGAACTTACTGGTATTGAGATAAAATTTCTAATGAATTAAATTTACGTAAATTTGGGACTTAGAAAAAACTTCGAGAAATGGGCAAAAATAAAAAAAAGGTGAAATTGAGATATCAAGAGCCGATAATATAACGATATATGCTATATTATTAAATACAACAATCTGATGGTTATGTATAATTACTATTTATTACATACAATCACCGATAATGTAGATATAAATCATAAAAAATTGCAAATTAGCAGTTGCAACGAGTAGATCTCAGCTTTTATATTTTCGAATAGTAAAATAGTAAAGGTGAAGCTTTAAATCAATCTTGTTATCCATTAATGCCCAGTATCCCTTAAAAGAAAAAGCAGATTTCTTTTTTTTTTGTTTACTCT
Organism: Pardosa pseudoannulata; assembly: GCA_032207245.1. Taxonomy (NCBI): domain Eukaryota; kingdom Metazoa; phylum Arthropoda; class Arachnida; order Araneae; family Lycosidae; genus Pardosa; species Pardosa pseudoannulata. Next base: position 117,790,118 of record CM063503.1, read on the forward strand.
GAATAATTTCTCCTTTTCAATGAAGGCATAGATCATTCCTATAAAAATCTACCAAATTTATACAGAGTATCTGCTTTATTTATAATTTTGATATTTGGATCAGCAAATTATGATTTGTTCAGCATCGTGCATAAATTTACTTTTTTAGTAGGTATATTGACTGAAATCAAGAGGGATAGCTTTATATATTATAAAGCTTCACTTTAGATGAGATACCAAATAAATTTAATATTAAGACGTTTTTCTTTTTATATATGTATATGACATCTTATGATGTTTAAAATTGCAGCTGATCACTAATAATGAGGGTTAGCTGTTACAGTCAAAGTTGTTTTAATTTCATATTTCTTTTAACTTCAGAAGTCCATAATAACTTAATTTTAAGATACTCGGCAATATATATTCATGAGAAATAACTAGAACATTAATGGGTTAAAGAGATTATTGTACTTACAGAATTAGGATGATTTTTCATGCTCTACATAATCATGAAAATGTATTATTAAATTTTAAAAAAATATATGCCTAAACCCCCTTATTCATTCTGAATTAAGCCGAACTGATAAATTCAAATTTAATACTCACAGTCACTTACAGTTATAAAAAAAATATATAATTACATATAAATAGTTTTCCTGATTATTTTGTGTATATTTATCAACACATTGATTTTGAGACTTCATTCATCACTAGGCACAATAGCTATATACATCTTAAAAGAAAGAAAGAAGTGAAAATTTTGCTGTCATAAGCAAATTTTTTTTTCAGTATTTCATAGTGAAGTTTTAGCCACCACTTCATTTAAGGGGATTTGCCGTTTATTTTACGGCTTGCTGTTATCCCTCCCCCCTCTCCTTTTACGAGATTGCTGATTTTACTGGAAATCGTTTTTATCTCGCCGTTGTTCCTCTACGGATTTGCCGTCTGTTTTACTTGTGACCCTCCTTTCAGTTTTTTTCCCCATTTCTGTTCATTGAGTGGGAATCCTTTTATTCTACCATTTACATTTATGGATTTAATGTCGACTTCATAATAGACTATTAATGCACCGTCAATTTTTTGAGCAGATTAATTGTTAATTTTAATGAGATTAATATTTCATTGGATTGTGCCATTTTTGTAAATGTACCAAGCAAAATTTAAAATATTCAATTTACCATGTCGTAAAATTAAAATTAAATCTCACTATTGGCTCAATGGTTTCAGAAATTCTTATTACATTATCATTATATTATAAATTGTTGTTATCACTTGCATTTTTAGATTTACTGTCGATATAATGGACCATAAATTGATTGTCAATTTTTGTAGATGATTAACTTAATTTTAAAGAGAGTTGTGCTTCCATTATGAAATTTTTGTAAGTATATGAAAGGAAATTGAAAGCAATAAATTTAAATCTCTTGTAAATTTAAAATTAAATCTTACTATTGCTAGAATGATTTCCAAAAATTTTATTGCATTATATATATGTAAAGAGTATAACACAAATGTAGCATTTATAAAGTTATGTATAGCCTACCATATGAAGGTGAAATAAATATATTAAAAAAATAATTTAACCTTTGTGTTATCCCTTTCATTTTAAAATTAAATGAAAAGGGCTCTATCACCACTTAAATCCATTTTTCTAATATATGAGGTTTAAAAAAACTTTACAGCATCTCAGAGCTATTAAATTTTCATAATTTTAATAAAACTGTCTTAAGATAAATTGGAAATTCATTTTCTTTTCTTTCCCTTCCTCTCTCTCTCTAAAATACATTATATATATGAACTTTGTGTGTTGTGTGTATATGCTAAGTATGTATATGCATGCATATATATGTAAATGTATATATATATATATATATATATATATATATATATATATATATGAGTATATTAAATCTATGTATATATAGAATCCAATTATTGACTTTTTCATTGTTATCTGTAATCTGGTTCTTGTTATGTTACACACACACACATTTTATATATATATATATATATATATATATATATATATATATATATATATATATATATATATATATATATATATATATATATATATATATATATATATATATATATATATTAAAAATAGCCTTTAAGTCATAAAACAGAATAAAAATTATCATGGTGTTTTAGTAAACTAGAGCAGATTTTTTAGGTTAAATACATTCAAATATTTGTATTTAAATTCCAGTTATAAGATAAGAGCTTTTTTCTTTTATTCTGTATAGTTTTAATATTTAAACCATATTAAAATAAACATTAATTCTTAGAAACATTACAAGTCTTCCAGTAAGGATTATATTTTGTAATCATTTACAATATGTCTTTTCTATATGCTATCAGTTTGTTTACAGTTTCACCGAAATTCATATCTAATGATGAAAACTCAATATAAATCACTAATTGGCAAATGAAAAAAATTGAGAGATTTCATAATTAACAATTAAAAATTGTTTAAATTAGCTTTCTTTTCAGCGAAACAATAAAAATACAAAGGATTTTATAATATAAAATTAAATAGCAATAAAACGGATTTAAATATAAATCCAAAAAATGGGGTGAAATGAATGAGTTTTTACTTAGAAAATGATAATTTATATATAATTTTGTTCTTTCAGCATATGTTCTGTACTTTAAATAGTTGTTTGTGTGTGTAAATCTTTAGTGGCTGTTAAATCCAAAACTAATTTGCAAACATTATTCTTTTATACATAAAGAATAATGTTATAATAAGTGTACAAGAGTTTTCTCTTTAAATCTAAGTATTAGTCATCGATATATGAATTTTGTAAGTGAGAAATAAATAGAAACTAGATTTTCTCATTTAAACTATTTCAACACCTTTTTGTTAAGAGTATTTAGTACCTGCCAAATTGAAAAGTCTTAAATACAGTAGCTGATTTTCATTCCCAATAAAGTAAAATGTTTTTGTTTTATTTATAATGAAATTTTTTCTAGATCATAAATGAGAGTCAAACTTTATAAAAATGATATGATTTCGTGATATGAAGTAATGAATTTTATAAAAAAAAATATATATACGCTATGTAAAATAAATAGAAATCTACTTCCATAAAATGTATACACCAAATAAAATATAACGAAATCTACTTACCCAGAAAATATTTTTTTAATATATCAGAAACTATTTTTAAATCATATATAAACTAATTATCACTTCTTTCTGTGAACTAAAATTATATTAATCCGAGCAATATGTTTCATTCTATGCCATAGTGAAGCTATTATTTTATTAACTGTTTTTATTTTTTTTAAATAAAGTATCACATACTTTTAATGTTTAATTTACAGAGAACACACGTTTTACTTCGATTTCATGTAAAAATTTAGTATCTAGTACACATATACGAAAATTAAATTTGCGAATAATTAGATTTCTCTTTTATATTGGTGTTTATTTCTTATACTATTTAGTAATATATGCTACTTGAAATGTCAAAACTGAGATAATTTTTAAAAATAAGAGACAACTTGTGAAAACACATTTAATAAAAGCAGAAATGTTTACTTTATGAGGAATCGAATAAATCCTGTTATACTGTAAATTTTACTCTGGAAAGGTACTATGACCCTTTAATTGCTCTGAGAGATTGCAAAAGGGATTAATTTTCTTTTTAACCTCAATTATTATACTCAAGCTATCCGGCAGTATGGAACCAATTTCAAAATTATTTTGTCTGATTTTAAGGTGTACATTTAATATTAATTACAATTTGGCTTAAAAGCACATGGAATACAGAGGCATTACTTTTCTTTTTAATCTTAATTTTTTATACTCTCTCCCTGGTAGCATACAGTTTCCATTAGATATTAAGTTAACGTGCAAATGACATCCTGGATTTTGATCAGATGTTTGGTGCAGCCTATGTGTTTTAGAGTGACTAAAACTATGAAACACAATTCTAAATGATTTTTATCTTTAAATCTATACTCTATATTTACTATTAATTGCATTTCTATGAAGCTCGATAAGTATATTGTGGGTATATATCTATAAAATGTAATATAAAATGAAATTGCTATTAAAATTAAACCTATCTTATCCAGGGCTCCCTGACACCACAATTTTTTCTCTAGGGATGGTAGCTCACAGTCAAGTACCATTCTTCAGCTTTAGGCCTCTCTTTAGTTCCAACAGCTTTCACAAAGTATGATTGTGATCATTAGAAGTTACTTTCTCTGAATGGTTTTGAAAAACTCCAATTATTAATAGCTTTTTGAAACTAAAAAGAAATATATTTGTATTTTTTTAATTCAAACTATGACACACTTTGTCAATAACCCTGCAGAAATACAGAAGCATTTCTTTTCTTTTCGATATCAGTTTTTATATTCCCTCTTCCTAATAGACGGATCACATTTCAAAAGTAATTTTGTCTTTAAACTTATAATGGACATTTTCTATTAATAACAATTTCATTCAAGCAAAGTAAGTTAACTGACATCCAAATAATTCCAAATACAAATAACTTTATGAAGCCGGAGTTATCCTTGTACATGACTTCTTTAAGACATCCAGATTTCTCTATAAACCTCCTAATTTCTCTACATACCATTTCTTGCTACGAAGCATTATGCTCCAGCTTTAGACTTCTCTTTAGTTGCAGCAACTTCTGTAATCTACCAATAAGCTAATTCCTTCAACTGCGTAGCTTGATATCGTAAACATATTTGGAGTTAAGTTAGAAATTTCAAAAATTTCCTTTTGAAATTTTTCTCAAGCCAAAAAATAGTAATACTTGTCTACTGTCAGTTGTAAACTAGGTTACTTGATTATTCCTTTCTCTTAATCTTATTTTCAGCCAGGATAAGTTATATAATGTTGTCACGATGATTCGAATGAACACACCGTTTAGCTTAACAGATGAATTTATTGAAGCAAAGTAGCGACTCGAATCTTTACAAGATCGGGAAGTTGCCTACAACTAGTGGGTATCAGCTTTTATACCCGAGCAGAATATTCGAAAAATAAGTAATTTACATAATAAAGAAAGATCTAGAATGTTAGAGAACATAAATCAATAATAAATAACATTTTTAAATTAAAAATCCATACTCTGGATCAACCGCCATGGCGAGCACCGAACCCACAATCTTTGGGTCTGGATCTCGTGCTCTAACCATTCGTCCACTGAGCTCGTTGCCAAAGCTTCTTTATGCAGCAATATTTCATAAAATGGAGATTATTTAATTAAAACTGCGGTAAAATTAGAGTTTTGTTGTTTGAAAACTTTGATAGAAGGAAAGTAGGAAAAGACTAACCTTGAGGTCGTAATTTCACTATAAAACTGTCAATACCCATATATACTGCACGCTCCTTTTCAAAAACTTTTTTCGAATTATAAACATAAAATGTGATTTTTCATGAAGTAAATAGTTATTGTTATCGTTAAAATTTTCTTTAGAAGGTATAAAAACAATGAGGTAACAAAAATGTATGTGATAAAATGATTTTTTGACTTGAAATGAACTTTAACAATATAAATACGGTCTCCTTTAGTAAAAAATTCAAATCAACATTTGAAAAACATTTAAAGTAAATTGAAGCTTTTTAAATTGTAATTGGCTAATGATACTTTTGCCTTTCTGCCAAGAGAATTTCAAAGAAATAAGATTTTTGGTTCTAATGGAGTACATTAAAGTAATTAGAGGGAATTTTAAGAATTGACTGGTTATTTTCTACAAAATGAAAAGTTTATTTATCAAGATTTGATTATAAATATTGAACATTTGGAATCTGCAATCAGATGGAATTGCATTATTTGCAATGATATCTGGATAATGTGTTTGTAAGACAAAAAAAAGTACTTAATAATAGAAAGGTCCAAACCTTTTGTCTTTTGGACTCTTTCGAAACTTTAGAGATCATATTTTAATATGATTTTTTCCTGAATTCAAGTTGATTAAAATACAGTGCAAAATGTTCATGACAGGTAATTCTCTTTCAAAATTTATCAAATTTTTTAGAATGAGAATAAAAATTTATGCATATAAATAAACAGAGATAAATTTACCGTTTAACTATTACGAATATTAAATAATTATTTTATGTTTAAAATTTTAATAAATACTTGTACATTCAAAAACACTTTTTGGGCTAAGGAAATTTCAGTGGTATAGCTACAGCTTTCTTGCCATGTAACACCGATAAGTCTGTTACATACGTTTGCCGTGTTTGAAATATTTTTCTAAATACCTACCTAGTTTTCACAGTTTTAGAGTCATTTTGCCATAGCCAAAGTTTTTAAAACTGATATTTATAATCTTTCAAAATATTATTTCTTATTAAACTCGTCTTCTGTATTCAATGAATGTCTAACATTTTTATTTTTGGAGTGAAATCAATATATGAAATAATGATAAAAAGTCTTCATAATCAAGAAATCAATAACCAAGAATTTCCATATCGGTATTCTTTCCATCGAAACTATAGGACAGCAGATTAATATAACGTTACGATTATATCCATTACATAAAGCATCTCACTTCACATAATTAAAAAGTGTACAGGTTTTGTTGCAATTATTAATATTCTTCCATTTAAAAAAAATAAAAGTGCTTAGCACATTTTTGTGTTAATATTTGGGAGTTGTACACGAAGTGAGTCAATTTGAATCTTGAAATGTTAATGAGACGTCCAACTAAATAACAAAAATATATTTACTACCGCAGCCGTGAAAAAAAAAGCAAACTTCAAATTTAGTTAAATATAGTTTATGAATCTGTCATTTTTAAACAAACAATGGCTTTAAAAATATTGTTTTACTTAATATGATAAATAAAACATTTACTTCTTTGAAACGCGTTGTATTCAGAGAAGACTATAATTTTTTTTTTCTTTATATAATCTTCACTCAACAATTCACGCTAAAATCTGGACAAAAGTTTAATCTGTATCCGTCGATTATAGAAAGCGTCTTATTTTTACTAGATTATACAAAGAGTTTTAAAGAAGAATTTCATATCTATCGATAATGGAAGCAGTTTTACACAATAGATTGATTTGAGAACATTTTCCTTCGCATCTGATTTACAGCACAGGCCAAGCACAATTCTGTCGCGATTACGATTTCTAGGAATCAGCTTTACTATAACTTACTTGAGACAAAAATGGAATTATATGCGACGATGAAAAATGCAAAGGTCTTTGTTGGTAAATAAATTTAAAACACCGTTTAGAGTGATGGAAGATTTATCGCCATTTTATAGAGCGGATTTTTTTTTTCCTCATAAAGTGATCTTAATGTATTTCTTTAACAAAGTTTAGCTTTATCCATCTCTGCTCTTGCATTTCAGAAATATTTTTAATGTGTCGCCACCATTTAAATGCTTTAAGATCTAATATAATTTATTTTCAAATGTTTTTTACAAACTTAAAACACTTTTTTAGGATTCTTATGGTGTTTCGCCTCCGTGAATTTAAGATACTTTTATTACAAAACTCTAACTTAGTTCATACTGTGAGAGAAAGAGTGATATGTTACACGTTAGACGCATTTAAGAAGTTAGAAATGAAGTTTACAGAAAAAAATTTAAAAGTCAGGAAATTAAGGCAATTTAATTACAAAATTCTTAGCGAGTTCAAAATGAAGAGGAACATAGGTGTATAATAAACGTTGAACTGAACTAAGTGGTTAGGTGAGAAATTCATATCAATTTTTTCTTTAAAAGAGAAAATCCAACGAAATATTTTTAATATCTATTATACAGTACATGCTGCAAAATTAATAATTAACATAAAAGAAAAAAATTAATGAATCACAGAGAAAACTGAAAATATACTTAAGACTTTTTTTCTGTAAATTATAAGGGTATATGAAAGACCTAAATTTCCTACTCTCTATTATTTTTTTACGTTATCTCTATATTTTTTTCCTGAAAAAGGAAGATCTGTATAACTGTAAGTGTTCACTAAAATTATCAAATTTTTAAAAGTATACAAATTATGAGTAGAACGATGAATATTTCCTTTGTTGGGTAAAAGTGACATTGCTCTAAAAGAAAAAATTTTTTAACTTTCTCTTCTCGTTAATTAATTAAAAGACTGGTGATCTATTCTATTTATGTTTCTTTGATTTTTTTTTCATCTTTGTTTTATAACTAAATTCTGAAGAACCATATGCAAGCATATATATATTTTCACAGTCAAATACCTTAAAAATAAAGATATAATAACGTTTTTAAGAAAATCAAAACTCAGAAGAATCTTTCAATATCCTACTTTTTTAAAAATAACTAAGTAATTATGTAGGGATTTGTAGTATAGAAGAAACCGCAGCTAATTTTCTGAAAATATAATTTTTTGAAAGAAATAATCACCTTTTTTTGCGTCACAAACTTTAAAATTGGTTATAATTATTGAAGATTTGATTCATATTTAAATAAAATATTAAATTAAATTATTGTTACTCAAACTGCTAGATATTATGTGCATTCATGTGCGTTATAACAACTTATGGCATAATGTTACATAGGTTATATTGTTATATTAAATGTATTGAGGAATGAATTAAAACTTAAAATATTTGTTTTTATTGTTATTGTTTGTGATTTCAATAGAAAAATTGGCTTATAATATAAGAGGCAATCAAAAAGTTTCTGTTTGGAGGTGTAATGCAAATTAGCTGGGTGATGATGTGGGTACATAAGCACCGACATCGAAGCGTGGGATTATTGCGATTGTTTTTTTCCGAAACAAATGTGGAAATTCTAAAAACGCTAACAGTGGTGACGTTACGTTTAAATGCGCCTAACAGGATCAACGTGCCTACCCTGTTAAATTACAAATGCAGATTTCTTACTGAATTCAAGGATCAGGTAGTGCGCCCAAATAGGTAAAAATCTCTGGGGAACGGTAATCTGGACTGTACGCAACCTTTAAATGGAAACTTTTCCCATAGATCCTTATATTTGGCTTCACAATTTCACTTAAATTCATAAATTGTTCTAATAAGATATTATAATCATTGTCTAAATTAGTTTTAACATATATATTGCACTATAGTGAACTCATTCAGAACTACATGTTTAGTGAAGTGATATAGTTGATGGTCTAGATTTTGAGTTTGGTTCAGTAATGTTTATGGAAAACCAGTCCTTCGCCAGTAGATATCTCTTACAGAACGTTTTGCCTTGATTTGCTTCTCTTGATAGGTCTTATTTTTTACTATGTGACAGTTCACTCGACGTTGTTTTCCAAATGACAGCCAAAAACAAGCATTTTTATGGCTATTAGTTAAAATGTTACCACCACTACCACCAGTTTCCACTTGTGGACATTCTTCCTTTGCCAGCTTTAGAATATGAATTTTTGGAGCTTTCCCCCGCTTTTATGTAGAAGGATCTGCTTGCAGTATACATGAACCAGTTTCGATGCACATGAACTTATTCCAGGTGTAGAAAGATTTTCTTTCTCCTGTTAGATCATTGTTTTATGTATCTTCTACATTGTTTCGTCTGTTATGGACAAATTGGAAGACAAGTACCAATTTATGGCAAGATGTCTTCATCCCTATATCATTATTGAATGACTGGATACCAGTTAACCTCTAACATACTGTAACATTTTTTTTTCTATAGCAATATGTAAAGCATGTTCCGCTAGAGAAGAATAGCATATATAGTCAGGCATTTTGTTGAACATCCAAGTATCAATCACATTATTAGTGAGGGTTTTTGTTGTTGTTGTTGTTTTAAAAAGGAACAAACACAGACCTATCTAAAGCTTGGAACTTCTGAGATGTATAGCAATGAAAAAGCTAAACTATTTATTAGTCTTATATAGACATGTCTAAATTTTGTAAGTGTAGATGAAACTGTAACAATTAGCCCTATCATAACAATTTGCTTCTGCGGACGCATTAATTTATACTATATATATATATATATATATATATATATATATATATATATATATATATATATATATATATATATATATATATATATATATATATATATATATATATATATATATATATATATATATATATATATATATATATATATATATATATATATATATATATATATATAGTACCATACAGTTGTACAGAAATTTTAAACATTAAGTCTTAACTGAATCCAGTATTTCACATGTTATAGCAGTTTCTAAACAGTTCCAATGATTTCGTGTTAAATAACAAAATACACTTTAGAACAACAAAAAACAAATTTTCTAAATTACAGAAAGTCCATATTAACATTGCTATTGGCTGCTAAATAGTAACGTAAATCATAAGGTTTAGTGTTACTATTAGCGAGAGATAAAGGAGTTTCACCTGATAGTTAAACCGTATTTAAGAATAAAAAATATGTACGTATTTCGAAGAAATAAAAATATTCTTGCTTAAATTTTTTTTTTTGTTAAATACTTAAATAAAAAAAATTTAAGTACGTTTCATATCATTTAAAAACTTACATTTTTATACTATATATATATATATATATATATATATATATATATATATATATATATATATATATATATATATATATATTAGAAGACCAACGCTGTAAATCCAAAAATTGTAAAATGTTTTTAAATAAATTATAAATTGGACTGTTTTCATGGAAAAGTAAGAGAAAGCAATTATTTAAAAAATACTACACGCAACCACGCTTACAGTCATCACAAACGTAATTAGATTAAATCAAAATTCCCACACCGCATGTACGGGGATTCAGTCCTGGGACTGAAGCCTTTTGCTCTGACCACTGCGCCACAAATACATAGCAGTGAAGGGTTTCAAGCGGCATTATATAATAATCTCAATAAGCGCGCAATTCTGGATTTTTAATAAAACATTTTCTGTTGTATCAAATTGTAAATCTAAACCATTCTGGAATGAGCTTAATTACATACTTAAAATTTCATCAAAATCAGTCCAGCAGTTTAAAAGAAGTTCTATTACAAACACACGGTCAGAAGAATATTATATATTAAAAGCATTTATATTTTGCATGCACGCATGCAACCCCCCTCCCTAAAAAACCCGATGTTCTCATTTTTACACCTCAGTTTCAGAATGAAACACCTATTTTTAAAATCCTGTTCTTAAAAGCCAGCACAGTTTCATAACAAACTGTAAAAACAGTGATGAAAAGATAATTGACTGAAAGTAGAGGGAAAATAATGCGTTTAAAACATTGATAATTAACGAATATGACAATAGTTTAAATTGAAAAATTAGCTAAAATGTTTTAGCAGCATCATTTGATCACATTTCAGTTTTTATAAAGGTTTAAAAAAAATTAAAAATACTCCACACAAAATTATGCATTGTATTTGAAGCTTAAAAGACATTAGATTTTTAATGAAAGGGAGGAATTCATTTTAAAATAATTGAGAGTCTCAAACTAAAGCGGGGCGAAATGTTGCATTGAAGGAATCGGCGAATAATTTATTTCGTGTAGCAACTCTCATGTGTCAGAATAATCGCACACGTGGTTATTGAATGAAAGTAAATCAACAAAGCAGTTACCAAGTTCCACATGTTCGAGTCGCAACGCAATAAAAAACAAAACAAAAAAAATAGCAACTCTGAGAAATGATGTTTCTTTACTTTACATTCAAAGAGTAATCTAGTTGATATTTTACGCAATGTTTGATGTTGAGCCGAAGAGGCCCAAAAAGAAAAGGCCAAGCAGCGACAGAGAAATATGGGCCACGCAGCGTACCCGGACCGGGCCTATCCAGTGACGTCAGGTAACTGTAGCCGCTGACTGTAGCGCACCTTTTAGATCGCGGCAGCAGATTACGCTGACAGAGAGCTGCCGCGATACGATCTGGCACCGCTGCCAATGAAACATTCATGACGGCAGCCGAACAATGGAGCTGACCGCCCTCCTCTTGTTCACCACGCGATTCCAGATGGCGAAAACAAATGGACGCGTCTCGATACGACTATCCGCTTGCTATGACAGCCGACCCACGACCACAAGAGTCGCGATCTTTGAACATCGAATAGGAGCCACTGGCTGGAAAAAAATGTCTCATATGGCAAGGCAGCTTCTCTATCGTCCTGAATTCAGCAATATTCTGTCCCATCGCGCTATTTAACGAAACTATAGGCTTTCAGCTGGTCGGAACTTACTGAAAATTACATACTGTGTCCTAACTAGTAAACCTAACTAAAATTAAGGGCCAAAAATATTGTTTTAACATGTATCATCCTATAATATATATATATATATATATATATATATATATATATATATATATATATATATATGCAGTATACCCTATAGATGACAACTCTGAATAAGTGACACCTCTATATAATTGACATTTTTACAAGTAGAGGCAATCGGTGGTTTCCACAGTGTCTTTTGTTCAGAGGTTTCATTCTAATTATTGTTATAATTTTCAAGGATTCCCCAAATTTTGGTTACAAAACAGATATCGCTTTTATATCCTGCGTCAGATGTCCCTTTACAGAAGCTGTTACATGCTTTCCCAATTTCCTACTCGGTGCTGCGTTAATTTAGTGCAGTTATGAGCCTCATCACGAAAAATGGTAATTGATGGAAAATTAACCTGAGTGGAAACTTAAAAACGTTACATATAACCGACAGTGTGTCTAATATCAGATCATTCGGCTCATTTATCTTATTAGTAGCATTAAAAAAGAATGCATTTATAACACAGAGTATAGTTTAATTTAAATAGATATTACTTACTTTAAGTGAAAAATTTTTATTTGTATGTTGCTGTTTTAAAATATCAAAGTTAAAATTCTAAATTTATTAAGTCGTTCTATAGGATTATTTCATAACATTCATAAAAATATTTTAAACAAAATCTGATTCCACCATTAACTGTAAAACGCTTAAAGATTTAAATTTTACCTCAATCTGACTATAATGTGATCTATTCGAGTTCATGATACCTATCATAGAAAAATAAAAAGTAGGAAAATAACCCAGCTGATTGCCGCCGCTAAAAATTATTTAATAAGTGCTTCTTTTCACAGAACTAAACAAATGATAGAGTTAGTTGTGTTTTCAAATTTATAGACTGAAATCGCAGATTAATCTATCTAACTTGAGGGTAGGAAAGAGTTTAAAAAAAATTTTCCGTATAAAGAGTATTCACCATAGTATCCGCTTGAGACACTTATCCTGAACATTCACAAGTGAACACAAGTCACAAGAATGTACATTACAAGAATGTTTCATTAGCAACTGTTTTAATGAACACAAGTCATCAAAACAGTTGCTAATGAAAATGGAAATATAATAAAGTAATATTTCTCATTAAAATATTTCTTTTACTAAAAGTTCAATCGTGTTTCAATTGCAGTAGACAAACAGGTTTAAGTTCAGTCTAGGAACAGCTAATAACAAGAGTTTTACAAATAATCTTTGGTGCCATTTCTGCTGACTGCTTTGAATGACAGAAAAGGGCTTTTTCGAAATTCATTATATGTTAACAATCTTTAATTTATTCGGATTCCTGCCATAAAGGAATATTATTGTTAGAACAATAATCACTTGACTAGACATTTGCCAGTTATGATTATTTTTAATATTTACTGTTGAAAATGTTCTATATCACTAACATATAATTCGAATAACTAAAGCATAATTCAAATGAGAAGAACGAGTGTTTATCAAAATAACATAGTTCAACTGTGACCTCACAAATGAGTTGCTATATGCCTGTTTATATTATAAATGGAAGCAATCAACACTTGTTAGAATAAGTATTCATAATTATGAGTATAATAACAGACACACATATCTTCAAATTTCAAAGTTAATATCACTAGAGTAATTTTTTTCTCAAATATAAGGAATTTGTTATGCTAAGAAAATAATTTGTGGCTATAAGTTTAATTTTGTACCATATGGTAAAAGGCTACCTGATTTTTTTTTAAATCATTGATGTACTAAAATATCTTATAAAAATATAAAAATGTTTCAGTACTAAAATATCTGTCAACAATAAAAAGCCAGAAAAGAAATAAAAATGTTTCTCAACCCTACTCTTTGTGAAATCATTAACATTGCCTGAATTATTACACTATCTAAACACTATATGTCTACACTGTATGTTACGATATGAAACTCCTAACCTAACCTTCTGAACAGATAAATGGAGCAGAAAAAAAAATTAAGGCCATCCCTATTCGTGTAAAGCACACCTGTATAAATATTTCCTCTCACATGTTTTGAAGTCATACCTGCACAGTTTGAGAGGCATTTGCATAAAATGAAATAAGAAATATTTCATAGGAATCCATATTCGCATATTATTTTCCAAAAGTGGAATTTTTGACTAACTGTTACCTATTACTGTGTATGTTTCACTCCGTATTATTCGACGCATTTTAAGTTAATATATTCACTTGCAGTAAACAGCATTTGAAACAAACTAAGAAAAATAAAGTAGCTTATCTTTAAAATCCTAAACATGTTGTTTTATTAACAAATTTGTTAAATATTCTCTCCCAACCTGTTATACAATTATTTTTTAAAAACATGAATTTAATTTATTATTACAGAATATTAAACTTTAGGACTTTTTAGGTTAATATATTCACTTGCAGTACACTGCATTTGAAAGTTATAAAACAAACTAAATTACTTTAAACTAAAGAAACAGATTTGTATTTTTGTCTATAAACTTACTTTCTATAAATATGAGAATTTACAGTTTTACAGTTGAATCACTTTAAATAATCTGTCAGAAACTAAATATAAGAGACTTCATTAATTAAAATAATCATCCTATTTAAGAGTCTCTACTAAACAAAGAAAAAACAAAGTAGCTTATCTCTAAAATCCTAAACGTGTTGTTTTATTAACAAATTTGTTAAACGTTCTTTCCCAACCTATTATACAATTATTTTTTAAAAACATGAATTTAATTTATTATTTCAGAACTATTAAACTTTAATACTTTTTCGTTTTTTAAAAATTTTATTTATTTACAATATTATAAATGTAAAGGTACCTGAAATCTTTTATGAACTGCATTAATGTTCTTTTGGACATAAACTATATATTATTTTGGATTCTAATAAAGATTAAGAATATTATACAATGTAAGAACAATCATAAAGAAAAGTTTTTACAAATAAGGTCATAGACATAGGACCACCTGATTACGTGCTAACTTTTACCTTAAATTAAAACGACTATTTTGCCGATTCCTCAAGAATATGAAAAATAGATCCCATACATATTTTTTCTCTTAGTTTTAATAAGTACTAATCACTCTTAGAAATTAAAAAGGATTATAAAATATCAGTTGTTAATAATTAGTTTTAAAAAACTAGCGCTATCTCATTTTAAAATACGTATAAGATAAACAGTTAATGCAGTAAGTACTACTTTAACCAGCTAAAACAATACTAATATACTGTACAGAACTCCAGTTCTCCAAAATATTTATCCAAGATATTATTTAAAACTTTTACTTTAGGAGAAAAATAAATATCCCTTCAACACTGTCATAGGTTCTAATAAATTTAAAGGTTATTGATTGCTCTTTCAAAAAGAACTCCCACTGTTGAAAATTTATATAACCTCCAAAGAATTAAATGCCACTTTCTATAGACGCTCCAACTGAAGAAAAAGATAACACCCTTTGTTTACATCACAATGAACATCAAAATCCTGCCAAAGTGCCTGAAGCTGTTACAAGCACATCGTGCAAATTTTACTTTCACCCTGTAAAAGATTCTTTTTAACGCCAGCCCAAAGTGTCACAAAATTGTCGGTCATTACCTTTAAAAAGTAACGAATAAAAAATGAAATGAAAAAAAACCCAAACATCTTCTAAATCACGGCTGGGGACTGTCATCAAAAACTTTTGACCCAGAGAAGCGAGGCAGAAGACAGCCAAAGAAGGAAAACCAGCTTCTTGATGCATCCATTGCCGAACAACTTCAGACATCCGAAAGCGAACTCGGTACAGCCCCAGAAGATGAAAGACGGGACAGGAAGAGCAAAAAAAGTGCCTTTTGACAACACCGCTTCGGCCGCTGTCACTTCTCTTCCCGCACGAACCCCTCCCAGAGTTACCTTTGAACTAAAGGATTGATGATGGAACCAGCTAAAGAATATCTTCAGAATAGGTTGGAGGAGAAAAATAAACGATAGTATTCGAAATAGTCATGCTCAATTCTACATACTAAACACAGATTAAGGGAAAATAAGACGGCTTTTCAATATCGAACTCACACTATTTGAGTTTAGAATTTATTAATTTTTTTTTTTATTCGAACGCCTGAATTTTCGATAAACATGATGATTTGCGTTGAGTAAGCTTTACTCGTTTAAATTATTTTTCCTTCTTTGTGTAGAATTCATTCATTTTGACTTCCATACAAGAGATTATTTGTTTATAAATATATAAAATAAAATAAATGAGTGAACACTGAATTAAGCTTATTCTAAAGTATAATTCAAGTAAAATAAATATAATTGTGTAATACAAGCCACGATAAAAATGTGTTCCTCTGAAATTAATATTAAGGTGAGTTTATAAGGTTGGGAAGACTACAATAATCTTGCAGGAAGCTTAAAAATTCTGAGAGTAACCTTTCCAATAGCAAGGAATATGTTTGTGTTTAGATATCTACATATAAATATGTTTCACTACGAGTTTACTTTCACGCTTTGTTTATTCACCTTTAATTTTCAATCTTATACATTAGAAATTTAGTCAATAGGGGTGAATTGGATTTAAAAAAATGAAACGATTACGTCATTTCATCTACTTTTAAACGGGACAAAACTACATTCATATTCTGTTTACCACAAAAAGTTTGGTTTTTATTACTTATCTTTCTATACGAAACGATAAAACCATAATTAAAAATATCATTGATGGAAGATTTTTGGTCTCTCGTGGTTAGAAAAGAAAATATATAGCTGCTTCTTAATACTGAAAGCTATTTAAATGAAAGAAATATATAGAGTGGTAATCTAGAGGCTTTTATGATACATTCAACGGCTAACATTATCAGTGAAATATGAAACTCATCTGCGCGGTTCCCGTAATTTGAAAACCTACTGATGATTCTTTCCCCATGCTATATTCCCCTTTTAAACAATATAACAAAGGAAAACTTCAGAACGTGATGGGTGATTATTTTCGATTTTTTTTAAACAAAATTTCAGCGACTTCAATGTTTAATAACTTTTACTGTCGTTTGTTGCATGTTTTCCCCGAGAAGAAACATAGCTTTATTGTGGCATCGGTACC
>CM063503.1:117812356-117947356 GCA_032207245.1 Pardosa pseudoannulata
CCCCTTTTCTATTGTCACCAACAAAGGAATACTTCTCTCTTGAAGAAACTGATTGCGCTACTGTGAAAGAATGTGATAAAGGGACCGACCACATATTATCGGAAAATGCTACAAGAAATGAAAGGGATCGATAGAAAAGCATTAACAAAACGGGCAGGAACATAGTTAACTCCTTTCACTTCATAATTACTTGTGGTTTAAAGATATAAACAATATATGCAGCATTAAGTAGAAATTATACCGTGTTGTACGAGCTTAAATAAGGATTAAGTAATCCGAAAACTTGAGAAGCTTGAACAAACAGAAAGTTATCAATGGAAGAAAATAAGTAGCTAAACTAGGTTTATGGGAAAATATGGGTTTGACTGAATGTGTAGAGCGCTGCATTTAGGTACCAGAATTCGTAAAACCCCATTCCACTGTTCATAGTCATTCGTAGTAGATTAAACAGGGATCTGTGGTAGCTCAGTCGGCAAAAGATTCGAGCTCTTAGACGGATGGCAGTGGATTCTAGTCCCAAAACTGGTCAAAGACTATCGTGTTTACTAATGGCGACTGGTGTACATAAAATTTGTTCGTGGTCGCAATGTCCCCAAAGTCATTAAATAAGGACACTAAAGGTGAAAGGGCAAGTTCGGGGTTGTCTTTTGATTGGTCCCTAATTGCAAATTTTGGAGGACCCACTTTGCGGAGGTAATGTTACACGCGTCCATACCATTCCTGAAGCTACACGTCTTTTCCAGGTGGCTCTAAATGAGTATCAGCTATACAGTTGAGATCGATTACATGTGTTTTTAATCTTTTAAAGAGTTAGGATAATTTTCTATTCTGCCTGCGGCATTGGAAAAACAGACTATAAGCATTAGGTCTTCGTTTCACTAAAGGTACACAGTAGTTCTTCAAACCACGATATGAAATTCACAGTTTCATAAAACTTGATTTCACTTACATTACCCTTTAGTTTATGACCAAAGATAGATTTCCTAGTATTTCATCAGAATTTTAAAATTCTACTTACAATAAAGTTAGTATTCTTTTTAATATGCCGGAATCGTTCGTGACTGTAATACTCAAAGTCATTTTTCATAGTTTCTTTGATTGAACTATTTGGAAGAAAAATTTAATACAAAGTTTTAAAATTTCAACCTTATACAAATAATTCTAAATTTTCGATCATTCTATGAGGTGATTTATTATTTATAGTATATATAAAATAACAAGAAACATCTTATTTTCAAAATATCTTTTTAAATGAAACTACATATCTGTTGCCAAAAAAATTGAGTATATATATATATATATATGTATGTATATATATATGTATTTATACTCTTCAATACGAGAAAAACAGCATGTATGCTCTGAAACAAAACATTTACAGAGGTATATCAATTAAAAAAAACCTTACACATTTTTGGTATCTTAACATGTTTTATTACTTTTTTTTCAATTAGGAAAACTTTACAAATGAGTTGACAAATAAAAGGAACATTTAAGTATTTCAGTGCTCTTACAATCTGTTATGTTCTAAATGCTTCAGAATATATTTCAGACGTACACATGTCGCGACGTTAGTTGCTGTTTTGTTAACTTATGTTTCTTATTTTCCAAGAGAGATCCATTCTACCAACTTTAAAGATTTTTATTTCCACTGACAGATTAATAGACAACTGCAGACAAAACTGGATTCAATCCCATATAGAAAATAACTTACAACAAAAAAAGATTAAACGAATACCCGTAAAACAAGTCTACATCAAAGGCATTTAATGTAGACTTATAAATCAATAATCTGCTGTCTAGCCTTTCAATATTTTCCTCATAAATGTCTCAAATCCAAGGCAGGAAAGCTACTCAATTGGATGACATCCATTTCTTCGTAATTGGCACATAAGACTTGAGTTGATATTGATTCGGAAACATGCTTTTAGAGGCAGTCATGACCAGTGGCAAGACGAAAGGAAACTACAAATCTTTTTCTTGCCATAAAGGAATGTTTAAAACTGTCCCTATTTTATCTCTTTTTGCCTTCCTAATATCCCTCCAAAACGCTTCTATGAAAGATCTTTTACTCAACCTTTTAGATGTGTGCAAAGGAATCTTATCAAATACTTGAATTAGTTTGGTCCACTTCTTCGCCACGTTTTCTGCCTTTTCCCTTCCATTCCGTCCACAATGCACTAGCATGTATTGTCTCACAACTTATTAAGGATCTGTAACTAAAATTTTCACCGGGCAGAATTATAGATCATTTAGCTGTGAAACTTACCAGAGTGTACTACGAGGAGGTAGATCTGGATTGCATACCATTATAAGGATTATAGTGACCTATTCATTTAAAATCTTATATAAACTTATATAGTTATATAACAAGACTGACTAAAATTAAAGCAAATCAGAGCCTTTTCAATTTAATTACAGCCCTTGAAGGTTTCCTGGTAGAAATGTCGATTCATACAGGGAAATAATGTAGTTCATTGTTTAATGAAGTTCGAATGTAGCTTGAGTAATCCTTATTCAATAGGGTCAATATTCAAAGCAAACAATTAAAACAAATATTTTCATAAATATCTTTAACCCTATATTCAAAATATTTCAATTCATCAAAATATTTGTTATTCCATTTCTTTTTATATGCACTATTGAGGCAATTGTGGCAAACACAGAATTATCACACTTTTACTTTAATATAATTTCCTTATAGTCAGGACATAGCAGTCTCGTAGCTAATGTCATCCTATAGCTTTAATTATATCCTACATATATATATATGTTGTCTTCCATATGAATTCCACTATTTCAGAATATATTATGTATACATATGTATGTGTGCGTACATTTCTGCCATGTTGGAAGTTCCAGTGATATTAATTCCTGAACTAAGGATAAAGAAGTAAAATAAAGGAGTTAATTAAAAGGAAGTTATGTCGGCATCTCCTAAAGTCCATGTTATATATGACATGGACGAGCAGTTAAGGCATGGAAGACACGTTTGATTTCATATATATAAAATCATCTTTATTGTAATCCTTCTGTCCATGTCTATGCCATTTATATATCCTTTGCTCTCATTTTGCGCCAACAGGCATGGAGTATGTTACCAGCCCAATTTCTCTCCTAGAAGCGTCTTTTTTGGCGTTGCTACTTAAGCAAATCTTCTTGTCTACTTCCACGTCAGCTTCTCTACTCTGTATAGTTCCCGCTCGAGGGTGTTTTTTTCTCCTATAACGTTATCGTTAACGAGTTCTAACTATTTTTAATTATAACTCGCTTAATTCTTAGCCCCCATTTTCAAACCTAACATATAATGTATGTATATATATATTAATACGCACATTAATATACATACAGGAATTTACACATATGCGTACTTACGTATGCTTGCTTTATATATAAATATACACGTATAGCTTTAAGCATCAAGCCAAGAAACCATTCATTGTGCAGTTCCGCTATTTTCCCAGCTGCCCTGTATAAACGCATCACTCAGATAAACGCCGGTAAGAATGCGAATAAAGCCCATAACTTTACTAGATAAATAAAAAGTTCTCAAATCATGCTTACTCAAAACGTCTTTTGCAAGTGTTTTAATTAGCAGACGTACGAGATGAAAGTCGAAAATTATAAAGTTATACTGACCTCATAAATAATCTATCGCTTTTCAACTACGCTATAGATTCTCTAAATATTTTAGTAGTATTATATGTTTAATTTACCAGAACAATGTTTAAAAGCATTAGCGTGTGTGTGTGTGTGTGCACACACACACACACACACATATATATATATATATATATATATATATATATATATATATATATATATATATATATATATATATATATATATATATATATATATAATTATATATGTTTGGGGGTGCTGAAGAGTATTAGCCATTAACCCCTGAATGTACAGTTTTTTTGAAAAATGCCGGCCAAAATAAAATCAATTTTTTAATATAAAAAATACAATTTAGAACGTTTAATTTAGAATGAATATATATGTATGTATATATATATATATATATATATATATATATATATATATATATAAATATATTAAACTTGGATAAGTAAGTGTTATAGTTTACAATCCCATGTAAATGATAAATATAAAAAAAACGATTGTTTTTTTTTTCACATTGTTATTTTCAATTCTCGATTTCATTCGAGTGGGAAAAATTATAGCAACATAAAGTACAACGCCACTCGAATTATCTCGAGTGTGCACAGTTTGGTCAGTTTAGCGCGCTCGAGTTAATTCGAGCGTCACATTAAGGGGTTCAATAAACAATTTTTTCCAATGCGGGACAGTTTATTTCTGTATTCTGGATTCCCCCCTACAATGTCGCTGGTTTGTTGACTATTTTACTGTGGGAGAACCATGTAGGTGGTCAGCGTTACTCCGTATGAAGGGAAAAACAACACTACCACGCTTTTTGTGGAATTTGAACAGTGCACCCCCTGCGTGTTAGGCGAATGCTCCAACCACTTTGCTTCCCCAATGGAATGATGGTTAAAGTGTTTAAGGGGACAAAGCACCTTTAAGTTAATTTAAATGGAAGATTTTTTTTTTTTGGGGGGGGGATTTATTATATCGATTTAAATTAGTGCATTAAATATATGGGATTGTCAGCAATCGTTCTCTATTTTTATTTAATCAGTTTTGTTGAATTTACTTTGTTTCTAGAAAATAAGAACTTTATATATAGTAAATGTGAGAGCTTGTTTCAAAAATTTTTTTAATCTTTCTGGTGGTGACTCGCAATAACAAAACATTAAGTTTCATTAATAATATTTCCTTTTTTTGTAACAAGTAATTATTAAATAAACTATCCACCTATTTTAAAAAAGTATCAGCAATATTACATTAGGGTATTGAGTTTTCAAAAAAGCTAAAATAATACTTTAAAATTACTAAACGTAATAATCGGCAATGAAAAAAGAAGGTAGAGCTTCATCGTAAGTCTATGACGTACAAACTGAAAATTTGAAATCGGTATGTGCAATAGTTTAATTGAAAAACCACCATTTACCTTAAAATGCATTTAAAGTTTGTATAGTTTCCTAAAAAGCTACGATATTAAATGAAAAGATTGTACAGTTTTCCAGGTCCTAATATTAGTATTTGAATGGAGTTTGGTTTAAACCATTCAGAAGTGTCCAGAAATTTTAGAAGCGTAAAAATCAAAATATCAAAATTTTAAAGGTTTAAAAGATGACGTGTCCTTTTAAATAAATCAAAGCTTTTATGCATGTAACACGGCAAAAATATTCTTGCCTATTACGAAAGTTGTAACCCTCTATTATTTTGAGTTAACCGAGCTTATGGGGCATTCAGAGAAGAAAAACAAAAGTAACGTAGAAGTCTGAAGTTTATTAAGACTAAAAATAAAATCTTTACACGACAAGAGCAAAGCATCGAATGATAAAGAAAAACACTTCCATGGCCTATTTCGCCAAACAGCCAGGTATCAAAGGATTCCCCCCCCCCATGAGACCAGCAGTTTAGTCAGCGTTATGCAGCAATTCAGACATTAGAAGTGTGAACTATTTTACCTGGCACAGCTGGTAAATGTGGCAAGTAGACAGAAAATTATCATTTATTCCGATATTAATTTTGGGAGATTGATGAAAAGAATTTAAGTCGACGAGCACTCCTTCAAATCTGAGATTTTGTGGCTGGGAAATTAGGTATGAAAGAATGAAAAAGGGAAAAAGAATATTAGATGTATATTTTAGGAGTAATAATTTTGATATACTACATGTATATGCTCTAATTTTTCTTATTCTATTTACTAACAGTGAAGAAAATTCCTTTAATCAGAATGTTTAAAAGGAAGGACTGAAAAACGCTAGAAACAATCTTAAACATTTCGGTTAACTGAACTGGAGTTTTCTCAGCGACATTGTTTCCTTGCCTTGCCATTTAAAAATAAACTTAGTCAACTCGAATAACTTCCCCAGTAATGAAAATACAGACAGCAATTAGTTCTTAAATATAACATCAGTTTTGTTTTTGTTCATTGACATATTAATCTGCCTGTAAAATTGCATTTTCCTCCAGAACGGTATTAAAGATGGAAAGTCATTTTTCAATTTAATATGTAGTTTTTTCACTATGAAATAGTACAAATTGGTAAATATGATATCGTATAAAAATATATTTCATAACACAACTTACAGTAAATGATTTGAATTTTGTTTAGGGATATTTAACTACGAAAGACGCTTTAAGTGAGACCCCTCCCTAATTGGTCAGTTTGGACCCTGCCCTGTCCACTCTTTGGTTAATAAGCCCTCCCTTTTGAATTTAAATAAATTAAGCACAATAGGAAATTAATCATTAAATTAAAAGATATAAATGTGGGCATGATCGTGAATTTAATACATTATTATATTTTTAATGGCAACAAAATATTCAATGATTTAATTTATTTAATAATCAACTTATAAGTACATTAAGAGAATATATAAAAACTAAAATTTAAACATAGAATACAAAAAGTAAGACATAATAGATATTAATATACATATCCACAAAATGAACGCTCTTTTAAAAAAAGGTAAGCTTTATTCTTCCTGCTTTCGAAGATGATCTGTTGCTCCAACCAGAATATCAAGATGCTACAATTTCTTGAGCTACATAGAAGGTCAAACCAACCAGAAATCTGTGGTGTTACAAAGCATATGAATAGACCATTGAGTACAAATATTATGTATATGATCTTCGTGAATTCTTTCCATTCGGAAATTATCAGTAAAGAATTGTAATTTACCGGTAAACATTCTAAAGTATATGGCTGTTAAACAGCGAATAAGTTTAACCTTTTACTACTTCAGTGGGATTTCGGAAAATCCCAGGCAATACAAAAAAGACATGTCGTTAAAAATCCGGAAAACAGATGGAGCTTGTGTTCTTAGTATCACGCTTATTATATTTAAAACTGTATACAGCAATAAATTATAAAAATGCAGTTAGGTATAAAATTTAGAAGTTACTGTAAGTGGATTTCGATAGTGTAGTTAAGCGTTAAACTATTTACAGGCGTCACAAATTCTAGGTCATGCATGGAGATTTGTTTTTTAGCAATGAAAGTTGTTTGGTTGGAAATGCTGCAGTTAACGCTTCAGCACTCAACGTGTAGGTATATTTCATTTTCTGGTTTATTGGGAATTGATCAATCAATGTTTTGCTAACTGGGATCTAATAAGATATCAGTGAAAATGACTTATTTCGTTTAAGCTATTGAACTATAAAATAAAAAATAATACAACATATCTTTGGATGACAAAACACTCTTGGTTTCTTTATTTAGGAAGGCACAGTGTAAATAGGAACTTAATAATGCCATTATGGGAGAAGAGAGGGGGAGTAGTATAGCCATTTTAATTCCAGATGACTTCCATAGCATTCTGTGCTATACGAAAAATTAACACAGAACTCAAATTTTATTTTAATTAAAATCATACTTCAAATACATTTGAATAATAGAAACTGATAAAAGGCTCCAAATTAAGCTAGAACAAATTTGGACATTTTACCTGCTACTAAACCTGACACAATCTTCTATAAAAGTAATTTATTTAAAAATTTAAAACTTACTTTATATTCAACTATATTTCTACATAGACTATATCACATCAAATTTTTTCTATTTGATAAACAGTAAGAATAATAAATTTTATAAAATGCCAACCTTTGTATTTTACCAAGTTATCCGATTTTGCACAATTATAATGAATATACACCCGTTTTCATGCTTAAAATATATTAATCGATGCGTTTTAAATGTTGAACTATTATTTTATTCCATTGTTATAAAATTAGATAAATTTATCAGAACAAATTCTGAAATTATAAAAAAATTCCGTTAATATTTTTCAACTTAGAACATAATTTTTCCCTTCATAGCTAGTAATATAATGTGTCTTAAAAATGAGTATATTCTAAACCCCATAAATGGAATATATTCTGTATAATTATTGCACAAAGTTGCACACAATCAGATAACTGTAAAAAAACATTTGTTAGCATTTTAAAAATGCGAAATTTTTCTGAAGAGACAAAAATTTGAGGCCATTTATTCAAAGTAGAGGAAAAAATAACATCCAATAAAAATTTTGTTCTAAAAAAAGTTATTTTTATAATCACAAAAGACTTAATAGACATATGTTTGATACCTTTTATCTCTACAAAAATCGACAAGCTCTAATTGATATATGAAACATTTATACTCATACATTTCGCTAATTGTTTTAAACATTTACGAATTCTTAAATAATAAGTATATGTGTATTGTTACTTCTTCCAAAATGATTTCCGACGTAAATGAAGTATTTTAAATAGAAATTAATATAGTTATACTTATTCGTTTCAGCAATCTAGTTAATATTTAATTTCTATTGCTTCCAAGACTTAGTCAAAATACAAGAACATGTTTTTTAAAGGAAGTCTTCGTGCTGTTAGACTCATTTATGGATTTCTGGACATTGAAAGGTAAATCTAAGGTTCACAAACTTTACAATTTCAGATTGGCTCCTTTATAAATTTTGCCTCAGACTTGTATCATATACAGGTAATTTATTTACAGTATTCTATACCAATTTTATTTAGTAGATTATCTTCTATTTTTGTTACTTTCTATTAGATTATTTTCTTCCTTGTTAGGCAGCTGCTACAGATACGATTGATTTCTTTTATAGAACATCTTCCTCCCGTTAGATTTATTTGAGAACATCTGGACATAAATTTAATTTTCAAAGGATTACTTTACACTTTGAAATCAATTTTTTAAGGAAGCAGTTTCAAGATTTCGGCGATGATACATTTTGGTCAAATATTAGGAAACGTACTCCCTTTTAAATGTTTGCATAAAATTGTATGACACATTATTTACGTTTATTTACAATATATTATTTCGTAATTTTTTTGCTATTTTTGGTGCTTTCTAGTTAGTTTTTTTATTTCTTTTCTTTTTCTTCATCATTTGGCAGCTTCTACAGATCACTATTTTTCTGTTGAGGCAACATTTCCACTCTTCGCAAGGAGGTTATTATTGAAAACCGTATTTCCGAATAACACACGTCTTCTATATGACTGCAAAATTCAGAATGAGAAACCATTTTTCACTGCTTCTACCATTTTTTTTTCTCTGAAACTAAATTTTCTTAATAAATACTTAGGATTGAAATCTCATATTTGAAAAGTATATACTGTAAAAAATAACTGATATATTGATGTATTTTCACTGCGGTAGAGTAGAATCAAACTACAATAGTTCGCTAATTAGATTTAAACAAAATCAAATTAGTAGAATATAACTTCCATACTACTAAAATAAAGTCACTTTGATAGATAAAATTATACATAAGTATTTAAAAAAAAAAGATTCTTTAACGTATTCACAATGAAATTATTGACTGAGCATATTTTTCTATCAGAAATAAACTAAATAAACTGGAAACACTATTTTTTTCAGAGAAAGATATTCACTGGTGTTATCAACGGATTTAATAACATTTAAAACTGAGCCTGAAGTGAAAAAAATAAAAATTTTAAAAAAATCGACAGCTCCATATCCACATCATACACTAATGAAATGGATTATCTAGCTTTCAGTTCGGAGTGAAGTGGCATTTATAGAATAAAAATGTACTTAAACCTTCTGGAAATATTTTTCGCATAAAAACCTCCTATTTAAAAATAAAATGTTTGCTTCTCAAAAAAAGTTCAGTTAGCGCTGTTGAATAAATAGCTATATCTGTATGTTTAAGAGGGATTAAGGAGCTTTGGTTTGTAAAGAGAGCTAAAGCAGTGCCTATTCATATTTAGTTTGAGGATTGGATTAACTGCAGCTACTTAAAGCTCTCTCATGATCTGAGTTCATCATTTATGAGCTATTAGTGTTTTACTGGAAGGCTGCACAAATAACGATTGGTGGCATCTAAAGTGCACACGTGGTTTATTACTTTACATCAAACAAAGACAAAGCCATTAAATATTCATTTTTCAATAATGTTCAAAACAAATTCACTTAACATTTTCAAAGCGCTTTGTAAAAACTGTAGAAAAAATGCTCGCCATAGCTCAGCTTAAATGATGTGTTGAGTAAAGCCTAAAATTTCGTTACGCCAAACACCGCTACTTTGCTTTCTGTTAGTATTCAGAAAGTAATTTCAAGCTGTAAATACACAATTCATTTAAATATTATTCATTATACGAGATTTTAGGTGGAGAAAATAAAATGCTTGATTGATATTTCCTCAATCAAAATTTAAATAGTCATTTTTTTCACAGAGAAAAAAAATATTGAAGTTTTTCTTTTTAGTTCTCTTCTGTCATTATATATATATATATATATATATATATATATATATATACATATATATACATATCTATATAATATATATATATATATATATATATATATATATATATATACATATATATACATATCTATATATATCCACACACACACACATACATATATATATATATATATATATATTAATATATATATATATATATATATACATATATACATATACATATCTACACACACACACAAATATATATATGTATATATATATATATATATATATATATATATATATATATATATATATATATTATATATATATATATATATATATATTAATATATATATACATATATTAATATATATATACATATATATACATATATATATTTTCTTTGAATTTATAAGAATCATTATAAAATGAACATTTAACTACAGCTCTACATGAAATTACATTAGCACTAAGTTTAGAAAAAGTTTTGAATGCCTATATTTAAGGGCATTTGTCAAAAAAACGATTATGATTCATTTACGTCGGTGGTCCTGCTACGTCTTTAAATACTGTATAAGCAGGAGTTCTACCACTTGGTCTTCCTATTGTCAGTATGTGTCGTATGGTACCTCCAGCCGCAACTCTCATTTCACTTGCATTTTGAAATGTGTCAAGAGTGTTTTCCTAATATCAGACTGAAATAATAAATATACTTATCCTTCTCCAATGTATATTTTGCAATTTTTCTGCATCACTACTACAGAATAGTTCTTGAAAATCTTCACCTTCAGATACGAAGATTTAGAACTCTTCGGACCTTTCACCAAAGCAAACTTTGCTAACACTAACTATTCGCTCTAGAAATTCAATGTATATATTTTAACTAATCCTGATGACTAAGGAAGGTTTTTTTTTCTAGAATAAAGTAGTAGTTTTACTTTGCTTCTAAATCTATGACGATATAGCTAATACTCATAATACCGCATTTCATTTTTTATCTATCGTCTCTACTCGTATTAACTGAAACTTTCTCTGAAACATCTTGACACTTTGACTGAAACTCAATGACTTCAGATCGTTCCATAGATCTCCAGACACACACGTGACGCATCTCCTGTGCTGGCAAAGAGCTGTGCGTTTATATTGGGTTAAAGTTATCAAAAGATATTTCGATAAGTTTACAACTAATATCTGTCTTTCATTGACTGCTGCTAACCTTGTGGCTCTTGAATTTTCTTGTATGATTTCTTATTAAAATAGAAGGTTCATAAATAATAATAGAACGAATATAAGCGGAAATTTTATAAATAGCAAAATTGACCCAGAGAAACACTCGGGCTTTGTTCACTTCAACCAAAGTGACATTTCGGCATAGATAACAAAGCGTTAAAATATTGCTAAAATTTAAAAAGGGTTTTTTTAAGTGATAAAAACGCTCCTTACCAAAAGAAATCTAAAAAATTCAAACCGCATCCTTAAACGTAGGATTACACCCGCATACGTGTTGAAATAAAAGAATGATAAAAATCTGAAGCATAGCTCAGATACATGACTATAATAATTAGAAGGAAAAATTCAAACATAAAAATGCAAACATTTTTACAAATATGCTAATAACAAGTTTCTAACTGAAATATTTATAAAATTTTATTAAATATATCCATAATATTAAAACATACAACTATATTCTGAAATTTTCATTATTTTATGAAAGTTTTTGAGACAGCTATGACTTATAGCAGGAAAGTAAAAAGAATTTAACCTTTTGAGAAATTCAGTTTAAAGTTCTTAATGAATGATTTGAGTACCTTAACAAGCTAAATTTTTACTTGAAATTAGCCCACTTTGTATCATGTTTTCATTTAGTTCAATAAAGGTGAATTGTTCTTTAGATGCAAATTTTTTCTGTTAAATCTCTTCAATAGTGATTTGAACGGGGTCTTAACCTTCAGGTGACAGAGGATTAACAAAACCAATTTGTTTTAATCTTAATAAGACTTAAAAACTGAATATGTTATTAGCAATATATTTATATAAAAGGTATGTAAATTTCAAGTTGAAATTTAAATTTCAATTTCAATATTTATTAGTAGTTCAAATACTACTTGTACCGAACTTTTACAAATATGAACAATTTTATTCACAAGAGTCCTTTTACACCAAAAAGGGAATTTTCTTTGTTACCATAAGCATTCATGAAAAATATTAAAAATATCTATTTTTCCTATACAAGATATCTATAATAGTTCTTTTAGAACAGAATTGATAGGTTTTATGCTTTGATACCTATGGATTTCAAAAGGATAAGACAATTAGAAATGCACATAGAATGTGTCAAAGGTCCGTCTAAATTCAATCTAAACTTTTAAAATTATTATTAATAGTATTGTATATTTGGGAAATTACTATATCAATATAGAATAGTTGACGTTAAAAATAGTCTTGCTTCTGCTATTAAATATATTCTACAATTCAAATAAGTAGAAATACAAATGGAACTCGCTACAACAAAGAACTTCAAAGGACTAAATGTTTTGTTCGTTATATCCGAATCGCTTAAAAAGGGTAAAGTTTCCTAAAATTCTAAATGGTTCATTGGTGTCTTAATGTATTCAATAGCGATGTAAATGATAAATGAAACTTAAGAATGAATCTGTAATAAATTAACTACTAAAATTGTTTAGATTAAAATGACCAACTGCCGATTCGATCGAAACAAAAATTAAATTGCCTAAAAACAAAGCAAAGGAAAAATTTTTGAATTTGCTTTTAATAATTGCTTACTGTTTGGATGTAGAAGTAATCAATCTTCTGCTCCCACGATATCAATTCCAAGGACTTTTTTTATTTCTCCATCCAACACAACGACAAAGGTCTCCAACACATTTTCTGTGTTATTGATTTCGCGCATTTTGTCATAAAATTAAAAGCTATATACTGGTTCACAACTGAAAGTTCCAACCAAAAGATTCAATGGTTGACCGATAAATTGTTAGTTATATCAGATTTCTAATATTTTGTAGGTTTTCTATAAAAGGATAAGCTAGCTTTAAATGAAAAAGGAAAATGGGAGTACCAACATTTTTGTTTCTTTATATCCAAGAAAGTTCGTTATAAGCCGTGTTCTAACGGAGTTTGACTGTACCAAGTTCCAGATAAATTTCGCCTAGCTAAATAAAAGGCCACTGTTACTTTAAACAGGACAAGAACTTTAAATATTGTGTATATATATATACACACACAATTAAAATAAAATTATTTTTGAACAGAAAAATGATGGTAAGAGAATAATTCATTAGCTAAATGTTTTATTCTAGCTGTTGTCACTGCCAACGTTTTCTGAAAGATAACTCGAGTAGACCGGCATTTAATAATTGCATACATTTTGGTCCAATGGCATCTGTCATATCTCGAATAAAGACAGGCGACTTTAAATCATATTGCTCTGGATTCAAGTTTGTGTCCGGAGCGCGTTTGTCTCAGCAACATTTTTTCTTGGATGAATGGTGTTTTGGTTTTAGTCACTGGCCTCCCATTGTGCTCAGCCTCTTCACACTGCAGGGAGAGTAGCTGTGACAGCTACTGCCACTCTGCACTGAATACGTTATGAATCACGGTTTCGCAGGATGAGTTCATTTTTAACACTGAAGGGAATGATTAATGCTCAATATCTGCTCTTCAAACGTTGCACCACGTACCAGTCTAAAACAGTATCAGATATTTGTTCATCTTGTACTTTTATCTACACTCGCTTGTCATTCGGAACCTACAGGGTAGCATTGATTGCATGAATGCTAAAGAGCAAAGATGCAAATGTTTTCAGTTGTAATATTAATGCTTGAAAAGGGAAACCAATAATAGTTTTCGATGATTTACACAACTCACCAATTCTTTTTATTTACATTTCTTCTTAAATTTTGGCTTCTAACAATTTGCTTACATTTTTCCCTTTTGTTTACTTCATTCTTGTATAAAATATTTACTTTTTCAGGCTTTGCACATTTTTTTACCTCTTTTGTGTATTTTTTTGTGCATATTTATGCATTTTTTTTTCACTTTAGATATTATATTTTACTTTGAGTGCCTCACACTAAATGAACAGTTACATTAGCCTTGTATTCTTTAACCATGTATATTATCCTAATATTCCATTTTTAAATACATTTTATAATATGTGTAATATTAATTGGATACAATTTAATAGCTTTTACATTAAATTTTTATTGCATTGTGGTATAACTAATTATTGAGTTTTTCTTTTTACAAAGAAAGTGTCAATGATATTACGATACATTCTTTTGCAATTTCATTATAAGAGCTTATTAATTATTCACCCACTTAAACATACACGAAAGTTGTTCTTCCTCACTATATAATCAAGACGTTTCACATAAGTAAAGTAATAAACAATCAAATCCCAAATTAAAAAGTGTATAACCTTTTCGAAACTACAACCAGCAATTTACAGATTAGCTTTTTGTTACATACGTGCTTTTTTTTTATTAAAAATTGTACGTTGGCAAGTCTAATTTTGTTTTAAATCACTAAAAATTTTAATGAATTAGCATAATATAAACTCTTATCTATTATTCATTTTAAGTAATTGCCATACATCAAAAAGAAAGTTTCCTTTATGGCAGCCTATAAAGTTTCCTTTATTATTTGATAGGGGAGAGAGGGAGGGCAGAGGTCTATTGTACAGTCAAAAAGAAACATAATACATGCGATAAATATTAAATTATATATGTATGTATGTGTATAAAATCAACAATAGGTAACTTGTGATTAAACCTGTTTTGATACCCATATATATATATATATATATATATATATATATATATATATATATATATATATATATATATATATATATATATACATGTAATATTTTAATTTAAAACTAATGTAATCATAATTGTATTTTAAAATACTTTTCGGACAATTCTATCTTTAAATTGTAACGTTTGGAGAAACTCTTGTTCTTTCTGGAAAATGGGAGACTTCGTATACACCAAAATTCTTGCTGACTCCAACTGTTCTTATATAAGTTTGTGTTGCTTCTACCGCGTCACCACGTTATTTTCCATTAAAAACAAAGATTGCTGGATCCCACTCCTATAAATTGTCATGTACGTGCTTTTCACCCCAAAAGCTTTCGCGGAGAGTTTCCCAATAAATCTAGAATTCTGTTTACCAAAGTTCTGTGTTTTGTTCTTACGACCACTTTATTACTTACGACTGCTCCCAAGCCAATGTGAATTCCCTTTTTACCTTTGTGATGGATTAAAAATGCCCATTACATACATATGTATGTATGTGTGTGTGTGTGTGTGATGTTTAAAAAAGTAGCACAAACAATTCTTAAATTCATTTCTTTCCTTGTCATCTATTGTATAAAAAAGTTATTTTATGTATAAAGATAACGTGAGAGGTTTCCAAAGTAACTTTGTGGCTTGTGAACTTACGTACTGCAACTAGAAAAAAAATTTCTGAATCAGACAAAGTTATATAAATGTAGAACGTGAAAACGAAATACATCTAAGATTTTGGCTTTTGAAGGTGGAATCTTGTCGCTCTGTGACATTTTAAATCTTAAATTTACTATTAAAGTGTTTTATAAATTTAAAAGATTTTGCTCGCTACTGACTGTACATGTGTCTTCAATACTTATTCGTCATCGATTAATATTTTGTGTGCAACATTATATATATAGGTAAGTGTGTGCGTGTGCTCGCGTGGGGGGGGGGCGTATGTATGCTTCCTAATAAATGATACAGTTCCTTAAGACATGCTCCAAGATTTATTTTATGTAATAAAAGCCTACAAATAGATTAAAATATAGGATTCACATTCAACTGAATCTTATGCTTTTCAATTGAAGACCTAAAAATAAAATATCCCTTCCCCTTATAAACAAAGGGTAAGGCAACATTAAAGTTTATTTCATTAAGGGAAAATTCTGATAGTTGAAAATCATATTATAGTATACTATAAAAATTTACAAATCTTGAAATATTTTTAAACTCCGTGGAAACGCTATTAACATTAATTTATTTTTATCTCCAAATATAAAAGAGATAATCTAATAAGACTAATAGGATGAATTATTTCAGAAAAGCTAAAATGCATTTGAATGTCAATACATACCGATTCCAAAGGAAGGGAAGCTAAGCAGCTAGAAAATGAGATCAAACCTTTACATGTTTTCTAAGTAACTGTTAACAAGTGTACCCACCTGCAGGATGTGATCTAAGATAAGAATCGGCTATTTTCACCACTGTAACGGTTTGCAATCAGCCTTCAGAACTCAGCACTTACAATACCAGCACGTGAAGAGTTAGTAAATGGCGAAAGACTGATATATAAGTTTTGGAAAACGAATTTGTATAGCTGAAAAGGGATACTTTGAAACCTTAAGAGTTAATTTACTAAGATTAAATGTTAAGCTAAAAATTTATATCATCAATACTAATAATTTATTACACGCGGGAAGAGAAAGAGATAGTTTTGAAATTACTTTTGAATAGAAAGTAAAAGCTTTTCAAAATTTAATTAAAGCATTTAAAATAAAAAAATAGCGAAAAAAGAAACTCTGTACTATAAAAATATAATTATGCAGTTATAAGTTGATCTTCAAAAGATTCGGTTAGGAGTGCAAACACCTATACCAGCAGTCAGTATCTGTCAAGATGTTTTTAACTGCTAAGAGTCAGACCGAATGGAAAAAAATCCCTAACTATTGCCCGACCAAATTGCGGTTAGGAGGATCGAACCACACTACACACAATTGATTAAATTTTGATAGAAGAGGTTATATTAGTCAAAGACTGTTACAAACTAATGTAAAACTAATGATTGGTTTGGTTTGGAGTGCTACGGTCTATTTTTTGCAACACGAGGGCTAATGAGACCGAGACCTACTGCTTAAAGCCGAATCCGAAAGGCTACGAATATCCATGCCACTGTGGGATTTGAACCCACGAACTCCGGTTCCGAAGGCCAGCACCCTAACCAATCGGCCATCATTCGGCAATGATTGGTTTGGAGGGCTACAGTTTTGCTATACGAGGAGTAATTGAAACCGGTACCTAATTCTTAAAGAAGCTTCTGAAAGGCTACGAACTTCCACGTCAACAGCGGGATTCAAACGCGTGAACTCCGGAACCGAAAAGCAGCGCTCTACCGTTCGGCCATCGTTTAGCTCCATTAAAAATGGAAAATAGTAAATAAGTTTTCTATATTATAATAGAAAATTATGTAGTTTAGAGAAACTTTTTTTTTTGGGGGGGGGGAAATTCTGTTTAAATTTATTGAGGTTTTTCTCTGTAAAGTTAAATATTTTTATATTTTGCAATGGATAAAGTATCTGAGTTTTCTTTACAACTTCTAATAATACAGCCTGTAATTTAAAGTCGTACTGGCTAAAAAAGTAAGAATATATATATATATATATATATATATATATATATATATATATATATATATATATATATATATATATATATATTATATATATATATATATATATATATATATATATATATATATATATTATATATATATATATATATATATATATATATATATATATATTATATATATATATATATTATATATATATATATATATATATTATATATATATATATATATATATATATATATATATATATTAATATATATAATAGAAGTACAATCATAAATATATTCATTCCCTCAAAATGCTAAAAAGCAATCGTAGATTGATTTTTAGCATCATAATTGCAACCTATTTTTAAATAAAAATATATTAAAATTAACTGAAAAAAAAACATGCAGTGGTTTTTGAACAAGAATTCCGCTACCGAAGTATCGACTCGACCATTGTTTTGCTGGCTACAAAAGGTAAAATTATTTTAGTGAAATTATAAATTTATATTTTGCCAACAATTATTATAACTTAAAATGATTTACACTGTATAAAATCTTTTATTTTATATAATTTACGATAAATACATACCGCCAAGATCTAAATTTACTTTCAATGATTTTGTTTGCGATTTAATACATTAAAAATCATTCAAATTTTATCAAACACATGTCTATCATATTACTTTAGCGTTTCAGGACATACAATTTATCCAAGTGAATATTTGAAATTGATAGCAGTACATTGTAAGAAATAAATTGCATCATTTTTACTAGTGATCGAAGTTTTCTTTTATTGCGTTAATCGCCTTAATGTATTTATTTTGAATGAAATATGTTACTCAAAGTAAAGACAAAATTTAAAATAGGCACAACTGTTATAAAAAATAAAATAAATAAAAGATAGAGAAGAAGTGTACAGTGCCTACCTACTTATAATTGCACAGTAAAAGTTGGGTGAAATTACCATGAAAATATGTACTTAAACAAGTAATCAGATAATCATAGCTTGTAGTACTTTTAAATATTCACATTGTGAGTAAACGATGTTTTCGAGTGTCAGTGTTAATGAAAAAAAATTATCAAATTCAGTATGCCACTCAAGCTTTTCTTTTCTTAGTTTCAAAGCATGTTATCACAGCTACCATAAATTAGTTTATACATATTATACTGAATTTGAAAAAGGGTTCCACAGCCAATATTATCAGGAGAGCATTGAGATGTTGGTAGTCCTATATACATACTAATACAATTACTAAGACTAAACTTAGATTATAAGGATCTAAAGCGACAAAACTTCCTTGGAGCTGATACTTTTTTTCTTTAGCATCCCCATTTCCATAATATAATCTTAGCAGAAGTTAACATAAAAACATGTTTAAATGGTTTGAAGATAACATAGAAGGAAAACATGTTTAAATGGTGTTGAAACTGAATTTCTTGCAGACAATATTTAGTCGGTACACTGAGCTTATTTTCGCATCATTAACACGATATATAAGAAAACATGTACGTTCTCATCAAACACTAAACAGATGAACTCCAACAGTCTGTTGCAAGTTATTTTGAAATATTGTTTGATCTAAAGAATTCCTCTTTTTCGATTACCAAAGTTCTCTTTTGTAACATTTATTTACTTCAAATGGTGCAGAAAACACTTATATTGATGCAATGCATGTCTAAGTTATTTATTTATCAAAGTATTTATATGCAATCCAACAGTCAAATAAAAACAATTTTCCAGCCAGATTTATTTAAGAACAGTTTTTTAACCTAAAAAGACCTAGAAAGGTATAAACATTTTATACAACTATAAACAATTTTTAATCTTCTTAAAACAATAAAAATGAATAACGTAAGAATGTCGATAATGTTCAAATCTGAAAAAAAGTTCTGTAGTTATCTATCAATGATTTTTTTAACAGGAAGAAAAAAATAAGAATCTTGCGACGCATCAAAATATGTCTACACTGGACTCAATTTTTATAAATCTGGGTCTTTTTAAAAATTTAATTTTATGTTCAATTTATTTTACTAATATTGCTTTTATTTATTCTAATAACATTGAGAAACAAAAAGGCACAGACAGTGAAATTGTAGACGAAGAGTTCTAGTACACAATCTTATAATGCTTTTCTATATCCACTTTAAAAATAAAGGACAATTGCCATAAATGACTGACGATATGGCGCCTTAACAACTTTGTTGTTGCAACCTAGAGAATTACATGTGAGGAAATTCTTCCTTTGTATTTTCATAGTATTGAAGGTTACTTTTAAAAACCCTGTACTCATAACTTGTTTTTCATATTTACACTAAACTTCTATGGCTATGCGTAGAAAATCCAGAGCAAAATTAATTTATTATTTGGGCTCTAGATATAAATTGAATGATGTAAATGAGAATAGAAATTAAAATACTAACTCAAAATACGGCAATGTTAATAATTTCACAAATTTATTGTATACACTGAGTGGAGTGAGTATTTAACTTAGGTATATCATTTCTTTTTGCTGAGTTAGCAAAATATAGATAATGGCAATAATGTATATAATAGTGTATTATAACTTAATGAATGAACTTTATTAACTATATATACATTTAAAATGAATGTCACTGACGACATTATACTAGACAAACCTAAAGCAATATCTAGCCGCTTGCATTTAAAAGAAACGAAGAAATCTGAAAACGAAATTGCTCTAAAAAAGAAATTTTCAGTCACTCCACATACCTATAGAGATACAAATTCAGGATATCTATAGATATCCCAAGATATATGTGACATACCACAAGGGAAATAAGCAAATATACATTTGAAGTTTGGTATATTTCTTTTGAAGCACTCTTCCATCTTTATTTTCCAATATTACATAAAATGTGACTGCTCTTCAGAAATTTTATATTTGATCTTCTAATTTGCTGCTACCTATGATTAAATACGTTAAATGAGAGACAGCATTAATTGTCTACAAATAAACACAGCAGACAGCTATTTCGAACTCACAATGATTGCTACGTAGAAATAGTTCAGCGGTAAATGACTTCAGCGATTCTTCCTTAATCAGGCATCAAGTTCATTTTGTAGTACTAATGGTAGTCTAGCCGCTGTATCGGAACATCTGTATGTTAAGGCTTTATATTATTTTTCGTGTTTTATTGGCATTAGTATTCATTCATATTTTAAGCACAAACTTTTCAAATATTCTCTAATAGCATACAAGTTCCATTGAGTATTTCGATGCCATTCAGATGCGATTGAAACTTGATATCAACCAAAACTCCAACTGTACTGGTGTGCTGTAAAATTTTCGCCTTCACCAAAAGTATTCTTCCAGTACTGAAAATGTACTTCATTGTATTTTACTGTTATTCTTCTAAAATATCAAATGAGTAAACGCTTAAAATTTAATTAAATATTTCAATTCGTTAAAAAGTATTTAAATAAAAATATGAAAAATAAAAAAATGTTATTACATGGAAAGTTTGACTATCTGAAATCGTTGTTTTAAGCAGAGGGTATAGAAAGCTTTTAACAAGAATACAAAAGGCAGTATCGTATAAAACGCTGGTGGAAGCTAGCACATTCTATACCAGACTTGTTTCTGACAGATTTAATGAGTCACCAGTTACGACTGCAGGAATAAAGCAACATCCTGAACTCATAAAAAAAAGTCCCTCACATATTTAAAGGAATTTTCCTCGCATTAAAAAGTAAAA
Source organism: Pardosa pseudoannulata (assembly GCA_032207245.1). Classification (NCBI taxonomy): domain Eukaryota; kingdom Metazoa; phylum Arthropoda; class Arachnida; order Araneae; family Lycosidae; genus Pardosa; species Pardosa pseudoannulata. Next base: position 117,833,799 of record CM063503.1, read on the forward strand.
CCACATCGAGGAAAAAAAAATTATACGGCTCCCGATGAAAAGATGGCCCTCTCCCCCTCTTTTTCAATAAGAAAATGCAAAAGAAACAAATCAAAAATCGAATAAAACACAGAAAAAAAGGCGAACGTCGCCGAGACATTTCTGTAGCGTTGTCGTGATTCGGATTTGACACTCACGTCTAATGATGTAATGCCGGTTGACCTTCGACCCTCAGGTGGGCCGACAGATCTCGAGCCCCACAAAATGAAAAGGGCCCCCTTGCTCTCCCACCTTTAGCTGTCAGCCACAGAATTCAGACAAGAATGGGGATATGGTCCAATGGAAAAGATGTTTTATCGCTTTGCCTGGCGAGATTAGAAGATCAACCGAAAAGAAGTTGCAATCTAGAACAATTTAACTCACGCTTTGCTTCTTTGAGTCATGTTTCAAGAATTGCAGCGAGTAAAAATATATTATCTAGATCATACATTCATGTGTTAAAAATAGACATTCTTTTTATGTATTAAGAATTACAAGAGCCTAAAAATGCATAGAAATTTAATGGTTTCCTAAACAAAGAAGTTCCGCAGTTCACTATAGCTCGACATATAGCGTTATACAGCGTTGGGTCTATATGATCTGTTTTATCTCAGCGGATCATAAATTTTACTACTGGGCTATAAATTTAGTAACCCATGGAAAGCTATCAACTCAGATGCAATTGTGAATTTTTCTTTCCGAAAAATATGTACCTGTAATGTGAAATAGTTATAATGATCGTTATCTATTCCAATGTAAATAAATAACATGAGATGCTTAGTTTCATACAAAAGTGTACTTAAGTAGTTTAAGTGTTCTTGAAAGCTTTTCGTTTGAAGCTGTAATTTTTTTCAAAAGGATCATGATCAATACAATGTTTCAATGGTAATTTAATGCTCGTACCAAGAATGTGGGTTAAATGGGTAATTTCTGATATTTAGAACGATGGATGTTATTTCTAAATATTTTATTAGTCTGCTAAATATCTAACTTCTTATACCGTTAATATTTACCAATTTCCCATACTTGAGTTGCTTGATTAATTGGATAAACATTTAAATGAAATGAAAAATAATTATCTGATGGAATGTTTTTTCGTCAAATGTTAGAAGATTTAAAAATTAATTTTCCATTTCCAGTACTTCAATATTTCCTTACTTGTTGGGCAGAAGCAATTATTAAGGTTTCAAAACAGTTCTATGATGCATTTATTTGTAAATTATCAACGTTGCCCCTTATTTAATATACTTAATCACAGATTGCAGCAAATCAGAATGTCAAATAAAAACTTTATATAGTATGTCCATAATATATTCATAACTTTCTGAACATTAGTTTCGACTATAGACAACTTTAAGGTAAGGAAGTTTAATTATGGATACGCTGTATATCTATATTTATATTTCTTTTACCCGTCTCGCACAATGCTGAATTCAGGTATTCCATTAAAACGGCATTACTCCTGCAATAATTAGTGCTACATGTGGGGTTTTCGAAATATTTTAAATGATCAAGGTTAACTCTTGCCTCACAAAATTTGCTGAACAACGTTTAGTTTCATGGGAACGAAATAACGTCATTCGCTCTCTTTGGGGTCGACATCTGTGAAAGATGTGTAATCTTTTTTCTGATTCTGAGTTCAGTTGCCCTGTAATTACGGTCAGTTTGCTGGTGCATTTTAAGCCCAAATAAATATAAAGGGTGACAATGCTGAACTTTTTTTTCTGATGGATTGACAGCTGTAATTTGAATAGTGGTACTTTTGGCCCAGCAAACTTTGGATAACTAAATAGAGGCTAATTCTGTGTAATTGGCAAGATTTATTTTCACTGGTTTCATATATATCTTACATTTGATTATAATTTTTCTTGTGGTATGTTGCATATGTTTTGTGTCATATTCGCATGTATCCTGCATTTTGCATCTCTACGTTTGAACTGGATTGGTTCATCAGAGGAGTATTAAAATATTAAGAGCTCCTATACAGACAACGTGAAGGTTACAATAGTGCAATGTATGAACAAATCATTTGTAAGAGATAATTTTAAAATTGATATTACTTGTTGGTTTACAATCAAAGTATTTTTAACTGGTCTTCTAGGAAAAAAATATTTGAAACTACTGTCGGTTAGTTTAAGAATACACATTGAAAGGGGAGAAAATACTAATAATCATATTAGCACATTAAAGTAAATTATGTATTTACAACAAAACAAAAATAAGCAATCACACATAATATATTATTGATGGAATCTAGATAATTGGCTTTGAAAGGATTCCCGTACGAAATCCATCGTTTTTCAATTTACGTGAACAGTTACAAGAATCTAGTACACGTTTGGTTCTATAAAGAAGAAAATATTCCGTGTGGCATTTAATTGGAATTTCAAGCATCGAGGACAAATACCAGATAGTTTCTATTTAAAAGTATGGGAAAACTTTAATAAGTATCACTAAAAAACAGTTAGTATAAAGTCATTAAGCAAAGTTTACCAGTAAAAAGAAAGTTTATTTAAAAAGCATTAAAATATTTTAATGTTTGGAGCCAAGATCATGATACTATCAATGTATAGAAATATTTAAAAAAAATTCGCAAATCATGACTTTGTACAACGATAGTTTAACAATTGCTTCTTTCAAATATTTTAGAACAAAAACTTTTGATATTTATTAGTTTTTTAACCCTATAAAACTATCCTTGCGTCTCACAGATGATTTGTGATTAAAATAATTAACAGTTAAAAGCTGAAAGCAACGTTAAGGTGCAATAAACCTTTTTTTAACATGAAAACGCATGTTTTACTTGCCTTTCCTTACTTTAAAATTAAATTTCTAAAAACTGTCTTGCAGTTATAACAATTGTAATTAACAATATTCTACAAAATCAGGATAGCATTATAGGGTTAAAAAAAACAGTTCAAGAAAAATCATTTAAAAACTATCACATTTATATTTGAGTGTTTCAAACTAGAGTTCACATTAAAATAAAATCCGATAAAGTTAGGGTGGTGACTTTCTGTACCAATTTGTTTAGAGCAACGTTTTGTATTACGAGGACTAATTAAACCATAACCTATTGCTTCAAGCCAATTGGTACTAGCTATAACAGCCATGGGAGGAGAGATTTTCGAATCCACGAGCTGTTTATCTGAAAGGCATCGTCCAACTCTTTCGGAACCCGAACTAATAGGTTTGGATCTTCTTGTAAGATGGCTGTTTGTAACAGCTCGTAACTGGCTTTAACTCTGCCTATCCTGTACATCCCATATGCAAGGCTTTATACATTTGTAAATCACATGTGATAAACAATGATAGAAGTATAAAACATTACATTTGTATGTCCATGTCAGACAAAGAGTTAAGCAGTAGTTCAATTAGTATTCGTTTGCGAAAAAGGTTGATGGCAATGCTCAAAACCAAACAGCATCAAACAGTAGCATGACAGTGATACATTATTTTTAATGCCAATCCATTATAATAGTATACAACAAAATATGTGCCAACTCTTAGAACTACAAACTACATCAACAATGTCAAAAATTGAATGGGAAAGCTTTTTCGCTTGAAGCATGTCAAAGAATATATAAAGAAAAAGTAATTAATGATGAAATACACTTGGAATCTGACTCGCTTTTACATTAAATTAATAAATTAAAATAAGTTTTTAACACTATTCTTTACCGCTGCATATTATGTAATTGTCAATTTTTTCAGTAATTTTAATTGATTAAGGTCACATCCAAACACAGACTTATTGAAGAATAATAATTAAAACTACTCAAAAAATATGCAAAGAAAAAATTATACTTATCTTCAATACGGGAAGCTCATAAATGCTTGTTTAAACTGACGTAAGTATTTACGTGCTCCTATGATTTATATGTGTTTCTATCATACATTTACTTTACTCTCTCGCACTGCACAGAGTTTTACTATTCAACAAGTCTGTCATATGTCCACATCTACGATTATAACATCAAAAACATAAGTGCGATTTCTGAAAATTTACATGCAGGTTTCTATAAATGAAGTTTATATAATATTCTAGAAGACCCGTTGTCAGAAATTTCAGGTAAATAAATTTTTAGTATTGTAATTGGCGTGGTAAAAAGGAGGAAAATAACGCAGAGACCCTGCTAAATCATTGGCTTATTGGAATGAATCGGTATGTAAGGTTGAGAGAGCGACTGCTTTTTCGTTTAAAATCAATCATATAAATAAAGGAAACAGTATAAATGTTTTACTTTAAATATTTAACACAGTTTAGACACATGATAAGTAATCAAACGCTTGAAATAGTTTTAAAGATGGGAGTATAAGGAATAAAGTAAGTTGTTAATAAAATCAATTGTGCTACAATTTTAAGTGATACTCTTAGATTCAGTTAGTGTCGCACTCCTTACAATTGGCAAATTTATAGTACATTTGACAGAAATTCTTACCAATAAACAGGTTTTCTAGTATATATGAAAGTACGAAATCAATTTTTATTATTGGACCAAGAAGTTTAAAATGTTTCTTGCATTTACCGATTTATTTCCAGTGATTAAACTCCATCTAACCCAAGGTGTTAACAAAAGTGGAAATTTTCAAGTTCTAAATTCTTCACCAAAAAGTTAATCAATCATGTAAATGAAAACATAAAATCAATTTTTATTATTGGATTTATCATTGGATATTATTGGATTATTACTTTTTTTGAGATGGAATCGTTACAGGATCCCAGATCTGGGCTTTTATATTAGTCATTTTTATATCAACAAAGTAATCATTTTCAAATACGATAAAAGTTATCACAGCATATTGAGTTTTCTGAAAATATTCAACTCCATCGAAATTGTACCATAATTGTAAAACAAATATTTACTCATATTTTTAACTTTGTTTATGTGGAGTGGGAGTTCTAAGATTTTATAAGGTGTTTGTTCAGCTGACAGAAAATTCCTACAGCCTAGACTTAGAATAAACCTAGGTTATTGATGAAAATTGTTAAAATAATAATTAAGAGTAAATTTATAAATATTTAATTTCCATATAGATTCCGATTATATTATGCATACTTAGTCGTGTACATTTATAATTACTTTGTTTTCTAAAGAATACTTTGTTTCACGTGTTTATAATGTAAGTTATTACAAATATTTAAGCACATTAAGACATCTTTTTTTTTTTTTTTTTTTTTTTTGTCCCCAGTTGTTCAGTTTAAGATTAAAAGTAATTTATGTATATCTTATTTTCATACAAATTACTTCATTATGGATGCTTTCTATAGTATACTTTTTCATCGTATGACATTAATTACCAATATTTGAAAGACATAAGAACTCCCATACACTTTTGCCTTTGGATGTTTAATCCCATCAAAAGTAACAATCTCTCATTGCGTAAAACAGATTTATGACTTTTGCGAACTCCACTAACCCAGAGAATTTCACTTATGCGACGACCAGCCATAAAAATGATACCAACTTCGCCAATTTTGCAAGCCGAGTGTACGGCAGCCAGGAGTATTGGGCGAACCGGATTTCTTGGCTGTGTGCGGACCGGTAGTGCATTGTCCAAAGATCGTGACAGTGATCTCTCTCTTCCCGGGGGGAGGGAGGCACCAAATCTGGTTTAAACAGCCGTCCCGAGAACGCGCTAATAGCCCTGACCACGGCGAGAAGGCACGTTCCACCAGGGTTTTAAACACCACGCGACCCCCTCCAGCAGTCGCTCATCGCAGGCCTCACTATCGGAATTTGTTTTTTGCTGCCACTCTCACGCGTTACTCATAGGAATGAATGCGGTGCTATGGAATTGTCAATCTTGGTTTGCGCAACTTGCAGCTAATTATTGTTACGTTTATCGGTCCATCCCTTCATATACAAACAAAAGTAAATTTTTATAGTGCTAATTTATTAATAACATTCTCTCAGTCTCTCATCCCAAAGAAAAGACTGTAGATAATTGGACCTCACTATCGGAATTCGGTTTTCATCAGTACTTTATCGATAAGGATATGCGCGGTCTTATGTACCGCGTATAAGTTGGAATTAAATGTTTGAGACGTATCTGCTGAGGCGGTGTATAGGAGAAAATTCGGTTTTTTCTGTTACCAGCCCAAAAAAATATTTTTTAAGTGAACATTTTTCACGTACCTCCATTACACGATTTATTCGGATTTGATTTATCTTTTCACAGTCAGTTTAAATTTTTTTTTAAGCTTAAACTATGCTTTTCCTTTTTCCAGGGCCTGATTATCGCACGGGCACTTAGGGCACATTCTCTGGGCACGAAAATTTTAGGGGGCACGAAAATTTAGTGGAGTGCTTGAAGCACATATTAAGTGAGGAAAAATTGCAAACTTACGCTACCATCGTTAAGTTTTAACAAATTATTGTACGAGGTAATTGTGTTTGTCATAAATTATATTGTTTCCTATTTACTTTAATTTTACTGTTATTTACCTGATAATTAATTCTCTCAACAAACCTAGTGCTCTTTTTATCCTATGGGTTACTGCATATTTATAAGATAGATTACCATTATAAACCATTAAATCATCTCATCAATTTAGATTATTTTTAATTCTATTATTATTTATTTTCTGCACCACAGAGCTTGTGAGTGTGACAAGGTAAAAATAAAAAAAGGGGGTCACTCTAGATCTTTAAAAGTTCTTAATTTTTAGCATGGCTAAACAGGGATAATAATGAGTACGTAAAATGAAAATTTGGTGTTTTTTGATTTCGAATATTACTTTAATGTTTATTTCTTAAATCTGTTTGCTAGTTCAATGTTATAATTTTTACGTCTGTAATTATGATAATAACTTGTCGCTATAAATTTGCATGGGGGTGGAGGGCACAAAAACTGGTTTGTGCCCTGGGCACAAAAGTATGTTAGTCGGTCCCTGTCTTTCTTATAAATGTGTTGCGCTTAGAAACCATAAATCTAGTTTAAATTTTGGCTCCTTTTTCAAAACATCCACGTCCATTGGAATGTCATTATAGCAGGACCATTTTGGAAAACAGCCTTTTGGAAGACAATTTACAGAAATTTACATTGGAACAGTGAGAAAAGGAATTTTCAACAGTTACATTTTGGTTTAAAGCAAAAGTAATTAATGGCCCCCCAAAAATGGGAATTTAAAACTTTGTAGGAGAAGATATGAACCGATAATGATCGACTGTAAAATCAGACTATGAGCCTGTCATTTTCTTTTAGTAGATAATCATGTGTGTGGTGTATCCGCAGGCAGGCTTACCAGATGAAATTTCATTTGTTAGGTCAATTATTACTTGTGTGGTGTTTACACCAGTGAATTACACCAGTACCTTATCTACCGAAATTACAGTAATTGCCACTCATGATGTGCATGACTTTGTGGTTAAGGTTTATGGGTACTAGCCCATATTGGATTCGTCTAACTTCAGGTTAACCTGTGAAAAAAAATTCTACTTTAGGCTGGTTTGCATTTAAATACTTCTTTAAATCAGTTTCACCCCATGGAAAAGCTAAACATTTTCCAGCATTGTGCTTGACTGAATTTTTTTTTTTTAAGCGAGAAAAATATATTTAGTCTTAAATTTTTTGTGAAAATTTTTACCATTATGTTCTTTGAATGCAGATAAGGATATTTTGATAACAGGATTTTTAAAAACGATGACACATGGAGAATTTTTCACTTTATACCGTAGAAAAATCTTTAAATGTGAACCGCCAATAAGTAAAACAATTTTTCCTATTGAATAACATATAGCTAAAGTAATCAAATATGACCGGTACCCAACCAGCTTAAGGATAATTAAAAACCTTTTAAATACTCGATTTTTCAAAAGTATTTTTATAACGTGCAGACAGATTCCACTGATTTGAAAAATATCCAATTTTATCTAGCTTCCTTCGCGAGCCTGGCTTATAAGGGACTCTTATATATAAAAAACGAAAATTTTAGTCCCGTCATTTTCCTATTAGATTTAATGCTAATTTATTCTTTTACAGCGAACTTCCGAAATCTTAGAAATTGGACACAAAGAACTTTTTCGTCACATGCTCACAAAATTATTATTATTTTCTTTTTTGTTTGTTTGTTTGTTTTTTATATTTTTCCGTAGATATGAAAAAGGTACTTCATCTCTAATTCATTATAAAAATACGCAAAATTAGAAAACGTATACGTAAAATTAAAGCAAACAGGGAAAGAGAAGTGTTCGAAATTTGTCTTTACAAAACTTTCCCGATTACAAGAAATTTATAAAATTTTCTTGCAGTCGGCATCCCGTCAGCAGAATTTTACCGATTACTTTTGTGTGAAAACATTAAGCAACAGTCAAAAGTAAAAACTATTTTCTCCATGTTTAGTCAGTTTAATCTTATTCATTTTAAATAGGCTGTTGGTCAATTTAATTTAATCCCCAAAATATCATTTTTAATAGATTTATCACTTTTTGAATTGCATGACTATTGAATACATCTAGCAATTAACGATTTATAGATTTTTTTTATTAGATTTAACATTTTCCTATTAGTCTGGACCTATCGAACCACCGGATAAAAGTATACAAAAAAGCATGCATTTTCTTATAATTTTCATCGTACATAGATTGCGTTCATTTTTTAATATAGTACCTAACCAAATATTAGGTATATTGAAGTTCGTTGTAATAGAATAGACTGTTGTAATATTATATTGCATAAGACACGTTTTTTACTGCCAGTATTTTTTATAATCCTTAGCTATATGTAGCTAAATGGACCACAGCAAACTTCAAATGTTTTGTTGTTAGGCGTAATTGTAAGAATCGCTGAAATGTCAAAACATGTTAACTAGCAAAATGCTTTTTCACCATGTACAAAGTCAAATAAATAACTCTTATCCTTCTGTTTTACAAAAAAAAAATGTTTCATGTATTTAAACATCAAATAATAATAATAATAATAATAATCTCCCGATATTTATTTAGAGTGCTCGTTCTGAATTTTTTAAAACAATAACAATTATACAAGTAAAGAATGGTCTATGAAAATCACTAACACCATATTAAAACACGGACGCGATCTATGGACAATGAAAATTATGAGAAAATACACAATTTGTTGTACTGGTTGGAAACGTTTACAGATTCCTTAACAAGATACTAAATGCAATGAAACAGACCATTTAAACTTTTTTTTTCTTTTTTTACTTGCTGAGTAAGTTTAGAAACATCTTATTAAGTCAAAAGTTTAATATTACCTTTCATAATTTTCATGAATTCCAGCTGATATTTTTCACGTAAGTTTCTTTTGATAAGATATGATGTGTAACAAGAAGGGAAATACCAGTTTTCAACAACAGCAAAATAAAGCTCAGAAATGCGTTTAACAAAGATAATTCAGTAACACAACACATAATTAAATCACCATTTTCAACAAAATTGATTTATCATTTTTCTTTTACCTAATGCGTCTTGCTTGGAAAATTTTTAATATGAGAAAAATTTTGGACTGTAAATAACTAACATCCACTCCAGTATAAATTTTACTATTTATTTTAGCTTGATATCTTTTTATACTAACTTTATGTAATTTCAATATTTCTACGCTTATAAAAATGGAAGACATAATTATTTGCATCGGGTACTATTAATATCTTTGTTGTGCATGCAAAAAAGTAAATAAATAAATAAATAAAATAATGGTAAAGGAGGGACAAATGCCTAGGACATTACCATTCGGTAATAGTTTTAGTTCGAATCTTACTGCTGGCGGGGATGTTCGTAGCCATTCGGAATCGTCTTTGAGTAGTCAATTTCGTTCTGATTAGCCCTAGTTTTACAAAAATTTGACCATAGCGTTCCAAACCGAACCATAAAAATGTATGTATCATAAAAAATCAAAATAGAAATCCCTATAGGTATATTTAGAAATTGTAAACCACAATTTACGTATAAAGACTATCTGTATTATCTTCGATGTATATGGAGTATAAAAACCTTAAAAATAGTAAACTTATTGTATGTAAAATATATATCTGAAAATACATTTAGGAAATTAGCATCCGCAATTTACATATGGCGATCACCTTTAATATCTTTCATCCAAAAGCAGTTAAAATGTTATTAAAGATTAAAAAAAGAAAAAAGAAAAAAACATGTAAAATATTTATCTCCAAAAGTAAATTTGGAAAATTGGAAATATTTCTACTACCTTTGATACATATACATCTAAAAAGAACTCTTAAAAATAAATGTAGTATGCAAAATATAAATCCCCAAACGTATATTTATTCAATATCGATCCATCCTTTCTCCCAGGGTTGATCAAAACTGTAAAGATAACTCAGGCCATTTCTTTGGTCGCCTGCATGCTGAGCCTGGGCTAACAAGATGTTCCGTTGAGTTATAAAGGCAAATGCTGACAGACAATTGCTTACTGTTGTACAAAAACAAATATCTTTCAATTTTCTTTTATAATCCTACATAAGAATGTCACATAAACGGAATACGTGTTTAGGTAAAGCGTCTGTCTTTCTGTTCATAAATTTCATCTAAAAATTTATACAAAAATACAGTTTTGATGTAAGAAACTCGTAATGGATGTCATCTGCCTATCTCATTTTATAAATGCTCTAAAGAATGTGAGTTAAAAATGAACAAGAGTTCTTTTTTAATTATTCTACTGATATTTTTTGTTGCTTACATGTAGTGATAGATTTAGTTTTTATTAAAATGTATAGAATGGTCAGTGTATAAAAAATGATAATGAATTTTCTTTTTCTCTTTCTCTAACGCTCAATATTAAATGTAAGAAAATTTTGATCGAATGGTGTCAGAAAATATTTTACACTTACAATATCAATTCTTCCCTAAATATAACACTATACGTTTCCTGCATATGTAATTTAAATTATATAAACAATTTATTTATTTGCAAATCATGTTAGGAACTTTAAAAATATTAAAACAACCAACATTTTCAAAATTAAAAATGCAATATTTAAAAATATAGGGATAATAATTAATTTATTTGACGTATAAATTCTCATATATGTTTATATTAGTACAAAATATTTCTTGGGAATATTAAAAATATTTTCTAAGATAGCATTGCCAACAAACTAAATAATATAAAGTCCGAGAAAAACATTTTACAGTTTTAATTATACATGAACGTGACAGATTATACAAATAATTTAATTCACTATAATTTTTGTTCCATTTTAGAAAAGGGAAAGTGCTGGTATCAAAATATTAAAAAAAAAGTTTGTAGAGTAGTATACAAACTATCAAAAAAAGAACAAACATTTTACAGATTTTATAATTCAGAGATATCTTCTGCGAAAGACTAGTGCTCCGTAAACTTACGGAAAGCATTTCTCCCAAATTTGGAAATCAGAAAGAGAGATTAAATTTTAATTTCGATTTTAGTATCGTACCAATGCGAGCTTGGTTTTCCAACACTATCGAATATTTGCTAAGAATGTACAAGACTAGCAAAAGTAAAGGACATGAAAGCATTCCTAAAAGCACGCTGTTTCCCTGCAATGCCCTGTGGACATGGACTGCGCTTTCAGTTAAACATATATGCTGTTAGCTCTATCACATATAAGACGATTTAGATCCCATACAAATTGTGTGGCATTTTTTTAAATTTTCAGTTACTAATTGTTTCTTGTTATTGATTATATTTATATATGTATATATACTGTTATATATGTAGCTATTAATATACCATATAATTATATGTAACGGGTGGCCATAATTAAACTGACAGTGCTCACAGTGTTCTGTAGCGCGATCTGTTTGCGAGAATGAAGTCACATTTTGTAGGAGAAGTGTGTTATTAATAGTAATATTTTATTTATAGTAGTACTTTACTATTAATAAAATTTGTAACTGGAATACAGGCTTATCCACTCATATTAAACTTAATATATTATTAAATTATTTACAGCGCAGTGAACGTCTTCATCATAGTAATACAGTTATATTTCATTCTAATATTAATCTTTATTTAGAATTAGCTTTAAATGCTAAATATCCCCTACCTTTTATTTATAAACAATTAAATAATTATTTTCAAGTAGATATTAATAGGATTAAGTTAATGTTTCCAATTCTCAAACTATAATTTTAACTGCAATTTTAACTGACACTGTGCAACATAAATTCTGGATGAGTTGGCTTTTTGTATAGCTTTATAAATGCTTTGATCTTCTGATTCGTATTCTCATTTCTTTTCATATTCTTCTGGTGTTTTGTGTGTACGAAACGTTCAGGTCTGTTCAAACAATTGTTTTAACCGTGTATGGAAGTCGTAAACCTTCCACACCCAATCCATCTTTCTTCCTATCCGCTTTACATTTATTGGGCTTAATGGAGTTATAGTGTTTTGGTTCCGGTTTTTTATTATATTTATTTACCTCTATGTAATTGCTGCTTGGAGTGCATTACATGGTAAGTAATTTTAGCATGGTAAGTAATTTTAACTATCTGTCTTTATCGATCTAATATTTTATCATATATATATATATATATATATATATATATATATATATATATATATATATATATATATATATATATGTATATATATATATATATATATATATATATAGTGTCTCATCTTTACCTACTGGTACTGTACAATTTGTACATATATATTAACAGTTTTATATTATGACTGTATTCCACAAAAATCTTATAAAATAGTAAGTTTTGAGTAATTCTTACACGGTTCTCAAACTGGATGACACTGCAATAATCCAAAAATAATGAAAGATTCATTCCTCAATTGCATCAAAAATAAATAAAAATTAAATATGCACTTTTCTTACTTTTTTTCTTTCTCATTCAAACCATTTTAAAGGTATATATGGCTTGAAAATATTTTTAGTTTGTGGATGCAGTGGGGAAAAAAATTGGCAGCCGCTTCTGTAAATATTGAAAACTACTTATCTGTCGAATTGCATTTCTGAGTTACAGTGTTCATACACACACATATAATACCCTCAAGAAAGTTTTGTGGATTTCTGCATTTTAGACTTACCATGTTCTCACACACATGGATAAACATCATACACATAGTTTCAGAAATATATTTTTAGAACTTGCGCTGATCGCGGTCACACATATGTGTATATACACACATCCAGAGAACGAAAAATAAATGAAGGAATAAATTCCTCCAAAAGTAGCTTTAATTTAGGGAGGTCTAAATGCATCCATATTCATCAAAATATCGAGATCGATTTTTGTATGGTTATGTTACATTTTCAAGAGTGTATACTGTGTATACGATGAAACAGAAAGTATCGATCCTATATTTCGTGATTTCTCTTGAATTTATGATGCATATAAGATAACTATAGTCTACATACTAAGAAATGTAAATTACAGTCTGACACTACAAGGATCAACGGATGTGTTTGTTGTACGTGTGTAATATGTTTACATCGACAATAATTGGGTTAATTAACACAGTAGTTGGAACTCTCAGATGTTCGATGAGAGATAACTCCATAACTCGATAAGCTTAATTTAACAGCAGTTCAATTACAGGGACAGCCATAAAGACAATGAAACCTCTAGAGACTTGAATATTAAGCATTAAACTGTACGCGTTACAAAATCCGACAATAGCTGGCGTACAGGATTTTCTCATAATAAAATAGCCGGTTACTCTAAGGCGTAAATCTTTGTTGGCAATATGCCCACGGCAATGATTTTTTATAACTTTCATGGCTATTTTCAAAATGTCCTCACATTTGCTGTTCCAGAGGAAAAAAGGGGAAAACGAAGGAAAAATCAATGACATAAGTTTAATTCGAGCAATGTAATACATAAAGCAGACCTTAGTCAATATTTCTACCTTTGAAGATTTTTAAATAAATTTTGATATAAATCAAAAATGTCAGTGGTAAAATGTCAAAAATCTTTCTTACGTTGAATTTAAATTACGTTACCAGTAACAGAGATTTAATAAGTAACATATTAGACTTTCAAATCAAAACATTACATAACTGACCGGTTTGCCTAATTTGCAACTTAGCGAACAATACAAATGGTTTAAAAAATTCACTAGTCATCAATATTTAAAGATAAATGTGTAAAATAATATATTAATGCTAAACACATTGATTTGTGCTTTATTTTCCTCTTTCTGAGATAACAAATGCAAGTAAATTCTGAAAATGGACTTCCAATGTGATAGGCCCTTTTCATTTGATATTTAGCTATTCTAAGCTGGGGATAAATTAACCATTTTATTTTATGAGAATCATATATGTTACCAATATTACTCCCTATTAGTAAACATAAAAATCTGAAGAAGGCACCACATGATTTATTTGTACGTTTATTAAATTATACATATGTTTTGCTGCACTTAATTAATCTTATTTATTTAAATATGATACACAATTTTCCGATTAATTAAAAAAATAGACAGCGATATAATTTCAAAAACATTATTTTTTAATAACCTTAAAGTTTATAAATATTAATTCAGCAATGAGTAATTATATATTAATTCAACAAACAGTAGGGCTCAAGTACTGTCATCTAATAGTGAACGGTAGAGTTTTAATATGTTTCTATATCAAGATTGTTCGTTCCATGGAGTACAGATTCCAATAAAAAAGGAGGTGCGCAACTAGATGCTACAAGAGTCCTAATTACAAAATTTCAATATTCTACATCTAGTCATTTTTGGCTTATATGAGATGCATACATACGGTACAGACATCACACTGAAACTAGTTAAATATACATTCAGAGATAGTCAAAATGGTTATCTAAAGTATGAAAGTCAAAGTTTCCTTGTATTTACGTAGAGATGCTATGACAGAACTCGTCAAGATGGATGCAGGTATGGTCAAAATGTGTATTTCCATTGAAATATGAACACAATTTTTTCTCGATTACAATATTTCCTTTATTTTGTATAAGGGAGTAAAAAGTTTACAACGCTAAACGCTATCCGATGACAGCATACCACAGTATTCTAAAACAGTATTAAACTGATTATAAATGATCAGAAAATTGAAAGCTATTTTCCCAATAACAGAATGCTCTGAAATTGGCTTAACATGTTGGTTCCAAATAGCCTACTATTAGACACTATTTATACAGTTAACGCGTGTATTCCTGACTCAACAATTTATAAAATATTTCTAAACGTAAATACACAATGGAGCTTTAAAATGAAGCCCATAATTCAAACTTGAATTTTGAAATAGATAATATTGTCAACTACTAATCCAAAATTTATTAGCATTCAGTAGTTGATGGCCACTGCGCCGTCAACTGTTATTTGGGTTATATCATTTCAAAGTGTAGAAAATTTGCATTTTACAAAAAAATTTACTTTTTTATATATTATTTATTTCAATAAGCCAGTTTTTTTTATTATATTCCTTTTTCATTTAGGAAATCAATGAAATTAAGCCAGTTTTTTTTTATTATATTCCTTTTTCATTTAGGAAAGCGATGAAATTAATAAAATTGTTTCAGAAAAATAATTTCTAGGAAAAAATATCTACATACTATAGCGTCCATGTTAAGTGTTTGGTTGTTTATTTTATGAATCTCAGAATATAATTGTTAGAATTATAACAAAACTATTATTTAAAGTATAATAACAACATATAAGATATCTTAGACACAGAATTATTGGACTGGTACAACCAAAGACGATTTTTAATATTGCACAAAAATTAAAAAGTTTCAAAATTTACATAAGTTTTAAAATAAATTATTATTTGTTATTAAATATTATACTTTCCCTTATTTCATTATTTATAGTAATACTAAACAAAAAAAATTTTACATTTTTATCATTACATTTTATATTTTAGGCAGAAATAACAGAAGTAACAGAATTCTATAGAATTATAAAACTCAGAACATAATTGCTTACCCCATAACATACATATTATTTGAAAGTTAATAACTATGTTTAAGGGAACCCATAACCTATAAATAATAAAAAATCAATTTTCTGTAATTTAATTAATTTCATAGTTATTTTTCTTCTCTATCACAAACCATAAACTGCATAAAAATATTCCAGTAACTAAAATTTTAATAAATGGAAAACTATATCGAATCTAATGGGTGTACGTTATTAAGAACTGTTAAAAAGTGAACTTAGGTGCATATCTAAACATATATGTATAAATTTGAAATATGGTGCCCTATTACTCATACTATGATGATAATAACTTCAAAAATTAGAAAACATCAATGTTTAGATATTAAATTTTGGTTTATTAAACAAATTATGAATTTTTAACTTTTAAAATTAAAAAAAGTATTTTTAAACAGAAAAAATAGAGGAAATAGATCTTATATTTTTTCCGTCATTAGGATTGTTAGCTTTTGAGTGACACGTGGAGAAAATTTCAATTTTATACTTACAATATATATTTAGATACGCGTGTAAGTTATGAAAACTTTATTGTGCCTAATATCACTTTTAAACCGCTCTTAATATCAGAATGCGATATAAAATTTAATTATAATATTTAATTAGCATTCAATTATACAGATTAAGACAATTTGAAAACTAATAGAGTTAAATAAAATTGGTATAAATGTAAACTTCAATGACTAATGGGGGTAGCAGTCAACTGTAAATTTCAAATATTAGAATGCCAATTAATGCTAAACACTACTATTTGAAGTGGTAGTTAAACATGTAGTTAATGCAAAAATAATTATAGATTAATGTTATATTACCCTTATATGAATGCAAAACTATATTGTTAAGTAATCAATAAAAAACAATTTTTTTAATTATTTCTGTATACTGCAATAAATTGATAAAATTTTAAATAAACTGAAATAATTTCACTAAACTCGCATGTATAGGTATATCAACTTATTAAAATTTGATTTTCTGGAATATTTTTATGCAGTTTGTGGCCTAAGATGGAGAAGAAATGTTACTGTGAAATAAACTCAATGCTGATAATCGATTTTTTGAAAATACCTTAGAGATACATTTAGTGGACTGGTGTAAACACTTACAACTTTTAACATTGTACGAAAATTAAAAACGCTTCTAAACTACATAATAGCTTTAAAGTAAATAATTGATATCCCCCATTTCTCTACGTGTACGAATGCGAAAAAAACATTTTTCCATTTTAAGAATTACATTTTATGCAAAAATATAAGGAATCTAATACTTTCCAAGTAATTGATTTCTATAGGATCAGATTGAGGGAACATACTTAGAGAAATGTGATAATATGGGTATAACCCTAGATTAAAATCGGGGTTTATGAAAGTATACCAATGGAAAGTTCTGTCACTTAAAATAACTTATTGGAAGTAGTTGGTTGAGAAATACATAGTTTACTCAATTCTGTAATGACAGAAAGAATAATATTTTTTAAAGTTAATTTTAAATGTGATGACCTATTGTCTTTGCGTTGGACAGGCTTGGTCTCAGACAGGCATTCTCAGTAATGTAAGAATTTAAACACAAATATAAATTTTAACTCTCCTAAACTAGTATATAGTTTCAGATGCAGTGTTACCAACTTGAAGTTTTCTACCCTGTATGTTAAGTCATGTAATTTCCCCTAATTTTTCCACTGTTTAAGAACATAAGTTGATACTTTTATTCATGTGAACTTAGAATTAGAAAAATTCTTTCATCCAGTTTTTATTAGATTACCATTCAAAAGTTCTGTTTTTCAAATACAATTATCAAATATGTGTTAAGACTTAATTTTTTTAAGTAGTATAAAATGAAAATCAAACGTTTCTTCACACAAAAACCAATTAACGTTTATTACGGACTTATTTCTTATAATAGTTAGTATAATTTTTTTGTAGTCTGATTTGCGTGATTGAGTAACAACAATAAAAGTTTATGAATTTTCCTTAATCTTGTCTTTTAGAGAAGTGGAGAGGGGATAGGAGATGTGAAGATTTTGGTGGCATGTTGCTAAACCCTTGTGTACTAACGGTTAGAATTTAAAATACAGCTATTCTCTTAAAATTACAAGTATAATAAAACCAAAAATATCTGCTTAATTCTCTTCATGTATTTTTTTGTACCAATAAATTTAGAAAATCCGATTGAGTAGAATTTAATGTGAAGGTACGTATGAGTTAAATTCTACCACGAAAAAGGACAATGTTGAATAAATATAAAGAATAATGCAATGCCGTTCTTAATAGAACCCGACTTTTTTTAAAAAGTTAACATTTTTCTCGATTGTATAACGTATATCTTTCGATTCTTCTCTGTGATTCGTTTCATTTGAACACTCGCCCATCAACAAAGTATTTCTAAAATTCACGGAGACACAGTAAAAAGATTTTTTAAAGCAAGGAAAATGCTCCATATTTTAACATCTCTCTCTACTGTCACAAAACAAAAAAGCGATGAAGACGTAAGGTATTCTTTTGAAAGAAGACTTAAATTTTGATATTCTTTATTATTTATAGTCAAGCTATATTCGTTGTTTTGATCTTATTTTTGTCTATTTTTCTTGGTATGGGATTATAGAAATGAAACGATATCCCCGTTTTAAAATTTCATTGTACCAATCTTATATTTCGAAAATTTGATTCATTTTTATTTCGAAAGATTCAGACTGGGTATTCAGAATGTTATACATATCTGTACCCTTTTACAAATATTCTTTGAGGGATCAGTCATGGCAATCATTTTTAATGGTAGAATATTAGCTCGGAATAAAAAATGTAAGGATAGTGACCTATCTAAATTAGTAATTTGCTCATGTAATTTTAAATGGTATTACAAAAGAAAATTATTAGTTTATAAAGCTTTATCTTATTAACTCTTTGTATCAATGTATTGCATGGCTACAACTTACACAAAAATTGTTATTTTCACAGCGACTTATATAAATAATTTGCTTATATTATTATGAATGATATCAGGGAAAATTATTACTTTATATACTCTTTATCTTATTAACTCTTTCCGTCTCCACGTTGCATAGTTACAGCTTGTACAAAAAAAATTCGAGATTTAAAAATGGTTTTGTTGATTGTTGCTTGTTGCTATCCTGTAACATTGCTACTAGCACAATTGAATGGATGATTAAAAAATTATAACAATTATAGTCAAACTTGTGGTAAAGGAAAAATAATCTTTTAATGCGAAATTGTTAAATTAAAAAAAATTTGGTTGGCCAATAGTATATTTTCACAACATACATTTAATATCAAAGTATAAAAGTCCTCTATTTTCCTTCGATAGATGTTAGTACAATATAGTATAGATGCAGTAGTAATAGTATACAAGAGGTAAAATAAATGCATTCATAGATAACATGTTTTTTCATTTCATTGATTCTTGCAGATACATCTAAAAATGAAATTTTTGCCCCTTGCAATTTTTTTCTAGTCCATTAAGTTACGTATATGTAAGGATGTTAAAAAATAGTTGTTATAAAAATGTTTCTTGTGCATTGTAAAAGCATATGTAAACAAATCAATGAGCAGTGGTAGCTCAGTCGGCAAAGGCAACGCTTTTGTAAAGGGAGGGTTGTGGTTCGAAGACCAAGCCAGTCTAAGATCCGCCGTGTTCGTTAAAGGTGACGTAGAATATGTTCGTGGTCACAATGTCCTCCAAGTTTTCAATCAATACTTCTGCGGGTGACATGTCAAGCTTAAGGGTTCCTGCTTCAAAATTACGTGGACCCACTAGAGCATAAGTCGTACTTTCATGCTTCAGGTGCTCGTTAAAGCGAAAGGCGCACCCCTTTGCCTTAGTACGAGTAGCGTATGACTCGTGCTTGATTTGATCAAGTGGCATAAAACAACAACAACGTATACCAACAGTCGAACTTATTATAAGAAACATCAAGAGACCAAATCTTTCAAATTCTTTATGTACAGATGATTATTTAACGAGGTATTATGCAATGTAAGAAATGCTTTCATTTAGCTTTTAGAAAGAAAAAAATGTCAATTATTTTTGTGTTTTAAATTCTGTCAGTTATTTTCATATATTTGGAGTGACGTATTCTAGCATTGTAGGAAATAATTTTCTATTCAGGGTTGTTGAAATACAATGGGTTAATTATCTTTGCTACTGCTGTAATTATTTTCAGTATATTTATTCAGTATGTTTTAATGCTGAAAAAGAAAAGTTACTTAATTATAAATTAAGTAAAAATCCAATAATAATTATATATTCACTATATTTTGAGAAAAACTGTCAGGGGTCCCATATATACTAAAGGAAATATGTAGATGCTATCATAAATTTTCAAATACATTAAGAAAAAACAAATAACATTAAGAAAAATTTGTGAGATATTTAAAATTTGTTTCCTCCTTTTTAAAATTATGAAATGTGCCTCTTACTTAATTGCAACAAAAAATATATAACAATTAATATAGAAAAAGTTAAAACTATGTTATAATTTTTTTCTGTTTGATTTAAAATATTCTTTTCAATGGATAAACTTAAATTTTCTACTATGTGTATATATTTGTATTATCTAAAATAAATTAATATCATTCAGATAACGAAACATTTTAGATTATTTTTAATTACTACTTAGTCATAATTTCACTCACCCTCTACATTTTTTTCTAACTTCTTCAGTTTTGAATTTCTATAGCAAAATCGCCGAACGATCTCTGAGAGGTTAGGGCGCTGATCTTTGGAAGAGTTCGTGTGTTCAAATCCCGCTGTGTCATGGATGTTCTTAGCCTTTCGGAATTGGCTTTAAGCAGTAGGTCCCGGTATCATTAGCCCTCGTGTTGCAGAAAAAGTTGACCGTAGAGCTCCAAACCAGACCAAATTAATCTATAGCAAAATCATTACTGTATAATTTAGTCATTCTAAAGAATGCAATATTCAGGTCACTGTGATTTAAGTTATAGATTATTACCTATACTCTAAATTACGTTACTGTAATGACTGTAAGATATCATATTTTTTTCAAAAAGTGTAACGTTTTAATTATTTTACATTTTTCTTTATAATCAACTAATAATGATTCTACAAACATTTAAACTGGTCTTAAATGTTTCACAAATCTTTGTGTTATTTATTTAAATATTAACAGAAGACTTAATGGAACTTTTAGTGTCATTTAAATGCATTGTACTTGTTCGAAGAATGCCGGACCAATTTAAGGAGCTCGCAAAAATAAAATATGAGTAATGTTTACAAAATTCAAAAAGGGGCATCTTACAAAATAAAGAAAGAATAAGTTAATGATACTTATTTTTTAACATTAGCTGTTAAATGTATGTTAAATTCAAGTAACATAATGAAAACCAGAAAAATCAATTCTCTTGTACAACAGTATTTACACAAAAGAAAAATCATCGTTAAATGATAGCTTTAAGATCACGTAGTATGAAGTATAAATATTGTATTTTCATTCTCAACAAAATTTTCCTTATCGCATTTTTATCTTCTCGTTTTAGTGTATAAGCAATCTCGGCATCAACTAGCATGGAATATAGAAAAAAATAAAATCTATAAACAAGTTTATTAAGTCTTTTTAGCAAAGAAATTTAACCATGTATAAGATTTTGGGAATTTATATTGAGTTAGAGTTGTTAAAAGTAAAGAGTGGTGCGAATACTCAGACGTCATCACATCCGCAATCATCGCAAGAGTTGCAAACGACGATATATCGTTGTTTAGCACTTAAGGTAACTGTATATTAAGGTAACTGTAGAAACAGCTCTCGTCCTGCACTAAGACTCCTTTATGAGACCCTTTAAAACAGCAATTACATTTGAATGCTTGACAAAAGAATTATTTCAATCCTTGAATCAGTATATACCAATATTTTGAAAGAGAACTATATTTTGAATTTTTTTTCATGTCTGTGGGATCATTGTCGCTTTGCTTAAGCTGTCAAACAGGGCAGTTAAGTGATTAATAATGCATTAAAAAACAGGAATTCCCATAAAAATGTCAAGAAATACTGAAAAATTATTCCGAAAGTGACTTCCGATCTCCTAATCAATCACTGAGAGAATCCTAATAAATGACGGAATTAGGAATACGTATGTAACAAGATATTGAAAAACCTCTCCCCAATTTTCATTCCTGTCCGGGATTGTTAACGAGATCATTGGAAAGACAATATTAAGTCCCTGTAAAAAAATTTTTAAACACATGAAGAAGCTAAGTAGAAGAAACAAAATATATTTCTTGACGTAATACGATAATAATGAGTTTGCTACATATGTTAAAAAAAAAGGTTAGATCAAGCATTTAATCTTATATCAGTTTTATATATTAAGCACAAAGTTAGCATCTATATAATTTTCAATAACAAGCGTATTTAGTGTAAATGTTTATATATATATATATATATATATATATATATATATATGTGTGTGTGTGTGTGTGTGTGTGTGTGTGTGTGTGTGTGTGTGTGTGCGTGCGTGTGTGTGTAATGTCGGGATCCATAGTTAAGGCGAATGGAAAATAGTCCTCTTGATAATAATAATGTTATTAAATCATCGTTTCTTTTAAAAGCAAAACCTGTGCCATTTTCATTGTTCGTGGCGGAGCTAAGCTTGTAATAGGTGTTCAGAGTTCCATGTGCACGCTCTGACTGATCTTATGTGTTTGCACGCTCATCAAATTTTTCCAAAATGCTTCCGCCTGACCGAATTATCCTAAAGCTTAAGCCAGCGTGGGTCTATTTCATTTATTTTATTATTATAAAAGAGTTCCATTTTTAAAATCGTTTATAACTCACGTAATTTCTAATTACCCCTTTTTTTAGATATGACATATATATATATATATATATATATATATATATATATATATATATATATATATATATATATATATATATATATATATATACAGGTAATAAAGATCCAAATCTGACTTTTTTTTTCTACTTACTACTTTTTACTACTTTTTTAAGCAAGCAGTTGTTTTTAGTCCATTAATACCCGAGTCCTTTCTGCCAATTATACCGTGAATATCTTAAATTTAATTACTATGAAGAACACAAAGTAAAACAATGAAATCTAAACAACTTTGAATATTACAGCTCGTTTTCATTAGTGATCAGCTGTCATTTTCAATTTTAGACGATACCATTTCTAAAAAAACTTCGTGAAAAAAGATATATTTGGTATGTAAACAAATTATTGTAAAAAGTGAAGCAGTGTAATATAGTTATTCATTAAGATTTCAATGGATGCATCTGCCGAAAAAAGTAAATTTATGAGGGTCGATCAATCATAAAGCAGATTCTGGAAAATGTAGTAAATTGTTTATAAACTTTTCACGTACTTTCGCTGAAAAGTTTCGAGAAAACACAAGCATTCTACAAAGTATTTTTTAGCTGTTATAAAAAAGAGACAGTGGGCATCAATGGATTAAAATTAGTTTCGTCCGTATAGAAAAAAACCCAACGGTATTTTCTCTAACATGAATATTAAGATTTATTTCTAAGTAATATTGTTGTAAAAGAAAGAGAAAAATCATCAGAATGCTTTGATATATTCATTTGATGAATATTTCTCAAATCAATCATTTCAAGAGAAAATACATAAGTTGTCCGTACGCATCTTCCGTTGTGTGGCAAGTTTGTTTTGAAACACTATGTTTTTTTCGTTTGCTACACAAGGGCTAATGAGATCGGGACCAACTGCTTAAAGCCGATTCCGAAAGGATGGGAACATCCAAGCCAGTAGTGGGATTCAAACCCCCAAACTTCAGTACGGAAGAAAAGTGACCTGTCCATTTAGTCATCGTTCTTCCGTTAAGTATAAAGCTAACAGGTGTGTATAACAACGTTAAAGGCTACTGTAAAAAATCCTATTCACATGACCTCCTGGTAAACCTATTATTTCGTACATCTTATTTTATTTTTGCATAAAGTGACATCAGAATTATAATTTACCCGCTCTCTTCACTATTCAAAGTAGGTTTTTTTTTTCAAGCGAACCGTGTTGTGCGGGTAGAACTCAAACACTGCCATATTGTGGAGACCCGCAGCGTTAATTTCCGTTATATTGAGACATATCTCGTGATACAGGTATTTCATTCTAAACCGAACTTCGCTACTGAAATGTTCCCTTGACTCTGTACCAGTAAATATCAAACAATAAAAATTCCAAATTTAAATTATTCATAATTATTATAAAAAATAATAGATTAATGTTTCTGTTGTCTAAAAATGAACTTTAAAAGCGTTGTTTCAACTGTTTAAAAAGTATTATTACAGCTGCTTATGAATACGTCGATATCTCTGTTTGCATTGTTGTAGATCGGTAGCGTTAATGACAGTTTTATTAATATTTATTATTGCATAACGTGCAGATTGCAAATCAGAACGAAGGGGCACAACTAGATGTATAGTGTTATATAGAAATTTTTTGTTATATAGAGTACAAATTGTAATCAAAGGGGAGATGCACAACAATAAATTATAATTATAGTTTTAATTAAGCATACTTTGTTAGTTTATAATAATTTGTTGTTGTTATAACATTCAATTATACAGATTACAACGATTTGAAAACTAATAGAATTAAATAAAAATTGCCAAAAATTGTCATGAATGTAAGCTTTAGGGACTACTGTGATTCTAACCAATTGCAAAGTCAAATATTAAAATGCATTTAATGTAATTCTACTGTTTGAAGTTTAGTTAAACGCGTAGTTGTTAATGAAAAAATAATTGAAGATGAATATTATATTATCCGTATATGAACTCAAAACTATTTTATATTATAAATTTTTGTTAAGTAAATAATAAAAGACAATTTTTTTAAAATTATTTCTGTATATCACAGTATATTGAGAAAACTATACAAAAACTATAATAATTTCACCAAACTCACCTGTATAGGTATATCAATTTATGCTGCGCTCCTTCATTACTGCTTAATTTAAATGTGGCCTCTAATGGTAAAAAGATTCCTCACTTCTGGTTTATTCTGTATGTTGATTCTAATGTCCTCTGATAATACAAAATTCTTCTAATTTTTTAATATTCCTTTTTTTCAGTTTAATTTTTTTTATAACTTCAAAAATTTTTGTAGATATCTTTAGCCATTTGCTGGTTAGATGAAATCAAGAATATAAAAAAAAAATTCTCATTCGTGAATTAGAACTGTAATCTAGAAGATCAAAGAGTATAATATAATATAAAACAGTTCAATATTTCTGATAAACTAACAATGTATGTTTTAATTAATATATCTTTTTACAGAAAGACCTCATACTCTCAGGAAAGTCTGTTGGGTGAGCACCCACGTTTAGACCAAAAAAATCCGAGTTCTTCCGATTTTACGGTTGTTATACGAGTACTCATTCATTGGAAACAAACCGTGTTTGACATGCTTATAAATATTCAAAGAATCCGAAAAATATTAAGACTTATCTTTTGTTCGACAGAGGGAAAGGGGAGAGTACGATCCAGCTATGTCATGTCAACAAGCAGATAAGTTGGAAAGCTCTCAATTAAGAATTCTTATTAAGGAATAAAAGTAGGTGACGGTCTTTGATAATTCTTTAAAATGCATGAACAATGATCAGTTAAGAGGTCATCCTAAAGTATGTTACAATATTCATCATATTTTAACTTCATGTACTGCTTTAAAACGTTTTTATTATATATATTTTAAAACTTTGCATCCTAGTTTGAAAGAACTTTTGGGCGAAACCCCTCATCCCAATTTATTTAAATTTCTCTTTCGCACTAATGTTTTAAACCTCATTTAAAATTTTTAATGTTTTAATGCGAGTATCTACCTTGTTTTTGCTATATTTTTTTTTAACTTTTAGTATTATTTCCCATACATTAAAATTATACAGCCTTGCTTTTGTACTTACAAAAACAAGGCTGTATAATTTTAACAAAAAAGCACTTGCTCTTTTGTTTGGCTCAGCATATCCAAACTTGGATCTTGCGCTAATAAACCCAAACCAAACCAAACCAAACCTAAAGTATGTTAAAAACATGGGAAATGGAAGCATAGTGTAAAATAATTAAAACTAACTTTAGAGATCAGCGCTGTTGTAATAAAAATCATACATCTTACAGTTAAAAGTAAGACTTAAAAGTAAAGAAATAGTTAAATGCATTAAGCAATAAACACTTCCTTTTCAATATCAGAAATTACATTTTTATACAATTAAAACTATGATAAAAAAACTTAAGTAAAAGTTAAACATAAAAAAATGTAAACGCATAAAATGAAAGAGTATGTTTAATATATCTATCTAATTTCATTATTTTTGTGACATATTTAGAAGCTGTAAATTTTAAAGTGATTTTTTTTTAATTTGTACATAAAGTGTTGCATTAAAAATTCTTTCAACATAATAATTCTAATGTCTGTGCTTTGGAACGTTAGCAAACATCCTGAACAAGCATAAATTTCAATTAATTATATTACATAGACACCTACATTTTAATGCCGTCTCAACTTTTAATAACTTAGTGATTTCAACTTTTAATTACAAATGGCAGTAGACGAAGAATAAGATGTTAACTAAGGGTTTGAGGCATATTTTAATATCCTCTTCATTATGGTAATCTTTTCTCTTGAGTTCCAGATCTACTTCAAACAGTTTTCTAATAATCTTACGTATCTAAGATATATCTACAACGATCATTCTCAAAAACATGGAAAAGCATATTTGAAAATGTAACAGAAATCAAAATATTCCATCAATCTGAAGAACAAATGCAACAAAGATTTGTAAAAGCTATTACCGAGCAATGCTCCAAATGTTCCGACATCAGAGGATAATGTTAATGGTCAACATTATGATTGAAAAGTCTATTTTCATGTAGGAAACATTAAAAGGAACGGAGAAAATTTAAAAGCCTCATCTTCCATAAAATTATTTTCCCCAGCAAGGGCATGAAATAAACGAGAACTGTTATTGGTGGGAGAGAAAATTTTGACTATCGTGTGCGGAATGAAACAGTAATGTATTACCCAAGTCTTTTAATCTACTTAATGTGATCTGAAAGCATTTTTACGTAGAAGTGCAGGTCTAGAAGTGCTTTTCCCTAATGTAGTGTGACCACATCAAATGAAAAGCTAATTAATACCCAATTTTTATTACTAAAGT
The DNA here is from genome assembly GCA_032207245.1 of Pardosa pseudoannulata. Lineage (NCBI taxonomy): Eukaryota > Metazoa > Arthropoda > Arachnida > Araneae > Lycosidae > Pardosa > Pardosa pseudoannulata. The sequence goes on from CM063503.1 coordinate 117,860,865, forward strand.
TAATGATGTTACATAAAAGAGATTGTACTTATGCAGAATAATTCAGAAAAGGACGAAAATAGAGGCATTCTCGATCCTTATTCACAAATATTGAAGGAAAACACTTGGAAGTACTTAAAGTATATTTTTATTTTTATTTTACTTAATTTTATTTTTGCTTTAGCCGAATACAAATTTATATGACACTTTTGTTTTAGAAAATGAATTCCTACAAGTCAAGTCGAAAGAAAAAGAGCACGTCTGCACTTTTTTTTTTAATAGAGATACGCAATTTTAATTTGAAAACCCGGAGTGTCGTAGCAAAAAGTGAGGAGGTAGTTTTTTTTTCTTCCCTCCCTTAAGTGTTTAGGCCAGCGTCTTATTAGGCTCTAAACCATAAAGGCGGCGATAAAACAGATCAAGTGGTGATAGTGAATGAAAGAGTGAGGCTGCCACTCAAGTAGCGTTACCGAGTAATCCAATATGAGCGTCCTCTTTCGCTGGCTGCCGCGTAATCCTTTCCGGAAATAAGCTTAGCGAGATTGTAAGCACGGAGCCCGCGGAGGATCAATAGTAAATAAATAAAAACGTTATTTGATAATGACTGGGAGGACTTGATCAGGTAACCCCCGCCCGGACAATGCCCAAAAGAGCAGGAGAGGCGTTCCCAGAGTCCAAATCCGATTAAAATCACAAAAACTGGGATCTGTTTGCGGTTAAGCTCCCGAAGTCGGCAGCGAGCGAGGGCGCTGCACGGGACCCCGTCTATCCGGCCTGCTTAAGATATAATCTATTGTCAAAGCACCTTCCTAAACACTGGAATTAACTGTCAGATCACCGCGTTCCTCTAAGAGGCTTACCTTTTCGGCCCAAGTCTCACGCGGCTGTCTGCCAGACTGCTCTAGTAGACTGCGCTGAGACAACGCTCCCTAGAACGCCGCCGCTATTCTTTACTCGCGGCTTACTTGCCGAAGGAGAGAGAACTCCAACATTCCACGACTTTCGGATAAACCCGAACTGTGCACAACTTTCAAGTCAAAAGATCGGCCCACTTGGACAAATCTGATTTCGAGCGATCCAGCACGGGACCTCTACAATCGCCTCCTGCTACGAATAAGAGAAACCCTTGTTCAAGTATGATTTCTTTTATATATTTCTTTCCCTACAAACACATCTATTATAATTACCACCAGCCATGACTCTACATAGATAGTGGCACAATCTCTTCTAACTCCTTCTATTCCTGTGTGAAACCAATATAACATTGCTGAGTAAAAGATTACTGGGGTATTTATGTCTTTATCTCTTTTATATCACTTCTCTTTTGAAGCGAAAACAATGTACACTTTTTGGTCTAACTACTCAACATACATACAAATTTGACGACCTAAATAGATTTTTTTAACAGTCTAGCTCTGAAAGGTAAACATTTTTATACTACTGAAATGAAGCTTGATGATTTATGTACTATAATCAGTATAGTGTTAGAATTTTGGATCTACTCACAGTGATCATTAATATTATGTTTACATAGAAACTAGGAGCTTCCTTTATTTATATCCACGTGTCTGGTGATATGCTTTTTGCTTGCGAGTTGTCCGCAAGTTATAAAACTAATTTCTAGTACCTATAGAATAATGAATTTGCCCTGAAAACATGATGAACTGAAGAAGAACCTTGATGAATTATTATAAGTTAACCTTTTGAAGCTATAATCGAAACCAACCATAAGATTTTGATACCTATGTTTGTATCCTTTTTTGTCATTTCACATTTGAATAGATATAAATAAATTTAGAAACGGCATTATGTCATTTATTGACTTGTCCAATATTAAAATGTCTTAAATAACATTACACTGAAAATCTCTCTCTAGAGCATAGCATTAAGTTTTTTAAAAACTTAATAATATATAAGGAAGACATTTTATTGTATGTCGTAGCATTATGTAAAGCTAAACAAAATCTCTGTTTAAAAACTATTAAGTCTGTCAATACACAATCCTCACATTTCTATTTATATAACTCCTACAATCCATTCCACGTATTTCTAGAAAAGAATATTTAATAAATAGACTATTGTAAATACTTTTAAACGAAATATCTTTTCTTCTAAGATTCAAACTTTTCTCATATATATAATTTTCAATCACTGATGTAAACACTGAATTTCTTCACAAAATAGAAATTTATTTTGTTATGCTTGAACATGTTACAGTTTTAAATTTCAACACGTTTCTAATATGTTTGTAATGCAGTTGTAAATTTTTAACTTTTTCGCTTTTCTTATGTAATTTATATCTATTTACTTCTAATTGACAACTAATTGGTCTTAATGAGTGATTGAAGTAGAAATTTTAATTAACATCAAGTACAGCGATAATATATTCTTAACAAAGGTAATTCAACTAGACTATTAATATTGTTGTACAGACTTTGTATTTATTTACAGCTTTCGACCTCAGTATTCAGCAAAATTTTTGTTAATTTGTTTGGCCATAGATATAAGAACATACATTAAATTCACATTTTATTGTATCCCTTTATGGTAACATCACTGTATTTGAATTTAGCTAAAACTACAAAAAAAATCTTCAAATTATAAATTTCGATGATATTGTACATTTCAGCAGTAACAGCAATATTTTGGGGTGCCTTTATTATGTAGATTTGCGATTAAAAGGATTAAAACACTAATGCAATGTTCAGTGTTTAAAATTTTTTTTTAACTATGAACTAATTGAAGTTTGTTGTAACTGGGTACGGTTATGTTTGAGAAATTACTTGTATTAAAATTTCAAATGAAAGTAATAAATGTATATATTAAAGCAAAACTTAATGGAATATATAAGTAGTGTTTTGCATACTAAATAAAGACAGGTATTCCTCGGAGACTAGAAATAGTTTATTAGAAACGACTTTATGTGCGCTAGGATGAAACAAAACAAGACTGCCTGCTGAAATGTATTTTGATTACTTAAGACAAAGAGAAAAAGGTAATTCATAGAGTGAAAATGTTGCTGAATATAAAAATAAATTCCCCTGTTTAACTTTTAGGTTTTATTCAACTTTTGTTACAATTTATGTATGTTACAATTCACGTTGTTTTAGAATTTTGTTGAAAAATAGTTTAATGAGGTTTTTAGCTCTTTATGAATATCTTTTATTCTTTCTTCGTTAAAGCCTTTTCTTATTTTTAAAATCTCAGCTTCAATCTGAAATTTAGAATACTTATTTAAGAGTTTATAATTTATGTTTGTTTAGATAAACAGAAAGGAAAAATAACAGTGCACAAAGCGTGCAAATTTCCATCACTTTTGTCTGCTATATTTTAAGAATATCCAAGTATTTAAAAATAATATTTGTTAATAATAAGATTTGAAAAGTAAAATTACCATCAATGTACATATTTAATTCAACATTTCCAAAAGATCATGTATGCAGTTTAGCTTTATGGATGAGTGAAAATCATTTCTCATTATACAAGGTATTTCACCAAACAATTTCTTTATTCTTTAAACATTCTTCCTTGAGCCGAACAATGGCCAAATGGTTAGGGCACTGATCTTTGGTAGCGGAGTTCGTGGTTTCGAATCCCACTGGGATATGGATGTTTGTAGCCGTTCGGAATCGGATTTAAGCAGCAGGTCCGATCTGATTAGCCCTCGTTTTGCAAAAATGTAGACCGTAACGCTCCAAACCAAACCAAACTAAACTATTCTCCCTTGAAGACTCGGTTAAATTTCTTTAATATAATCTTTGCATTGTTTCTATATTCTTGTAGCTATTAAAATACTCATTTAGAATACCTGCATACATTTGGACTACTTGAAAAAATATATAGGCTAAAACTGTAATGTAAAAGGAAAACTAGCTCCAACCTTTATTATAAAACAGTGTAAAACAAGTATTAGTTCATTCCTTATGTGTGTGGGGGAAAGTATATATATATATATATATATATATATATATATATATATATATATATATATATATATATATATATATATATATATATATATATATATATATATATATATATATATATATATATATATATATATATATATATATATATATATATATATATATATATATATATATATATATATATATATATATGATAGAGAAATAAAGCGGAGTTGGGAGGTGTGTACATTTTTGTATCTACTGAAGCATATTTTATGTGTGTATGATTAGCGATATACATCCACACATTGACATATGGGCATGAATAAATGTTTTAGATAATCTATCATAAAAAATTCTGATATTACAGTGCCATACAGAGCAATTAAGATTAAAAATCCAATAACAAAATACTCATGACACTGTAAATTAATAGTTTATGATTCAGTATAGCACACAAATGTCAATGTAAATAGTTTAAACTCTAGTAAGCATAACTGTAGGCATAATATATCAAGCTAAATGATTCTTTGATAAGAAATTACATTGGTTTTAACCACAAAGAAACTTTACAAAAAGAATCCTCTTATAAAATTTACTTGAAAATAGAATTTATAGAATTTAAGAAGAAAACGCATTCATTAAAATTATTATTTTTAAGTAATGAGCATAATAATAAGAGAAAGAATGTTTGATTTCATCGGCCATGATATATTCTTGAGTTATTCATCTAAGGTGAGCAATCCGAAGGAGATACGATAATTTTGGTTAAAAGTTACAGAATTCCAAAGGATCTCATGCTGACAAAATATGCTGTTGATATTAAAATATAAGAAATAAAAACTGTTCAGATATGCTTATCAACTTAAAAGAACAAACGTTTTAAACCCACAACTTAATACAGAAGAGTGCAGTATATAATTATTTTTCATAGATGCAACTTTGTAATGTTATTCAGAGGAAAAATTTTGGAGGATTTATGCATCTTTGTATTTCGTACGTTTTATTTTAAGTAGGATGGCAGTTTAGTTACTTTCCAGTGATCCTTTTTTATGTTATAAATGTTATTCTCACACTTTTTCTTTCTCATCGCTATTTCTACACAGCTGAATCCTAACCATTTTCTATATTTTGACTTCTTTGGCTCCTTTTAGTTTGAGCCAGACGATGGCTGACTTGGTAGAACGCAATATTTCAGAGTCAGAGTCCACGGTTTGAATTCCTCTGCTAGATCAATGAGCTTAGCCGTTCATAATCTGCTTAAAGAAGTAGGTTTGGGTCTAATTAACCATAGTGTTTCAAAAATATTATCCGTGGTGTTCCAAACAAACTTTTGAATATGTTTGTATTGAAGACATTCTTTAATGTAGTAGCGTTTAGTAGATTGTTACTAAGATAGCCAAAAGCAAATTATTATCAAATGAGGATTAAGTGAATCCCAGAAATTAAAGAATTATGCTATAATGAATATTTTTTTATACGGAAAAGTACTGTAAATGTTTTGCTACTTGAGGGAGAACCGGTACTTAGTGTTTAAAGTCAATACCAAATGACTGCAAACATCCATGCATTCAGTGAGGCTCAACCCAGCTAATTATTATACTGAATACCAGCTGCCTAATTATTTTGCAGTCATCTGGTTTAGTTTGGAGTGCCAGGTATTCCTTTTTTTGACGAAAGAAGGACTAATTAGGCAGGAATCTACTACATAAAGCCGATTTTGAATGGCTGTGAACATCCATGGGCTAACAGTAATATCAAATACACAAACTCGGGTATCTAAGAGCAACGCCTAACTCTTTCGGTTTTTGTGTGATCTGGCAGTTATCTGGAATTAAAAAAAAAAAAGAATTGAAAGTTATTTCAATTTTAAGAAATGAAAGAAAACTTTCAAATAGCTTTTTCATAAACCAAAGTTTTAAAAAGGGACAAGGTCAAACAATATCAGTCTCCTTTTCTCAATTATCTTAAGCTTGTTTCATGGATTATCTTACCTTTTGTAGATTCTACCTTTATAAATGATTTAAATTGTTCTAAACTATGTCTGATCAAAACTTTTTCATTTCAAACTTTACAGAATACTTCCACTGGAAAAGACTTTCTGATGCTCTAAAGACGATATATTTACTGATGTTTAAGTTTGCCTTGTTTTCACTGTTGAAGTGCACCGTAAAAATACGTCAATGTCATGTTTGCATGCACACCTAGCTTTTTAAACTTCATTCAAGAAAAAAATTGTCTTCTACCAGAGAAATAAAATACAAAAATTTATTAAGTAACCATATCAAACTTCCCTTATTTATTCAAAATGTGAACTTTTTTTTATCAAGATACGGTTACAAATAGTTAATAAAAATAGCAAGAATATTTATAACACCATGTTACCAGTAGTGGACCTACAGCTGTTGATTCCAGGGGCGGAAACCTCCTTAGGCCCCCTAATTGAAATGATCACAATATAAATTGTTAACAGATGTATCTAAATAACATGAATATAATTAAAATTAAATATTTGAAATGATTTGAAGGACAACCAACTTACACCTAGCAAACTAACATATATTTGAGAAAGCTAATTAAAATTTTTCTTAAGATGTCTGGTAATGAAAAAACTAACAGAAATGACACTAAAAAGCTGATACAGTTTTAGTCTTTAGTAACAGAACATTGCTGTTCTAAAATCAGTCAGTCAGTTGTTGACATCAGAAAGTTTGTCCTCATGCAAGCACTTGAAAGAAGAAGTCCATCAGCTGATTTTTACGCTACATTCTTACTTTTTATTTGACTGTTTCCTCACTCTACTACATTACTGTACTTAAAAGGATTATATAAAATTAAATACTTAAAAAGATTTTTTGTAAGCCTTACCTAAAACCTTCAAAGGTTTGGGGGTTCCTGTATATGATACTCGTATAAATAATATTTTTACTTGAATATTTTTACCTACATAAAGATGAATAAATAATTTTTCAGCAATTTATTAAGCATGTATGTGTGGATCAATTTCATAAACAATCCTTTTATTTAATGACGATTAAGAGTCCTGAGGAGTCAAGACATCATTAAAACTTTGTTTTTTAGTTGCATGTTTTGCTTTGTTTTCTATTATCATTACCAACTTCTATTAAATACATTATATATATATATATATATATATATATATATATATATGCATTTATACACTTGTGCATTGAGTTATTAGGTACTCTATCACTTTTAGATGAATGAATTTACAGCAAAAATCCCCAATAGTCTTTCCTACTGGCATAAATAACTAATTTAAGATACATTGATTAAAATAACAATGTACAGCTTATATTTTATTTAAAAAGTTATCTCATACTGCAATTTCAAGATTTACGTTATTTTACCTTTCAGGTTAAAAAACAGAGGGTTAAATAATTAAATTAAAAAACCAGCAGTTATAATGTAAAATAAAAAAGAGCATATTAAACTTTCATTACATTTGTAAATACATCACTATTTCTATCCAACAGCTCCTTTAGCATTTAATAAAATAGCCAATAGAAAGAACAAAATAAAGCCTTCTTGGTAAAACCAAATGAAAATTCTTGTACTTAAAAATAATAACAATGGTCTGATCTTAAGCAAGATAATCCTAAATAAGGGATGAAATCAAACATACAAAATTTGATAGCCTTTCTATCGATTTTACATGTTCGACTATTCTTTGTAATCAGTAGACTCCCATTGACAGCTTTCTGTATAAAGATACACGTATCACTACCTTCCTTCCTATCTCAGTAACTGATGATTAACCCTACATCATTTAAATATTGAATGAAACAGTGGCATTATGCCCCTGAATAGTTTCAGAGAATCTTCAGTAGAAGATTTATAGTATTTCAGTATACCTACAACTGTTCGATTGTTTTAGATCTGCGTGTTGCTAGTTATTTTGTTTGCTCAAGTTCATGAATCCGTTGAATCGGCTTATATTAAAAATCGCTATCTTAAATATCGCTTATCAGAAACATTTACACAAAGCCCTCGTGCTTCCGTTTAGACACTACTTCCCTTGAAATTTCTCTAATTACACGCTAAGATATTAAATTTAAATCTGAATTATGGTGTAAAATGTTAAGATGAGTTTCAAAAATAATTGACATTTTCCAAAAGACATGTAGAAATCGCTTTCTACTTTTGAGTGAAACCTTTCTCATTGACGTACTTATACGTAATAGGTAGGAGATATTTTCGCCGTTGATCTGTAATTCCTCTCGTCTAATATCGTGAAGATTAAGATTCAAGACGCTTGTTTAACGGTAGATTCAGTCTCATGACAAAGGATTGGAGCGGCTTGAAGTCCTTTCTTGACTCTGAGACCCACTAACGCTATTTAATGCTACTTAGCTACTAAAGCCCGAGACTGACAGTAAAGGATACATACATGTAGGGAAAAATTATTAAAATAAGAGATTTAAACGTGTATTTAGATACAGTTCGAAAATTATTCACTTATAAATCATGTAGTTTTACTGTCCACATTTTATTACTAAATGTCTGATATTTACTGCCAGATGACAAATGCTTCATATAAAAATTCACCCCAAAGACTTCCCCAATAAATTATTAGTTATATATATCTACATAATGAATGTTGCACCACAAAATTAACTACAGAAAGTTTTTCATTGAGTTTCAGTACTGGAGTTCATCATAATCAAAATATTTTTTCATATGAACATTAAAGGTTTCTTATCTGATTCCAAGTTTTGGTAGCTCACTAATAGATCTTTGATTTATACTTTAACTTATGTAACATGATAAATAAAAAATGAAAATGAAATTAATGAAAATAAAACATTATAATGTTTACAGAAAATTCATACTAAACATTAGTGCAGTATAGTAACCACAGAAAATTATTTGAGTTTGAAGCAGCTTTTATGTTTTCACGGACTTTAATTGTACATATTAAATGCTATTTATATAATTGTGATCATAAATCATTTACCTGTTATATATATGATAGTAAAAACAAACATTGTTTCCTTTCCTTATTATGAATTCAAAGTTATATTGAGAATAATAATTACAAATAACGGATAATTATTTATCTTCGATTTTGCTCCAGGACATCGAAATTTACAGAGATTAAGGTTATTATATTTCGCCATCTAAATGAACCTATCCCAGTTCTGTGAGGGTGAGTCGCATTCAATTAGTTTCACTTTCATGTTTCTCTTTTGAGATCTCTAACTTGTCTCTCTTTCATGTTTCTCTAAGAGCAGGTAAAATATTAGTTTTCTTGGAGATATATGATTATCTTTTATTTATTTACGGTGAGTTTTTATAGAGTGGATGAATATTCTATCTTTTCAAGGGCAATCATTAAATAAAAGGATGGCCGATAATGTATACAAACTAAACCATGATATTTTAATAAAATAACCATCACTTATTCTGTATTATCAAAAATATTTTCTGTTAAAATGCAGAAAGAGTAGTTATGTAAGTCAATCATCTTATACTTTTATCAAAAAAAAATTAATATCCTTTCAAGGTTTTCATTGCTTGCTAGCAGAATATAGAAAATTATTTCCAATCTATAGTTAACTTATCAAATAAAGAACATTGTATTCAAAGACAGCCTAGAGGGAAAAGAACTTTATGAAATTAAAATTTAAGGAATAACTTTAAATGATTATTAAAACATTTTTAAAACTAGTTATTTTGCAAACAGCTGTTCTAAAACACTACAAATTTTACTCTACATACTATTTTAAAATTTTTACTTATCAATAAAACCTGCACTAATAAAAAATCTTAAGCAGTTTAACTGACCTTAAATTTTGACAGTTTAACACATCAAACTGATTAAGTGGGGAAATAAATTTGAACAATACTTTCATTAAAATCACGTAAATTCTTAGTTTAATTATGTAATCATATTTTAAAATATGGTTTAAGGAAGGAAGTAACATCGTCGAAACTTTCAATCTAAATAAATTATTTACAAGTGAAATTCACGTCATTACACATCTGATTTTGTGGTTTGTATGGAATCCTCTTATGCGATTATAATTTAGGAATACTTAGAATGGCTCCACAAAGTGTTCGTTCAAAGATAACACCAAATTTTCAGACGAATAATGATTTGGGGTAAAATTTTCAGCAACAAGTTTATGTTTCTTTTACGAATCTATTTATTAATAAAAACAGACGTATGTGACGAACTCTAATATAAAATATGATAAACAAAATATGAAGATATCTCAAATAATTCTGAAACAAATTTCAGACATGGAAATTTCCTAAATTCTGAAATAACACTACACCAAGTACAGATGATTTAACAGATATTTAGTCCTTCTTTAATATTTTAAATAGTGCAATATCTCAATATTTTTTATGCATTTGAGTTTAATTCATTCCTTTGAAAAGGTAATTATACTGAAACAAGAGAACAAAGCAATTTACCTCACTGAAAGATGCGGTCTGATGAAAGATTATTCGGTACAACTCTCGCTGATAAATTTCTCATGTAATTCTTTTGTCACACAATTTTTTCACAATTTTTCCTTCAACTACCGTGTTTTGCCCACTAGTTGACTTCCGAGCAAGACACGGTGCAAAATTTTGAAGCTATTTTCAGTGACATAGCTAAAATGTTTTTTCGGAGAGGATACAAAGTCTTAATCCAAAGCACACTGACCTTTCAATCTCATAAAAAAATATGCATTACACACATACTCATACAAAATATGTAATATGAAAAACTAAAGGATGCTAAAAAACTTGAAAAATCACAGATTTCCGACGGAAAGAGTTATAGATAGATATAAAAGAATTAAATAGCTGTAAGTTCAGTAATAAATAAGTAAAAATAAAAAAATTTGTAAATATTGAATGTAAAAATTCAAAAATAAATATTTTTAAACCACTTAAATCAAATGTTCATACCATATGTTGAACTGCAAGTGAACATTAAAAATTTAAATGACGCGTAAGTCAGGAGAAAATTGAAAAATTTGATTGGAAACTTCGTTTGCATATAATAAATTAAACAGACGTTGTAATTAAAAAATGTTGAAACTATATTTACAACTCTTATACCATTTTCTTGATTTTAATTATCAGTGTTAATGTTATAATATTTTTAATTCATAATATTTGTAGAGATACACTGATATTTTGAATAGCTCAAGTAGTGTCATCTCTAGGTAAAGTTAAAATTTCTTATGTAGAGATTTTACGTTATATAGAGCACAGAAGAAATTTTAATATCAACAGTGACTTTTTGGCGATATCAAAGAAACCCTGTTCTAAATTTGGGGAATCTACGGCAAACCGCATGGGTTTGTATAAAGAACAAATATACATACAAACATATACACGTGCATACTCTCACTTTTATATATACAGAAAGATTTGCATTCTTATATCTCAAGTTTCCCGGTTTTTCGAACGATAACAAAACATGGATGTTTGTAGCTATTCGGAATCGGCTTTGAACAGTAGGTCCTGGTCATATTAGCCATCGTATGAGGAAAAGGAAAACTTTAGCAATCTGAAAAAAGAAAAAGCTTAACGCTTTGTATAGAAAATACTTTACTTGAAATTTGTAGGTACTTTTTAAAACAAATAACTTTCAACAATTATTCATTTTCTTATTAATTTGAAACATAACTTAAGAAAGATGATTGCAAGAAGATTTGCATATTATAAATAAATTCTTAAATAGGAGATATGTGTGAAATAATAAGAATTTATAATTCACATTCTCAGTGAGGTTTGGGATTAGTGTTTCCTTCCTTTCCTTAGGCGAGGGATGACAGGATGCGTTGTGCGCTGCTTTTCAGTACCGGAGTTCATCAGTTCGAATCTCACTGCTGGCATGAATGATCGTAGCCATTCGGCTTTAGGCACTCGGTCCCGATCTATTAGCCCTCAGGTTGCAAAAAAAAGTAGACCGTAGCTCTCCAAACCAAACCAAGCTTCTATCCATTTTGAAGACGAACGGTGGCCAAATGGGTAGTGGGCTGGTTTTTGGTACGAGTGCGTCTGTTCGATTCTCAGTGTTGCCATGAATGTTCTTAGCCATTTGGCTTTAAGCAGTTGGTCTCTGTCTCATTAGCCCTCGTATAGTAAAACAGCAGACAGTAGCACTCCCTACCTACCTTCCTTTCTTAAATGAGATTTTTCTTTTGATGCAGTAACTTGCAAGCTAAAATTTCTTAAATTTTCGTCCCACTTGTAAGCAGTTTGCAATTATGTTATCAAGATGTATCTTTTAATAATACACTCTATTCCAGAGATTCTCAAACTTTTTTCAGTCACGGAGCACCTATCAAATTGGAAATCCAGCTCCGAACACTAAATTTTACCTCGGAGCTATATACTAATATAATTCAGTAAATATATCTGTTGAATTTACCATAAAACAAAGTAAATTCCTTTTGAAAAACGTCTAAAATTGTTTGTATAAAACACAGCGTAAATTTTTGAACAACTCCATTTTTAACCTCTTTATTCGTTATTAATACAGAAACTTGAGCGAGTGCCAAACGATAAATCAAAATCTAAACATAAAAATAAAACGTAAAAGAATAATAATCGTCATTTAAATTATGACGTCATCAGATCAGATTTCGATTTCTCCACAATATCCATAAAATAGCATTAAATATAAGGTAGTTTTGTTATTTAAATTACCAACGCATTATATTACACAGCTTTAATTTTATTTTCCTGCACAATTTCCCATTGCAGATAAAAGATTAAAAACATACACGGAAAAAGAAAGAATAAAATAATAAATAAAAAACTGAAAATAAATTTAAGGCAAATATTGCAGATCCATAATTTGTTATTTTATCAATCTAATGTTATTACATACGTTGAAAATTTTTACTTTCATAATTTCAGATCGTCATTAATTATTACGTTAACATTTTTGTTCCATTTTTTTTCATAAAAAATATTCTTCATTTTTAAATTTAAAATATGTTTGATAAAATTATTTTTAATTTTAAGCACATCCTGTATTTTTGTCGAGCACAGTTTCAGAAATTCTGTTCTATTCCATTGGGTAAGTTCTTAAATTATTAAGCAATGGTTTAAGCACACAACGAGAAATTTTATTTAATATAAAAGATGGTGCATGATTTGCAATGCTAATAAACGAAATAATTTTTTAATTCCCTGTGAAAGAAAACTATCCTAGCTTAATAACAGAGAATTGGGGATTCCTCGACCAAAAAATTATTAAATACCAATATCAGTATAATGAACGCTTGGAAATACTACATAGACATATGGCTCTCCTGTAGTGTTTTCTTCAATAAGACATCATCTGAAAGTCGCATATATCCATTCCTGCCAAAGTCTCTCAACATATGCAAGCTATTGACTCTATTTATCAATATTTAAATTGTTTTCAGTTCCCGTATCTAACTTCCTCCCCCCCACTCCGTACTTAATGCTAAGCAAATGCTGTTATCGCTTCACCCAAGAGTTTCCGGATTTGCTTACACAAGAGCAGCAGGCTCCTAAATCAACTTTTAACGACTGCATTTAAAAAGGTTTGATGATTTTTGAAAAATTCATGTGGGTGTTTTGTTGAATACTGAAGATTAATAAATATATTTCCGATAGCTGTTAATAGTATTTTTTTTTTCGTTTACAAATAAATAATAATAGAGATAATAAATTGATATTAGTGATATTCCCCTAGGCCAATTCACTTTCTAGATTCGTTCAAACCCTGTTTTTCCTCTGTAAATGCGTGAATTTTAAATATTTCTAACCTCGTTTAAATAATTAAGATTGACTATGGAAAAATTTAAATTATTTACCATAGAATATGCAATTAATACAAAATATTTTTTAAATTAAAAAAATATGCTTGTAAAAGATAATCAAGTGTGGTTGTCTAAACGTAACATTCATGTAAAAATACGTAATATTAATTACAGGTACGGTTGCAACTATTTTTTCATTTTCAGATTTAAATAAATATTTATAAGGACTAGAATACCGGTTTTCATGGTATTCCCGAAGTCTGATTCAGTTACTAAATTCTTTCAAACCCTGTTTATTCATCATAAAAATACGAATTTAAAATATTTTTTAGCTGATTTAAATAAGTAAGTTTAGCTGTGGAACAATTTAATTTGTTTACTAAAAAAAATAAGCTAATCGAAAGCAATTTTTTTCCAATTTTTCGATATATGCCTACAAATAATAATTAAATCTATTTTTATACATTATTTGTAAAAATAATATAAAATTCATTTAATATATAATCACAACAAACTCATGAGATTAAAACAACACATATTCTGTAATTTTTTAAAAAGTTTCATTTTTATGGTAAAGGGAACTAAACGGTATATCGAATTTAACACTACAAAACATTAAATTCTGTATATTTAATAGTCTAGTACTTGCAGTTATATAACTTTTATTTTGATCTAGAAAAAATTATAAAATGATATCATTATATTAATTTTTGCTCAATGATTTTAGAAGAATTTATTATCAAGGTAGGCAATAATAGTGCTTATTTTTCATACAGAAGAGGAAATATGTGATTTTATTATGGAAAAAACTGAATGCTTTCAATCCGTTTTCTCCAAACTTATGAAAGCTCTTAGCTACCATACTGTTTTTTAAGTCTTACTGTGAGGTACCAAGATCTAAATTGTGGCTGCTATATTTTTGGGAGAATCACTAGAGTTAAATCATTAGAATGGACTTCGGTTAGATGTTGCTTTCTCCGCTTAACTTTGTATTCATCTACCTTCCTTTATGGGTAGAACGAATTCTAAATAATAATAATAATAATAATAATAATTTTAAACGAGTAATGCTGGACTAGAGCAGCTCTCATAGAGCTATGAGTAGCTCTATGAGAGCTACTCATAGCTCCCGATCGACAGTTTGAAGATCACTGCTTGATCTAAATAATATGACGTTCAAATTAAGTTCGGAACTTCAATAACATGCAATGAAAATCTTTAAAAAAATCTCTATGATGGTTGGGTACTGGATTCTCGTATCTGAATGCTAGCCTTAAGGGGAAAAATTCAATCGATAAACCGCTTGCATTTCAAGATTTTCCTTTTTAAAAAAATAAATAAATATAAAAAAATATACGCGACAGGGGGGAAATTTTGCTACCAATGTCTTTTGGTTTTTCAAAAGCTTTGTCACTAAAATGCTTATATTTGCTGAGAAAAACGTTGTAACAAAATTTTTCACAGATAATTCAAAATTAAATATATTTTTCTCGTGCTCGTTAGAAATTGATTAAGATAAAACTCTAGAGAATGTTCTTTTCTGTCGTGAGGCAAAGTTTGTTTAAAGAAATCTTTCTTCAGTGCAAGCCGTTTTACCGATGTGGCCGTTTAGTCCCTTAGGTTAAAATAGAGTTACAAGAATCCAATATGGTCGGTATATACCAACTTAACATTCTTAGAAAAATTAAAAATGCACAATTTTGGACTAGATTTGTAGCAAAGATGCTTTCAAATGAGTTAAGCGTTAAATGAATCATGCAATTCATTATTTCTCAATTGCATTTAATGTTCCACCAGAAATGTATCATGCCATGCATTTAACATATTCGTCCTTGTTAAAAAGAAAAAAAAACATATTCTTCTGATTTTAAGCTTTCAGATGAGGATAGATCTCTAAACTATATTATAATTGCTGTAAAAAGTCCGAAATTCTAATTCTTACGTTTTATTCTGTTTATAGGCTTTCTCAATGAAGTGTCTTGAAATTGAATAATCCAAGAAACTGGTATAACTTGGAAGCTATCTCATAAATGTATATAAAGCAGCAGAAACTTCTCATAAATTATTCTAGAAATTGCTATTGTCCGGCATATAAAATTTTTTAATAAATAGCTAAAACTCGTCCGATATGGGGCCTGCTAAGTCACTTTCAATATTACTATTTGTTGTTTCAAAATTTCTTATACAAACTTTGAATCTAACAGGCTCTTCAGCTATTTATAATCTTAATATATAGAATTGTATATATTTAATTTGTATATTTCTTTATTAAACATGCTAATAATTTGTGTTTCAAAAAACAGGTTGAACACATTACAACAGATGAAGATTTGTTTTTAAAGCTGAAATAGTCTACGACTGAAACCCCTGATAGCGACCCATTGTTTCTGAAATGGAATTAGAAAAGCATTACATAAAATGAAAAAGAGGTATGGAGTAAAGGTAGTTCCTAAATACACAGAAAAAAAGAGAAGAAAAAAAAGATTAACATACAAGTGGGCAAAACAGGAACTAAGCAAACAATCAATCGAAGAGTCAAGGTTGCTTCCAATGAAGAGCGCTACAGGAGCATACACGCCTCACTGAGGATTAAGCGAGCTGATAATTTGGTACCCAACCACCTTACAACAAGGGTTAAAGCATGGGAGGGGAATAATGGAAAACCTTTCTGCAAAGAAAATTATTTACTTATATGGGAGTATGTGCTTTTTTATAATATTACATACTACATACTTGGAAAAAGGACAATCAGCATCTGAGTAGTGGTTAATAAAATGTATTCTTTTTAAAATGGATCTTAAAATTTCTTTGGATATACTTGAATATACTTTTTAATTTGGTACAGATTGCTTTCTAAACAAAGAAAAAGACAAATTATTATTAGATCTGTCTGAGTAAGACTGTAGTTTATTTTATCAAATATATGTGCTTAAAATACTTCTTACTTTGACAATTAATGTGTATAGTAGTAAAAAACTAGATGACACATTGCTTTCCAGACAAAGAAAAAGACGAATTATTATTAGATCTGTCTGAGTAAGACAAGTAAGACAGTAGTTTATTTCACATCAAATATATGTGCTTAAAATACTTCTTCCTTCGACAATCAGATTACACAGTTCTCAGTTTTTAGTTTCTTTTGTCAAAATTAGGGGGAAAGTGTTATAATCTTCACTACTAAAAAATAAAAGGAAGCGTAACAACCATAAAATTTTTATAGTGCTATCTAAAACTATCTGTACGAGCATTACTTGGAACCAACATCTGAGTAGTGGTTAATAAACATTCTTTTTTTCCAATAACATTGCGAAATCACTTTGAATATACTTGATAAAAGTTTTTAACTTGATTCAGTTTGCTTTCCAAAAAAGGAAAAGATGAATATTTATGATTGGATCTGTCCATGTAATCTATTAGTTTATCTCCTTAAATATGTTTCCTTAAAATGTACCTTCCTTCAAGAGACAATGATTACAGCGATGGGTGAATCGATAACACAGTTCTAGGTCCAATATGTTTCCAGGGTTTTTTTTTAATTTTTTTTACATATTTTTCATTATGAGGAAAGTTTACTAATCTACACTACAAGAAAAAAACCGCACCAATATTTTTTTACCAACAGATTAATTTTGCTTGTTATCATGAGACAAAAAGTTAGAATGATTCGTTTGACTATATGGCAATCGTCCAAATTCATCAGTAATTCCTATTATGGCTTCTTACCCTATCTGAACTTTTCGTCACTCATTGAGTTTAAGGTACGTATATATAAAGTACAGAATGAGTATAAAGCATCTAATTTCTTTTTTTTTTTCTAATTATCAAAATAGTCTGAACGTTTCAAACTCATTATGGGAGTTTTTTTAACACATTTTTATGATGACCAATGAAATGGTTTTAAAATAAAATTTTAATGTAAAATTTTTTAACTGAAAAAACAGTATTCCCAGACAATTTTTTGCTTTATTCTTGTTTTCTTTGGAGATTACTTTTTGATACGTAAAATGAATAAAACAGATAAATATTAATTTATACAAAAAAGTGCGGTTAAGTACTTTTTAATAACATTTACTGTTTACGAATTTAAAATATGTACTTTAAGATATCCCTCAGGGCCACACCCGAGATACCTGAGTGATCTATCTACTCTATGTTCTACCTGGTAGTCTCGAACTTACCTCATAGTGTTCACGTCTTACCGGGTTGGGCTAAATCAAACCATGGACCATGATGGACCATGATGGTGTAATCGCAGCAGCTAGCTAGTCGTTTTGGGTTGCTGTCATAACTTCAGGTGTCACTCAGAATCGTTTAAGGCTCTTAGGTCCTGTGTCTAAGTATGAATACACTTAGATGCTTTAAAAAATGAATCTCAATATAACGAACTATTTTTAGAATTTAGTAGCTTCGTTAAACAGAGGTCCGAATATAAAATATCTAAAACCGTCAACAGATTATGTAGATTCAGAGATGCAATGAGATTTTATAGCCTATATTTACCAACTAATCTACAAAATCTCTTATTCCCTTCCTTTTAAGAATTATCTTTATTTTTGTCTCTTTTATAAATTCATATTTTTACTTCTAACTCCAGTCTTTATCCCCAATTCCGTTGTTTTCCTTTCAAGTACGTTTCCAGTACCTTAGTCCAAAATTATGTAGCTAACCAAAGAAATCTCCGTTCAAGTTGAATTAACAAATTCTGGTATTAATTAAAGCTTTAGCGTATTTTAACTCCGCTGAATGCCTCTGACAAAGATCTATTTCTTTCACCAGCAAATATTTTATGTAAAAGGAAAGGTTCATGTTTTTACACCGAAGATTATTTACCAATAAGCTTCTTTTCTTTACTTTTAATAAATTTCACCGAAATTTTAAAAAGGAACACAGTAACCTAAAATTAAAATAGAATATTTTGTACGCTACCATAAAATTTTTTAAGTATAAAACTCAGGAAGTATTTTTTTATTTATGAGTAAATAATATCTGTTAAAATAATATATGTTAGGAGATGTAGGATTTAAATAATTTACATACTTAAGTTAAAAAGAATTGTGATACTCCAGATGCTTTGTATTATATAAATTAAAACTACGTTTTAATTTTCTGAAGCAGTAGATGGAAATTTCAGTAATATTGTTGAACATTCTTTCCTGAACAATTTTGTCAAGTTCTGTAAAAAGATATGTCGATGAAGTGCTATTACTAATAAACTGTATTCTGGAATAATACTTTTATAACTAGATCTCTTTGCTTTGCGTACCTCTATAATATTATTCTTTTTTTTTCCATTGCATGGTCACATGCTTTTATAGCATTCGCCACGACTAAGTGGCAGATATTTGCTGGTCATTTTATTATGGGAGTACCATATAGGCGGCCCACAGCGTCCCTCTATATTACATACATTTCTTGTATTGAAATAAAAATAGTAAACAAAAATTTAAAAAATTTTCTATTAAATTATGCTCAGAGAGTTTAGTATGAGTCACTAAAGTGTACTAATCTGAATAGTTCTCCATTTCACAAACAAATAATTCAAACAAGTCATACGAACGGCCGGATATGGTATAGTCAGTTGTATTTGCTTCTATACTATATTCGTCCGTTTACTTTATTTCTGTCATAAATATCGCAAGATGAGTGACGAATTGGACTTTAAGTTTTAAAAAAACTTAGCTTTAAAAGGGCTTTCAAAGTAAAGAAAAATGCAGTTGGAGAATGTACACCTTCAATATTTTTCAGACAAAAAACTTTTGATTTTAATTGCAGTAATACATATTGAGACCCAATATTAGAAACAATAAAGACTCAAGAAGTTGGGATAGGTATAGTACTGTGTTATGACTATTTGGAAAGAAAAATTCCGCAGACTTCTATAATTTAATATCAATTTATACCTTAACACAAATTTTAAATTTTATTTTAAATTAACTAAAATCATTTTGGGAAGAGTTCTGTAAGGCGGATGTAGAATTTATTGACTACTAACAGTTACATCCGGCTAATTTCTCGAGGATTTAGATTACTGCTAAAACAATTTCATCCGACGGAGGGAGCCAAGTCTTAACTGTTTTTTGAGACTTTGTTCCATCCCTGTACTCTGGAATTTCAAATTGTATTCAAACTCCTCTTCAAAGTGAAAGAAAAAAAATTGTCAGCAGAGAGTATATGTCTTCAATTTAATAATAAGAATGAATTGTCAGGATAAACTAGCTTCAGGGGATCCAGATAATAACAAGCGATTATTATGGAAACTTACTGAAATAATTAAAACAAGCAAAAAATAATGAAAAGCACCATGTTCGAGAAACAAAGAAAATTTTTTCTCTGGAATAATGGATGACTGCACGCAAGAGTCATTTTTATGACGGAATTAGAAGACTAAAAGCACAAATTGTTATTCTCGCGTTACCAAATTTAGTAATGTGGGACTTTCATTTTTTTCTTATTAGAGGTTTAAAAAATTCTATTAGAGAAAATTGCTTTTTTTCACATGTAGACTGACATTAACAAAGAATAGTTATTTCAATGAAATTTCTGACAAATTACATCGGGGGTGGGGGGGGGGGGAGCATAAAAACACTGAAAGATCATTGGTAAAAAAAAACATTGAATAATGGGAAGCTACACATGGATTTATAATGTAACCTTTTTTGTTTCACTGTTAGGCTGAAAACTTTTCAAACAACAAAGCGTATTGTAATTGTTAAACTTGACTAATTCCTTTAATTCTAAATTAAAATGATATATAATTGGTAATTGGTGTTCTATGCTGTCTTTCTATCTGGTATTTTGTTTTTCCTTTGAAATCAATTTATAATTTTAATAGCAAACAACTTTAATGGCTAACCATTTTTGCTAAGCTTCAAAAGAAAAATCTAAAGACTTTCTTGAATGGATTTGTAACTATTTATTTGTTTGCTTTCTTTCTCTCTTGAACCCCGCGGAAGATAGATAAACAGCATCATTCGATCTAAGCATGAATGAGAAGTAACGAGATCATCCAATGAGTAAAAGCTATTCAAATATAAAGCAGGGAAAAAAATATACTGGATGAAGTTCACTAATTTAAAAATTCAGCTCATCACCTACTTTAGGCACAGATGCGTCATAAAATTTAATTTTTATTGGCTAGTCAATTTCCGGGAAGGATGCATACATGTAATCTTTCTAAAACGCATCTTAAGGGGAATAACCCACTTTTTTCTCACAGTAGACCTCTATAAAAAATGCTGCGCTAGAAATTACACATAAAGAAAAATTTTGCTCTCTTTCTCGTTGACTAAATGTTGTTCAAAAATTTTCAGCATCTTTATTTTGTACTTTCTCGATAGCAACTTTTATTGTATGATAAAAAAAATGAAAAAGTTCGGTATGTGACGCTTGTTTGTGTGAAATTGTAGAAACTCGAGTGGTGCGAGTCTAAATCAAAAATATTTCTGGAAAGTTTACATATTTTTTTACCACTTATTGATATCACTTAGTTCTGCAGTAAATCTACTTCTATTGTTCTGGAAGAGTATAAGTTAGATGCAAACGTAATTAACCTATACTCTTGTATCATATATCAACAGGAGACATATGGTACTAGAGTTCAAGGGTACATTGTAGAAGTTTTCCCAGAGGCAATATTCCGATTAAATTTAGGGGAAAATAATCAACTTTTAGTTCCGACGCTTAAACAGAGATTTAACAGGATAGTTTGAAAGTTAATCTAAATAGATTTATGGCAAATTACGTTTAAGCACATTATTTATCTCAAATTAAAAGTAAATTAAGTTTTTTTTTCTATCTTTTTTTCACCTGAAACTTTTCATTTTAACAAAAATTGATAAATGAAAAATATTATTAAGAATCATGATTTCGCATATTTATTTTGTACGCCTTGCATATTATTTTGCAGAAAAATCCAGAATTATCTTCGAATACCTTAAAGAGAAAAAAAAATCTTATATGTGTAGTTAAAGGAGAATAGTTATTATCCTATCATTGGTAGTATCTAATTTGAACTACAATGAGTAATTTTAAAATCCAATTCATTATCATTCCTGTCATCTTTTCTCCCAAATTATTACTTTAAATATTGAACTTTATTCAAATGTTACAAAAAATTATAAATTATGAATATTCTATACATTATATTGTACGTAATGCTCTAAAACTGTGTAAATGAGATTTACATAAAAAAAAAAGAATATTACCTTTTTTGATTACAAATTGAGTCAGAAACTGAACAAGACCTTAAAAATAATTATTTTCTGTATAAATAAACTTTTAAGGCTATGTTTTAAAAAATCTAAACACATGCAAACGCATAAACGCGCACACACGTGCTCTCGAGAGAAAGATAGCTTATAGCCGGTAGAGATAAACTAAAGACATCTACTTTCTTATGCTGTTGTTCAATGTTAACGGCATTTTGAATGAAAACAAGTTTTAAAGCAAATTATGCAATTATTAGTATAATGGAATTATTAAGTTAGATTTGTCTTGTTAATTAAACAGAGAAATCTAAAGATTTGAGTTGAAAAATGATTTTTCAATAGCAACGAAAAAAAAAAACAAAAAAACTCGCAACTTTACAGTTTGACACCTTTTAATTCTATTCAGAGCTTAATTTTTGTTTACTTTTAAAGTAGATTGTCCGATATTAGAAATTAGATTAGTTCTTAGTGGTAAATACATTCTGATGCAAACGAATTAAAATTAAAAATTTGTCGTGTAATATTGTATACGACCATGGACAGCCTATTCAAACCTATAAATTGTTCTTATCTAAATATAGCTTAAAAGACTACTTACAAATTATTATCACAAAATAGCTGGCATTTTAGCCACAACATACCAATTTTATTTCCGATAACAATTATCAAAAATATCACGTGATTTTTAATAATTTTGTCTTGAGGGAGCAAGCAATTCCTTTTTTCCCCCTTTTAGCGCCTTCTACACGATGCCTACCCTTGGGCTCGCCCGATAAATTATATGATAAGCGAGGCGTCTGCTCTTCTTAGATAATAATTACCTCTCAATTTCCGTACCGACTCCAAGCAAAGCCACAACAAAGGCGCACTGGTCGCCTTTGATCGATGCTCGTTGTCCCACCTTCTTAGAAGGCATCCAATGAGATTGAAGATGGGTGGAGACACTCCACCCTCTTTCTAATGACGTTATAATGTGTTGCTGACCCTGCAGAGTATGGCTTCCGAAACATTCCACCGAATTGCAAAGAAACCCAGTGGTTGGTGTGAAGACGCTGTCAGACGAGAATACTAGTACAATAGAGAGCTGTGAGTTATTAAGACTACATCGTGAGACATTAGAATCTTAACTAAATTAAGATCACTCGTAGTTAGTTTGATTGGAATGTGTTCCATAATTAGATTAAATTGTCCGTGACTTGTTGTCATTAAAAACAAAACTGTAGAAATGTCTGTAATGAGTTTAATCAAGGAAAGAATACAAAGAAAATTTTGAACGGATTATGGAGGAGATTTAAATGAATTAAATGACTGGTTTATTATATGCTTAAAAAACTAAATCTTTTTTAGATTCATTTTAACCCGCTTTGTTTTAAATGAAATGATTGTGTTTTTGCACTTGAAAATTATAAGAACGAATATTTTACATAAGATATAACAAAGATAGACTGTAAGGCAACATTATGGTAAATTAACTAGTTATAAATTCTTTATATTCTATAAATTTATACTTAATACAAGAGAGACTTAGAGATAAAATTAAAACCAATTTTTTTGTGGTTGTATATCAGAATTTAAGTAAAAACAATATAAAAGAGAAGAATTCTGGATTTAAATAAGATGAATTTCTTAAAACTATATCAAAAGATTAAAAATATATTTCTAGCCCTTTATTTTTTTATTATTAGTTCAAAACACAAGACAAGTTCACAATAATTATGCTTGAATATTACTTATAAGTTATTAATACTATGGTATTACACTTTTTAAATCCCTTAGGAGAAAAATAACAAAATCAGATGAAGGTAATACACCTAATCGGCTATAACTGGGTAGTAATTATACTGCTATATCTCAATGAAATATCATTGCATGTTAAGCTTTTATTCGTAAACTATTGTGCTATATTTGAAATTTTAATACGGTATTGTATCCTGGGAATACAATTCCTTTATAAATTATTCATTATTCCTAATTACATGCTTGTATTGATGAAAACTCTTATTACAGGCTATCTATGCCTTCATACAATTTAAAGGCGATTCCTATCTTGATATTTGTTGTGTCATTGTCATTCAATAATTAATAGAAATTCTATAACACTTTGGTAATTTTATCGGTTAATACATCAAAGTTTCATAGTAAATTTTAGTCACTGTTCAGGTAAAATAAGTTTTAAGAAAACGTTTGATTTCTAAAAATTGCACGAAAAGAATCTAACTTATAGATTTTTCTGTTATAAACAGAATATCCGTTGTTCTTTCCCCTTTTGCAAGTTATGAGAGCTTGATAATTTAAGATATTTCTTTTGTTCTAGTGACCAATTGGTCATACTTAACTCTTACAATATAAATACTTGAAAGGGAAAGGTTTCCTTGCGTTAGAATTTGAATCATTTTCTGAGCAAGATTGATTGGTTTGGTTCTTTTTAACTACTGCGAAATCACCCATATATTTCACCCTCTACAACTTAAATTATATTTTTACAAAAATGATATATTTACTCACTGTTGAGCTAGCGCTACAAGACATAAAAAAAATCTAAGTTTATCAGAATTTAAAAAAAAAAGATAGTCTTATAGATATATCTTATTGCTTGCAGCATTGCACATTCATTGTTATCAATAAGCATAATGTTTTAGTTGAAAATAAAGCAATATAATGTACTTTTAAAATGATGAACAATTGGACTTTTTTTGTTGTACCCATTTTAATAAAAGCTAAATTTATTGTTCATATATTTTTTTTTTAAATTTCTAAACCGATCCTGAAAAAACAATCATTTTTTCTGTGAAGACTATTTAATATTCATTTCATATCTCATAATTTTAAAAACATTATACTGATTTAATTTCAATTATTTTTTATATAATTGTAAAAATAAATATGCAAAGTTGTAAGTGATAAGATACCTAAAAGATATCAGTTTTACAATTTTTTTTTAAATTTCATATTAAAAAAATGGTAGCTTATCATTTAGTAACGATCTCATTCTTTTAAATAAATAGTTTTTAAGTTATAGATAATTGAAAATGAGGTCACCTTTTTGAGTAGTTAAAAGATACCAGACCCCCTTTAAACATTACTACTAATTTACCTTCTCCATCCTTATAACAAAATAATGCAATCCAATTTACCACACTTTTAAAGTGGGGTAAATTGGATTGCATTAGCTTTCAGTTATTAGCATTAATGTGAATGACGGAATTTTAGTCATTAACATTAGCTTTCAGTCTGAATGCCTTGCCTGTTCATTTTATTTTTTTTTAATTAATCAATAATAAGAATAAGTAGGACAGTCAAAAATTTAGTTGAACTCCTTCATAAATATTTCCGCTGAAAGCCTATTTTTACGAAGCTTTGTGGAAGGACTTCGGACATTTATTTATATCATGTGATGCATGATATGATATCTCGTGGTGGTTTTAATTTGTCTAATAATCCCTCACAAGCATGTCTCAGAAGCTGAAAATGGATCCAATTTGGAAATGCTATTATTTTATTTCGAGAGAAAAGCCGTAACTGCACTGATATTTATCGGTAGTTGCATAAAGTGTATGCTACAAATCTAATGTCACGTCTAGTTATATCGAAATAAACGTATGAAACTTTTTCAAAAGTGTGAACGTCTGAAAAAGTTTAAGTGGGAAGTCCGAGATCACCCAAAGCCCATACCATTCCTTACGTGACATATATTTTTGGTCTAGAACAAAACTTTCGAAATTTGGATGACTAAATGAAAGACTGCAATCCAAGAGTTGTTATTGGATGTTGGAAGGAATTTATTTGCAAAAGGCATTGAAAAAAATTGTACCCCTACTCGACAAATGTTTAGACGGGGGTAATTAAGTTGAAATGTAGATTTGATATAGATCTTTAGGATACAAATAAAATTCCGATCCTCTTTTGATTTCTTAAGCAGCAACTGACATTTTGATTGATCAGCCTACTATTGGTTTCAATCTAAGAAAGCTTTGTCAGTAACAATAAAATTATTTGCATCACAACTTGCATTAATCAGATTTCTGTCATTTTCTTAATATGTTATCATGCAAAGTTATCTATAAATCAGTCAAGCAATTTTCTCATTCGTCATAAGAAAAATGGGGAATTTAATTGCTGTTGTCGTCTATGCAGCATCTATAAAGATTCAAAATGTATATTAAATAATAAGAAATCTTAGTGGAAAACTTTTAATAAATTTTAATAAGAAACACTATCAATAATACACAAACGTAAAAAAGTGAAGAATGTAGGCATTAGTATAAAACTGCGAGCGTTCGATACAGAATATTCATCTTCAGGGAAATATACATTGAAATATATATTTTGAAAATCCATATTGAAAAATGAAACAGAAGAAAAATGCAAAATGAACAAACTGATTCATTAGCTTTCCTTTGTTTTCTCTCTCACTCATACACACACACGGAGAAAGAAAATGAGTGTGTGTAAATATTTTAGGAAACTAATAAATTGAAAGTTGCTAATAAATGTTTAATATTCAGTATATTTACACATTTTGAGTTCGATAATAAAAGTCTTAACGATTATTGTGTGTAAATTTAGAGTGAAAAGGGTATCTTTAATAAAATCACTTCACTAGCTGTAACAAAACAAACATGTTCAATACCCTTAAATAAGATTGCTAGAGAGGATCCCGTCTGAGACACCGTCTCATTCACCATTACCTACTCGAAGTTCACTTATCAGGATCAGGATGCATACCGTACACGACACGTGTGGAGTGATATCATAGTTTTCACAGGCTTCTGCAGTCAGAAGTTACCGAAAGAGATCCACGCTTAGAAATCTGAAATCTCCGATAAGCAAGCGATAGCTTTGCACATATTTTCTATCTTGAAGCGGATCACTATTTACGGCTGCGGCTGAAATTTCATATACCGGGTATTTTGCTAGCGATAAAGGCGTTAGAAACCTCAGAGAGCATTCCAGTCAGGAAAATAGTCATCGTAAATTGAAAGATCCAACAGGGCAGGACGTACCGCTTTTCCGTTGTTTCTAACAAGGATTGTCCATTCTGATATAGCCCTTCCCCCACTCCCTCTCTTAATCCTCTCCAAAGGGAACTGCAACAGGGATTAAATATCCAGAGATTTTCGAGAACGTTGCTTTCAATTAGATCCCTTGGCTGCACCCAGGAGATAATGGGGCGGCGTACTGTCCCTATTTTCAATCCGGGACAAATCATTTTTTTATGGAGTCGAACAAGGGGAGTTACGGAGCTTTGTTAACCTTAGGGAGATCTCATTCCGACCCCCCTCCCCTTTCCCGTTTAGAAAAAAGGTCTACCGTTGCCCTTTTAGCTTTTGCGGCAACAGTAGACTTTTTTCATTTTTATTATTTAATGAACGCCTACTGGCAGTGGTGGAAACGCTAACGTCCCGGTCTCTCACAAAAGACGACCTACTCTGGTTTCATAAAACGCCTGAAATATTATGCAGACACGTATTTATTGGCGGACGAGTTTCTTAGAGTGGCAAATGAACAGGCAAGCACATGATCCTACAATACTTTTAGAAAATGGGATAGTTTAGATGATTCAATAATTTCTTGAAATCGAATTCTTATTGTAGTACTTTTTTTTTCAGGAAAATATATCTCACTACAAATATATGTTATACAAAACTTTAATTGACAGTTATATTAAAATTATGCTATTCTGAGAACAAGTGGAGTAAATGACTTAAATAAAACTGACAATTATAGTCAACATCATATACTAAACTGGGGGGAAATGTATACTTTTGAATTTTTTTTTAAATCTAAAAGCTTATATGGATATTTGAAACATTCCTAGCAGTAAAGCGATCTTTTCGTTTAGTTAAAGCTGTTTATTCTATTGATTGCTGATAGGCAGAGCTGTTCCTGGCTTGTATACAACGAATGCCTCGCACGCAGGTGGCAAAGTTAAGATGGCGAACTGGTTAGGTATCCTATGACGAGAAAGTTGCTTATATAAGGTCAAATGCATTCATTATCTACTTAGTTTTCCCACTATAGCAAACACAATGAACTAATATATTATTATAACTTTTATAATAAAACATTTAGATTTCCTTTTAATGGATATTATTACATTCTATTTCTGCCTTAATGTTGGAAAACCGCCTCAAACATTTATTGAGTCGGCAGCTCAAAAGCAGTAAAGTACTATGACTGTGGCTTACTATGTCAACTTTTTAATACTGTTTGGATTTGGGTTGTGTTAGAGTTCACTCAAAAAGGCACGCAAGGCACGAACCTCCAGATCAGGCACAACTGATAATAAACCCATCAATTCTACCTAAAAAATTGCCTATCATGTTAGAAAAGGAACTAAACAGCTGATTTTAAGTTTTGAATTTTTAGCCTGTGTCAAACCGTTCAGTAACTTTCTATTTCGATATAATGTACATAGTAATAACTAGGGAAAATTAATATTATCGAAGTCCAATTTAGTCTTTCCTCTTTCTGATTGTATTAAAAGTTTGATTGTATCTTATTTAGAGCAACAACTATAGCTGATTTTATTACTTTATCGCTGAATTTTAGCACTAGAATTTAACTAATGTGTACTTCCTATTATTCCTTTTAATTATGGAAGAAAAGAAAAATTGAAATTGTACGTAAACAATTGTAAATATGTTTTCTTCAATATGTAATTGTTAGAAACTATATCGGTGAACTTGCACTCTAGGCTTCTTTTCTATTTCTTCTGATTTTATAGACAGATTCCAAAATTATAAAATTACTCGGCATTTTTATGGATGTTAAATTATAACAAATGCAACAATGTTTTGTTCTATTATGAACATAACTTTTATCTAATGCTTGAACAGTACTCAACTGGAACAGACATTCTTGTTACAAAGAGCTACTGATTCTAGGATTCCTTCTAAAAAAAGTATAGGATGCTACAAATGATACACTGAAGCCCACTTTTTTAGAAGTTTTTTAGAACATAGTTCTAAAGTTTCTAATAACTCAAAAAACACAGAATCCTAATAAATACAGTAACGGAGATATGTGTATAAATCTACCAAAAGAAGTAATTGTTGACCTCAAAATTTTGAAAATAGGGGTGTAACATGCTCTAGTATATGTTATTTATAAATACCTTGATTATGGAAGCTCTCAAGTCACAGGATATTTGATCTAAATGATCAAATAGTTTAAATGATCAGCTGAATTTTAGATTAAAATTTATAAAAGTTGCATTCTAGTGTATCCATGATTTAAAACTGCATTTAGTTACTAAATGGTAGTAAAGTACAAAAATCGCATTCGGTAATTCGTCCCTGGTCCTTGATTAACACTTGTCATGCGGGTATACTTCACTGGCACATTCCGCGTGCAGCAGACGTTTTTTCGTGAATCGCGCGAAAGTTTAGTTATTCAGAAAATTCGCAGTACATCAAAAACTACTTCGTTTTTATGAACGAAACTTTTTTTATTTTACACTTGAATATATATACTGTATGATTATTTAACAATATATATATATATATATATATATATATATATATATATATATATTTACGAAATCACAAAAATGAACGATTTTTAAAATTAAAGTCCGATAATCTGTCAGCGCCTATTTCTCATCACTATCTTTGTCACAACGGCTCATTTTATCAATTTTGTATTCAACAATAAAAAACCAAGCTTCAAATCGACAAAACACGACTTGTACGCTCTGGAGCTAGGAATTCGATTGAAGACGAAATAACGCAACAAAAGACCGAGTCACTCGACAATCATAACTTGTGGAAAGAAAAAATGCAAAGCATTGCATAACAACGTAAACAACACGCATATAATGTCACACATACATATAATTATACGTATTTAGTAGATTTGTGGCGGTCAGGAGGTACCCACCACAAATCTACTAAATACGTATTTTTAAGTGACCCGCGCTCCAGTGACAGACTGCAAAAAACGTAAAAATACGTTGCCCTTGCGCGAAGTGTTAACTAATGTGACTTCACATCCCGACAACAAATCGAAGCGGCTACCAGGCTGCTGCTGACATACGAGAGACCCGTCATGTTCTGTGTTAATGCAGCCCAACCAGGAAGAAAATTGCAAAAAAGACAAGCACGGCCTTTCGGAGTGAAGTCCATGTGTTCGGATTCGGATTTCCATGTGTTCGTACAGCCAACATGATTGTTCGGGGCCATTTTAAAAAGCCATCGTTCAATCCACCATTAACTAATTTGTTTTGAAAGCGTACACTCTTTAATATGCTTTTTTTGGGGGGGGGATCAAATGTGCCCTTGGGTTTTAATGACATGACGACATGGATATTCGAAATCTTCCAATATTGGCTTCAATCCGTATAGACTTCATTGTAATTATCCCTCTAGTGGTTTTTGAGAGTAACAGTCACAATTAGCCAACTACTCTCTAACTTTACAAATACAATCCAATGTTCTCTTTTTTTTTTTTTTTTTTTTTTTTTTTTTTTTTTTTTTGTGTGTGTGTGTGTGTGTACATACAGCTAAACCTGTCTATCTCGAAATTTGTATACCTCGAATTTTTAAAATTTCTCTGCACTCTTGATTAATTTCTTTAATACACGTTCTTTTTCATGTTTAGCTCGAATATTTTTTTTACTCGACATGGATATTGTTAAAAATTCACTTTTCTACAATGGAATACCGAATAAAACTTTAAAACTTGTCTCGAAAACCAGTCTGCCTCGAATTTTTTACAATCCCCACGAAATTCTAGATATACAGGTTTATATCTAAATTCGCTGACGAGACTAAAGATTTGGTAGAGATAAATATTTATATAGCTTTAATTTCATTTTACATGCGTATAAGCACCACACTCAGACAAACGTATATATATATATATATATATATATATATATTCCAAAACAGGAATATCTTGGTCATTTTGTTATGAAAGCTCAATATAAGCAACCCATTGCATTAATTCCCTGAGAGCGGACAGAATAAAAACGTACAAGCTTTGCTTGTATCCCTAATCCAAGTTAAGTACTATACAATGGGATAGTATAAGTCAGGGATATCAGAGTGAATTTTATAAAAGTGACAAATGTAAATAAAACTGATTTTTCTATTGCGTCATTGCTTTATGTTTTAAAATGTAGCATCAGTACAATTTTCATTTATTAATATTTAAAAAAAAACCTGGGGGGGGGGGATGATTGGGCTACACGTAATTGCTATCTCTGGTTTAAGTCATATCTTATCACTTATAAAAATAATCTTTAGTGCAAACCATAATTCAAAACTTACTTGTACTAAGATTACTTGTTTATATGCTATTATTAAAAAAATTGTATTATCTTATCCTATGCTGTTGTATGTCTTCGGATGGGTCAGCGTAAAACACACTTACCTTATCCTAAGTTAAAATGCTATGGTAGTCATTCAGCTATTATAGATGTAGTTTCCCTCTCTTGTAATAGATAGGCGTTTTGAAAAGTGGTTAAAAACAATAGTTTTTGAAATATATAATTCATTTTATCAATTAACGTATGGAGTAGCTTATCATTATTGTCCCTTTGCCAATGAAAATTGTCATGCATTTGTCAGTGTCCACCCAAACAGCTGAACCCCACTTTAGAATTTTTAACTCATCACTGAATTAATGCCTTTTCTTCTTATATTCCACCGTTTCGATTTAAAATTCTGTTGTCATATTCAGAATCACGGATAATTTTGTTCAAAGAAAAGCGATCTTGAAGCTAATTAGAGCAAAAAAGGGAGACACAATATAGTTTGAAAGAAAACAGAAAAGCTGCGTGATTATTGTAGTAATCGTTAATTAGAAGACAATTAGTAAGGGATCTATAACTTGCGATGAGAATTCTAAAATTAATAAGAACGTGTAGTTTTCTACGGCGCTTATTCAAAATGAATTTTTGTTTCGTTCGAAAAAGAAGAACGGGAAAAAAAGATTAAATTTCTCTCCCTTTTTCTTTTATCTATTTTTCATGCCTTCGAGAAAGGTTCGCGCGCTTTCTGCAGAAAAAAAAATCCTGCTGAAGAATACAGAATCTTTCTTTCTATTGCGCAACACCAAAAGCCAATGGAAAGAAAGAATCTGGAAGCATTAATAACTTTTCCGAGGAAAAAAATTGTGATTAATAATTTATTCGGATGAAACATCCGATGTTCGAGAGGAGGAAAGCCAAGGCTGATAACTTCAGAATTGGTGGCGATTAAAAAAAGTGAGTAAAATTTCTTTATTCCTTATTTTATACTTTTATATTGCGCTTAGGAGTTGCTTTCATATTAAATACTTATTTTATTTTGTGTGGTATGCAAAGGTAGAGGAAAAGTGTTGTTATAGTATAAAAAATTAATTCAGATTTCGTTGAAACAAGCTTCATACGCTTTAAAATGCATATCAGACCATTAATAAAATGATGCGAGGCAGTAAGTTTTCAATATTCTCTAATTTTTGCCTTTATATAAACTTAATATTTTCTTCTTTTAAATTCAATTACGATCCAGTGGAAAGCTCCAAGATTATGAAAGTTCAAAGGAATTTCACTCTTGTACATAATCACTTTGTTCTGTGTATTTTTACAAAACCTTTTTGCTTCGGGAAATTTTACCGATTTATTCAAGAATTAGAATAAGTGAATCGAATGCATTTCTTTAATGACTTGGTAGATAATTACTACAGTTATTTTTTATATAGTGGGAATTTTTTTCGTGGTACTAGATTTCGTCTCATATTATTGTGTGAAGAACTTTTGCTTTGAAATTATTTAATTCGTTTAACAAATTAGCAAGATGCTAAAGAAATGTCTTCCAGTAGTGCGGAAAGTTAAGTATTTAAAAATTTAAATCATCTTTATACGAACTAAATGCAGACGTTATTTTAAGTTCAAAGTGAGGAGTAATAGAAGAAATAGTGATAACTGTAAACAATTATATACCAGCAGAAACTCTAGTAACAATATAGAGATATTTTATATATATTGTACCATTACATAAAGCACATAAAAGCACAACAGTGGCTTGAAGTGATTACTCGTTGGATGACAGTCAAATAGTTAGGTTTCTGACATTCAAAATCAGATGTGGTAAGAACTAATTCGTATGTTGTATTCTTTTAAAATTGATCTTCTGTAGTAGACCCCAATCAAATTTGCTGGATAATGACCAAACGGCCAAGGCATTGGCCTTCAAAAAGAGTCTTTTTGAAAAATTTGACTAACGTCATGAATTCGTTTGGTATTTGCTTTCTTCAGTAAAACCCTGTCATTAGCCGTATGAGTACTTGGGCATTAGAGTTCGGAAAATGAATCTTTTACCGTACGTTCGACTATTAGCATGGGTATTTGTGGCCATTTGATATTTGCAGTTTTTTTTCAGTAGTAGGTTCTGATCTAATTACTTAGAAGATGACGGAATAGCGAGAGTGCTGTCGGGTACAGCTAGAATCTACGGATATAAGTTCAATTGTTGAAAAACTGCAGCACGTGTAGGACATTGCTTTTGGAAACTGAAGTCAAAATTTGACATTCCACTACTGGCATAAATGTTTTTATCCTTTCAGAATTGGCTTTAAACAGTAGACTTCGGTTAAATCAGCTTTCACATAGTGAAACGTCGACCAGAGTATTCATGTCATTTGAAACTAAACAAATACGTCAATTTTCATGTATATTGAAACTGTTTAGAATCGTCTTTTAGCTCTAATTTGATAGATAGCTCTAATTTGATAGACAGATATCTCACTCTCTGGGTTCAGAATCAGAGTTTCTGGGTATAAACTTCAAGAACTTATTTTGCAGCCGCCAGAAGTTCCTTGTATAATTATCCTTCTAATAATAAGCATTGGATGCGTCGTTGCTAGACAATTAGTGTTTGATCACTCTGAATTTCAGTGGTCGATATTCGAGCAAAACAATTACTTATGCAGAGTTTTATGTTAGCCAAAAATTCCTCTCCAGGTTCGAAGATTAAAATTATTAGTAAATTAGTGAATTTATTTATGCAAAATTTTAGCAGGCATCATTTATACAAATGTTAGCAACAAATCTCTCAATGACATGAGTGTGGCAATTTTTCCAACAGAAAGCGTAACGAGAGCCTAGAATAATTTTGGTTTTGCAAGTGGGAAAGTAGTATCATTAGAGAAGAAGCGATATTGTTAAAACAAAAGTTAGGTTTGTGTGTATATTATATCGATTTGGAAACCTGTTAATGCTTAATGCATTGAAAATGTATGACAAGCGATGAAAACGCCAATTGTGCATGATCATTATTCAAGAAACGAAACTGTAAAGCCCTGTGGCATATTTTCCATTAGATCTTAGACGCTAATGTTTGCTTTTTTTTTTGTCACTAATGGTGATTATTTTAAATTTAGAAGAAGTTACCCACCTGTTAACTATAAAAAATTTAACGACCTTTCATCGTGGTACATAAGATACGGTATTTTGTCCCACAATTGTTACTCCAGTAGACGGAGAGGTGACACACAAATATAGACAAATATGCTAGCTGGCAGCGTGCCCAGGAAACACAAGTCTTTATTTGAGAATGTTTAAGGGGGTTCCAGAAAGATCAACAGACGAAGCTGGTCCGACCAGGGCTGTAACTAGATTCTTTGGCTCCCTTGGCAAAACACTGGCCTGTGCCCCTACCGCCAAATATAGTGAGAAAGTAACATAAACTAGAATATAAACAAAGAAAATAAACAATATGTATAAACAAAGAATATAAACATGTTTTTTTCTATATCATATATTCAGAATGAACACACAAAATATTTTTTCCATTCTTAAAAGTTCCTAGTATATTAATTTTTAAATTTTCTTTATTTTTACCTGATTAATACTTTAAGTATTTTAGAACACTTTGGGGGTATTATTTTGCTGATAAACGAAATAGCTTATTTGACGGGAATATGTTCTATTTGTACTTTAAATTTTCATAAAATATTGACTAATTTCCAAATTTAAATTTAGCTTTAATAACTTTAATAAATTCAAAATTTTAAACGAACACCCAGATTTATATTAAGGCATTTTAGGAGTCTTTGGCAAACATTTTATAAGAATCTATAAAGTGTTTAGTCTCTAGAAGCATTTTAAAATAATAAGAAAATTCATAAAAAAATAACTTTTAAACACTTTGTATTTTATAAATAAAGTCGGATTTTATAATAAAAAATTAATTTTCAACTTCTTATTTCTACTCGGATCGAATCGTCCTCTTTCGGATACCATTTACATCACAGTGCGCCACCCCTATGACTGATGCGCCTATGGCAAATGCCACCTTTGCCACACTCTAGTTACGGCCAATGTAATGCAGGCGGACTAGTAGGTAAGAAGCGAAGTATGCCATTCTGTAGCCGACTGAAACCCCGGGAACTCGAACGAGGAAAAAATAAATGATTGAAATGAGAGAGAGAGAGAGCTATGAGACTTGATCGTTACCTCGGACTGATGAGCAGTAACAGACTATGATGAGCGATGAGCACTGTTTCTTTTTATTCTCTTGTTCTGTGTCAACTGATCGGGAGGATCATAAGTAATCGATTCGACATCTGCAAATATGATTAATTCTGTTGTAAATGAATTGTACTCCTTTACTTTCTAAAAACTGGAGTAAGGTGGTTTTTAGGACCAAGCCACAATAGAACACACTCATCCTCAAACTCAATCCACTGAGCAACAGTGTCCACGAATTACAGATACTGAATAAGATAAATGCAGCCTCCTCTTGCTTATTAAAGGATATATATTTGGGGCCCATTTTGAAGAAGGCTTCATTGAGAAGGCAGATTGGGTTCTCAGAAGCTAAAATTATAAAGATGTTTATCAGTGACATCCACAATATCCAGAGTCATTTTATATGGTACAGCAGAAAAAGGACTTCTACAGAAGCCAGAATTCTTTACCGAATGTCAGTCTTAATCTGTGTTAGCAAGAACAAGAAAGAAACTGAGTATTTTACACGAAAGGTGGATGTAGTTGTGTATCATAAGGTAAATTATTTCCGTGAAAAATGGCAGAATTGGATTACAACAGTATCATTTGAATATCAGTTTTTATAGAAGAAAATTAGCAAAACTTTCCAGTATGGTAATAGCATAATTTCAGTAAAAATATTTAGAGGAAAATAAAACCTTTTTAACAAAGTAATTTTAGGGTCTGGGTCTGGTTTGGAGCGCTACAGTCTACTGTTTTGCACGCGAGGGCTAACGAGACCGGGACCTACTGCTTAAAGCCGATTCCGAACGGCTACGAACATCCATGCCATAGTGGGATTTGGTCCCACGAACTCTGGTACCGACGATCAGGGACCTAACCAATCGGCCAGCGTTCGGCCAAAGTAACTTTAGAAATAACCATTTATAACCATTAATCAATTTAATAGTGGAAAAAAATGTATAAATGAAAGAAATCTTTAATGTGTTCCTAACTTGCTTAAAGAGTTGAAAGCAAAATGTTCCAAGCTTAAAAAAAATAAATAAATAAGCACTCATTGTAAATACACTCTAAGATAACTATACTCTATTATACTTTCTTTGAGTAATATGATGACCATTGAAATATCAATGTTTAGAGAAGTTATTTGATAAAATTATCTAGTGTGGTGATCAGTATCATTTTACTTACAATCTTTAGAGAAAAACATTTGTAACAAAATAAGCTTAAAAATAACCATTTTTAATCATCTATTATCAATTTAAATAAGAAACAAAAATTATAAATTAGAGAAAATATAAATAAGTTCATAACTTATTTAACTCTAGAACGCTATCGAAACGTCTCGATGACATTTTGTAATTAAAATAATAAACTGCTAAGAATTGAAAGTAACTTTAAAATAAAATAAGTCTATTTTTAAAAAGAAAGCGTATGTATTTTTCCCTTCCCTTGCCATAAAATAATTTTTGAAAAAGTTGTCTTACAGATGTAAAACAGCGTTCGGCTAAAACAGGAAGGCGGTCTAGGGTTAAATAAATGAAAGTAAAGTGTTCCCCTAATTCGAGCAGCGGGGCATAAAATACTCGCATAATAAATACACCCTAATATAGTCAGCAATTCCCTCGTTGAGTTACAACAGCAGGCGGATTTCCCCCCTCTACATTTTTTTTTTATCCGGAAAACCACGTGCTTTCCCAACACCGAGATTCTGCTAATTGCAGGACTTCCACTGGCTCATGTCCGAAATCACAACGGATATCTACCAACCCCTGCCACATGTCACTAGATCCCCAACAACCCCTCTAGTATTTTTTCGAGGGGGAAGGGGGGTTGCTATCCTGCGACACCATAACCAAAGAGGGTTGTAACAAGAGGAGATGAATAAAAAAATGCCAATGTACAGGAAGCCTCTGAGTAGCTTGTTATAGAGTGAAGAAAACAAAATTAAACATACTATTAAAATTTTATGAAAATTAAAAAAAAAATTATATTTTAAATTCCATACATTTCTGCACATTTTGATACCTTTTCTTTTATCATATCTCAAGTCGAATGTCAATTATACCGAATTGAATGATTTGCATCTAATTAATTTCGTACATGGTTTAAACTGAATAGGGATTTTTTCAGATTTCGTACTTTTCAATTTTGTACGTATATCTTACAAATTACACTTTAACATAAAAATTTGTATATTGGTGTAAACAGTAAATGAAGCGCAGTGGCGTTGGGGTAGCGTTTTTCGCTCCCACAACACAGGTCCGAGGTTCGATTCCCGCACTGGGCAAGGTTGACTCAGCCTTTTATCCTTTCAGTGGGTAGACAAATTGAGGATCAAGCCTGATCGAGAACTAAACACTGGGGGTTCCGCGTTAGGTTGACCACCTAACCGGAACATATGCTTCACACCCCACGGCTCTTGCTCTCTGAGACGAAGATTGGCATCGTAGGCCCTGGACGATGGAGACGTAGGGGAGAGTAAACAGTAAAGACAAGTATATTACAAATTATACGTGAAATAATTTACTTATTATCCTTATATTTTGAAAGTTTTAATAGTAAGCTAATTCCTAATTTTTGAATTTCTAACAATATTTACTTATAAACAGCTTATGATTGGAATTTAGGTGATGAACACTGTAAAGTTGTTTTATTAACTGGAAGAAAAAAGCATTATGAATTCAAAATATTTTGGGATATCTTGCAACTCAATCTATCTTTAGTTTTTGCACTCTAATTCAGGGGGGGGGGTGAGCTCATTATAAAATTACTTTTTTAAGTAAGGAACATTATATAGTTTTAATTTGCTGAAAAAGTGACTAGCTATTCATTTGTTGACTTCTCACTATTCTTGACACAATATTCTTAATTAAAGTTTTCAAGAAATCTGTAAGAAGTTCTTTGAATATTTTCAAATATTTAGAAAATTGCAGTAATGAATAAATTAAGCTTTTATCCAATTTTTCTATTGACTTAATACGATTCTAAAAGAAGCTAATATTTTATGGCTATGGAATCAGGAGTAATTTTCGTAAATTAGTTTTCTATACTACATATTTCTATTTTTTATTTTAATGCCTTTGCTCTATTAAACAGTTATTTATGTCATGTAGATAATTAAAAAATAGAATCAGTAAATAACTTAAATGAGGCTTCAAGATAGTTATCATGTAAGTCTTAAAAAAATCTCTTAAAGAATTTTTCGGAATTTTCAATTATTTGGAAGATTGGTGTAACGAATCAATAAACTGTTAATTTCTTCATAGTTGGATTTCCTTCGAACTTAGAATAAAAAATATTTATAACTAAAATTTAATTTATTCTCTATCCCATGTTGGATAATTCAAAATATTTTTGTCAGCTAGCCATGTTTTGCTTGACTTTCTAGTGGTCAAATATGTTTGGTTTGCTTTGGAGTGCTACGGTCTATTTTTTTGCAACACGAGGACATGAGATCGAAACCTACTGCTTAAAGCCGATTCTGAACGGCTACGAACATCCATGCTACAGTGAGATTCGAATCCACGGACTCCGGTACCGAAGATCAGCAGTGAAATATCTGATATTCCGTTCACTGATCTCCAGTTTTCCCTATAATGTACTTTAGTTTTAAATATAAAACAATATAAACAATATAAACTCTCTGAAATTATATTTCTTAATTATAGTATAGAACTAACTGCGTCAGCTCTTCAAATATTTAGAAATACAAAATTTTTTGAGATTTTTTTTTTAAAGAGACGTATATATAGACATAACTTAAATTTCAACAATCCAATTTTTCTCTTAGTCTTACGGTATACTGAAATTATTGGCATAAAAAAGGTTGGATGTGGGAGACAGGATGCCAATGGGGGACAAAAAATGGAGACACAAAAGAACCGAACGTGTGAGACGCTTTGCTGACATTGAAGAATTTTTTTTCTTTGAGAGATTGGTGGTCAAATGCGGGGTATCCCGTTCACTGATCTCCAGTTTTTCCTGTAATGCTGCACTCAAGTGAAGAAAATACTCTCCTATTATAGTTTTCAATTATAGTGCCCTAGCTGCTTTTCTATATTTCTTAGAAAAATAACAGCGAAATCTAAAAAGTCGGCCTTCGGAACCGGAGTTCGTGGGTTCGAATCCCACTATGGCATGGATGTTCGTAGCCGTTCAGAATCGGCTTTAAGCAGTAGGTCCCGGTCTCGTTAGCCTTCGTGTTTCAAAAAATAGACCGTAGCGCTCGCAAACTAAAAAGTCGTATATATAGTCACGAATTAAATTTCAATGATAGTCAAACATGAAATTTTTCTCATTCGCTGAATGAGAGAAAAGACGCCGACCAAAAAGGGGTTAATTTTTAACTTTAGACAATTTCTAAATAAGGCAGTCACTAGTTTTAAGAATGAAAATTCAAGAATAATATCGACAAATTTACAAAAATGTCTTTACCTTCCTACTAAATTTTTATATTTATATTGGTAAAAGTAATAAAACGCATAAATTATCTCAAAAAGATCTTTTAGTTAATAAACTTTAAGAATTACTTTTCCAGCTAAGAAAATACTCCGAACGTGTAATTTATGTGTGTATATAATTTGGTTTTACAATCAAATTTTTGAAAGCAAATACTAATTACACTGAAACGTTTTGCTTATTCCGTGAGGCAACAAGATAGCTTCGACAACGATCTTCAACGAGAATCGAGGGCTTCGGTATTGGAATTCGTGGATTTAAATCTCACTCTCGCAAGGGTATTCGTTGCCGTTCGAAATCGGCTCTAAGCAGTAGGTCCCAGTGTCATTAACCCTCATGTGTCAAAATAGGATGCCGTAGTGCTCCAAACCAGACAAAATCGTATATTTGGTTTTCCTACAGCAGGTGCCGAACGATTGCCGAATGGTTAAATTGCTAGCCTTCGAAACCGGAGTTCGTGGGTTCGAATCCCATTGTGGCATGGATGTTCGTAGCCGTTCGGAATCGGCTTTAAGCAGTAGATCCCGGTCTCATTAGTCCTCGTGTTACAAAAAGAAGACCGTAGCGCTCCAAACCAAACCGCACAGCAGGTTTCAAACCTCGCCTCCGAAAAACAGCGCCTTACCCATTCGGTCATTTTCTACCTATCTCTCTCAAAATATCATATATATTTTAATTCATAGTGTATTATAACATTAATGGATTTTAAATTCTTGGCTTCGAGCACCTTGCCACCGAAAAACATTGTCTTACCCATTCGGTTATTATCTGCCTACTTACCTATCCCTCTCAAGAAGTCATATATATTTTAAGTGAAAAGGGTTAATTAGAAAAATGTTGTGTTTGGGGAAAAGTAATGCAATACTTGTTAAAAAATTTGGTATTTTAATGAAGATTAGATTTCAAAGAAGAACCAAATAGATGGATCTGAATAATATATGACATGAGTTATTATTGACAGCTGAAATATTTTTATTCTTCCTATCAATAACTCAAAAGCCTAGTCATGAGCGATTTTTACCACCGACTTTAATGTGTTCCAAAGAAGAGGCCATGACCTAAACCCCACTTCAATCGTTATTAATTTTTTTCTTTTTGTAAATGTATGTCATCAACCAATTTACTATGCTAACTAAAATTAAAATTACATGTAATTGTATACCAAGTAATTTGAACGTAAAGATTTTAAAATATGTTCCATATTTTCTGACAGATGGAGGATTATTTCCATCAACACTAAACGTTGAACTATTATTCCACGGAAATAGCCACATAAAACAATTTTTGAATTCCAGCGAAATAAAGAGAACGTATCTCGAAAGAGCCTACCCAGGGAAAATATTTCCTTCTCAGTGTTGATATCAGTTCTAAATCCATCCTGTTAAGTTGATTTAAAAATCATAGTTTATAAGACGGTCATAAAAGAATACGAAATGTAGAATTTCTCCCCATATTTCCAGATAAAACTTTAGAGAAATTTCTTCCCAAAAGCTAATTCATGGATCCAGAACATTGAAAATAAAACATTTCTGAATCCAAGTTCAGGAAGTTATTAGCCACTGAAAATGCTCTGTGGTGAAAATAAAATTCAGAAGCCACCTCTTACGGTTTTTAAAAGCATTTGTATCCACTAGACTTATTTCAATTAAAGTCAGCATGTTTCTTTAAAAAATATATATTTTTAAGAAGTTGTTAAAGTCAATTAAACTAGAAATGGTTCAAGAATGATAGTATAAGAATTGTAAAACCCATGTAGACAATTAATTAACAAATATAATTTTTGAAGAAAAAAAACTTTTTTTAAAGGAAATAGTAGAGAATAATCTGGAAGCATTTGTTTCAACAGTATGTAATCAACAAGCATATCTAAATACAAATATTTCATTAAAAATCAATAAATTAGTTAAATATAGCTATCGTATTGAATTGTTTACCTTAAAAATCTAATCGATATTTATTTTTTAAATAACTTATGAAGCACCAAGATATAAAATTGTGTAATTCAAGATAAAATATTTTATAAAAATGAATTTGATAAATTATTGCTAGAAAGTAAGACAAATTACTATTAGAATTAAGATGACCTTTAAAACAGATTCTTTTGTCCAAACATTTAGGTTTTACAGCTGAGTAAATCCTAATTTGGATTCAGCTTTCAATATTTTTATTTAAACAGTATAAGAAATTGCGTCTTTATATACTTCCTTTACGTACCTACTTCTAAGTCTAAAATAA
Source organism: Pardosa pseudoannulata (assembly GCA_032207245.1). Classification (NCBI taxonomy): domain Eukaryota; kingdom Metazoa; phylum Arthropoda; class Arachnida; order Araneae; family Lycosidae; genus Pardosa; species Pardosa pseudoannulata. The sequence goes on from CM063503.1 coordinate 117,902,857, forward strand.
AAAGTATTTTATGTTTGTAAATTAAAGGTCTACAGAGTTACTTACTCAGAATTAAAATATAACTTAAATATTATAGAATAATACTCTAATATAAATAACCCTTATTAACGAAATTTACATTTCTTTAGATCTAGTTAAATGCTTTGTTAAACTATTTCAGTTTATTCAATGTTAATCTAGTGACAACATGCAGTACTAAAATATTTACAATTACCATGCTTTTATTTCATTTGTTTGTATGAATAATGTTAATTAACCCTTTAACTGTCAAGTTATTTTGATGATTTGGGTACACAATTTGTCAAATTTTTTTATTGCAAAACTCAAATGTTTACTACAAAATAAGTTATACTTAAAAATTTATATTTTGAAGTACATGATATATATTCGGGTATAACAATACGATGCATTAATAAAAAATTACCCCGAGTAATACTTGGGCGTGACATTTTCGAACACCAGTGACAGTTAAAAGGTTAAGATGTCCCATTCAATACGTATTTACTATTTTTAACGTTAAGCCTCATTCCCTCTCTCTTTTCCTATGGGATATCTGTGAGTGGCTCCTTAATTTAGTAACAGAATTCCTACCTTGTTTACAATTACAATGCTTTTTAAAAAAAAAAAAACTATATGTATAACCTCAACCATATTTTTCATTTAATAAATAACCATTGTTTTTAATATTAGGCTCCATTCTTCTTTTTTACTGTAACAACATATAGGATAACTTTGAGTTTCCTCTCGTTTTAGTAACCGGATTCCTACCTAAAAATTTCTGAAGCGATGACAAGCCAAGCATAGCAACCCGCAATTGTAATCCAACGAGTCAGGCTTCTGCACTATTAGCATGAAAATAGACGGCAATGTTTACATTTGGGTGGGGAGAAGTAGAATCTGAGCGTTGCTCTCATAAAATATCTGCCGTCGTTCATCTGGCCCTTCAATGTCAGTCGAAACACACAAGGAAAAAAATGAACACACAATTCTATATAGCACTGGAGGAAGGGACTTAACAGTTATTTTGCTGGGGCTGCAATATTTGTCCTAGGGGTGTTCTTTGAAACTTTTCTGTCAGGCTAGCAACTTAAACGTTGTTATAATGTTTACGCACCGAGCATGTTCAATCCCGAAACGTCTGCAACGGGGGGATTTCTATCCGCTGGGTGTGACACACGGATTTTGCTGTGTAGCACCAATCAGATTACTTAAATAGCCCATTTACTGGGTCTGGAGTTGACATTGACACCAAGTTCCTTTGCTCATTTTTTTTAGAGGAGGTAAGATAGAAATTAGCTTCCACCAGAAACGGTAGCATTGTTAAGCTGCTCTTGAAAATTAGATTTGGGAGGAAAAAATATCTTCATCATCCCTCAGTTTGTCAAAAGTAGAATAAATCATTGTAAATTGCATAGAAAGATAATTCATGCTATGAAATATTGAGCATAAAAAAAGTTTAAAGTAGGATGAATATAGGGGAAATGAGATCTCATTGTTTAAAATATAAAGCAAAGATATAAATAGGTTCATATTAGGCAAAAGTTTCTACTATAATGTGAAAGATGTTTGAACAAAAAAAAATTTCCATTTAAATAACAGCTTTGAAAATTTTGAGGTGGAGGAGTTGTTGCTGAAAATCAATAAAATATTGCTATGTCAAACTAATAACATGGAAGCTAAAGTGGAATCTATGACTACAAATGTCTGTTTCACTGTAGTGAAATTCTAACCGTTAGACTCCGGTTCAAATACTAGACTCAAGTTACTAGTTAACGTTTTTAACTCGAAATCAGCTTTAAGCAGTAGGTCCTGGTCTTATTAGCTCTCATTTTGAAAAAAAAAATAGACTGTAGCAATCCAAACTTAACCTAATCAAGAACCTAATCATTTACAAATTACAATATTACGGCGCTAAAAAATCATCTAAACTCATAAAAAAGGGCACGAATATATGCAAAAGATAAAACGCAATGTGTACAAAATGTAAAAGAAGGCGTATTTAAATCAAAGGGGGAGGGGGTAAAGGAAAATACACGAATATATGCAAAAGATAAAACGTAATGCATACAAAATATAAAGGAAGATGTATTTAAATTAAAAGTACAGATTAACCATCAAAAATTCTCTAATATAAATAACTACTAATATAAATAACTGCTAAACTCGCTAGTTGCTTTTGATTTAACCTATATACTCTCATATAGAAGTTTGTAGTATTTCCCGAGCAAGTCTGCCCTTTTTTTCATGTACAACTTTTTTTAAAACATCTTCAATGTAAAAATGTTATATTTTTAGAAAGTTGATTCAAATACAATGCCTTTATAACTGATCGCTATTTGTGTCATTTGATTAATTACCGAGTATTTTTAGTTTAGTTTTGAGCTCAACGATCTACCCTTTTGCTACACGAGGGATAATGAGATCGAAACCAACTACTTAAAGACGATTTCAAACGGATACGAACATCCATACCAGCAGTAGATTTTTGAACCCATGGTCAATGGAGACAGAGAGAAGTTCCCAAGCTGTTTGTCTATTACAGTACATTTTCGAAGAACCTATATAAGAAAATATTTCATATCTCGTTTGAGATTCTTTTCGTTTTAGCATCGCTGGAATTCCCAACTGGATTTTAAATGCTTATGAAACCCTTCACGAGTGAACTATTGCATCTTAATTCGATAGTTATTACTAGTACATATCTATATTCGAATTGACCAGTGTTCTCAAGTTTTGCATCACCGACAAAGCTGCAAATAGTGTTCTAAACGCTACCATACTAACCTGTGAATTATATTACTTTAAATCTGATTTCGGTCAGTTCTTTGTAAACCTTCCGGTATATTTTATGTCTCTTTAACTCATATGTTCCTCTGAGAAGTACAACGTCTTATGCAAATGTTGTTAATCTTGTTGGATCACATATAGCTGTAAATAAATGTATAAGTTCATATGTACTGTCTTTTTTTATTAAGTTTCACCCACAAGTTAGTCCATTAGTTACAATGTATTAAACAAAACTTGAATTTGAAGCATAAAAACTAAAGTTAACCCGCCATTGTGCAATGTCTTCGGTATCGTGAAATACCATTGGTAATATTACTTGTAGATGAAGATTAATAAGTCTAGGATTTACTTATTATAACCCATTTCGAAGTACTGCGAACATCCTTGTCAGCAGTCTCCAGGGTTGAACGAAACTTTGCTAGTCTGTGTCTAAGCAAAGAGTAGAAAAATCAAGCGAGTCAAAATTGTTTAAACTGAATGAGTAAATTTTGTAACGAAGTTTCTGAATTAATTAGAAAGTGTATTTTAACATTCGAGAATCTTCGGATATAAAAAGCCAGGAACTTTGTTTTGAAATATCAGTGTTTTCCACTGTAAAAACTTACCACATTTTAAAATTGATAATAAAAAAGAATTTCGCTACAAACTTGAACATTGCTCTAAGGATTTTACAAAAGCATGCGGGGAACGTTACTTTTCCAAACAAAAAATAAGAACTTTTACGTACAGCATTTCAAATAAGATTGTCAGAACTATACTGGGAATCGAATATGAACACAGTAACAGTTTATATAATTCTGAATTAGTTAAAGAATTCTCTGAACTAAAAATACACCTGAGTCATTCTAGTGTAATCTTTTATTTATTTTTTAATGAAGTATTTTAACTGAAAAGTTATAAATATTTAGAAAATGAATGAATTACACTGTTGGGTTTTGGTCATTCGTTAAAATATGTAAAAAGGTTATATATCTTTTTCTTAAAATGCTTACATTGTAGTTCCATTTGGTTATTACTTTTACTCGAAGTAGTTCAATGGCTAAATCCGTCCGTCCAGTGAGACTCGAAACCATAGTCTCCAGTTTCGAAAGTATCCGCTACCTACTTGGCTATCACCCGAGCATACATGTGTCAATAGATTATTAATTTTTCAATGTAAATCTTTTTTTTAAATTACGTTCCGTTGAGAAAAATGATGTAAGTAGGAAAAATACTCTGAATAAATTTATTAAACTAATCATAAATTTTCCCTAATGTTTGATTGAAGTTAACAAAAAACAAGCATAAAATTTGGGGTTCTAATAAGTTAAATAATTTATTTAAATGCTAAACAATATCACTATTTTTTTTTGTGGTCATCTAATGTTATTTTGAAAAATAACTGCAAAAATAAGCAGAAAAAATATTTCGGTTAATGAAATCTAGGAAATAATCAAAACGCTGCAACAAATAAACATAACGAATAGTATAATTAAAATACATATACACAAATAAGTAAATAAACCACGGTTAAGCATTCTGAATACTAATAAAATTACCATATATGAATACAGATTTAGATTTTTATTTTGTAAGTATCAATTTAAACAAATATTGGAAGTGAAATTTATCCTTATGTGAATTAAATTTTATTAATGTAAAGTTAGATTGCAGTACTATTATCTTAATTATTGGTGTCGTAGCTTCATGTATAATTATATACCTGATTTCTTTTTCTCTTGAAAATTACATTAAAAATGTTTTAGAATCGATTACTAAAACAGTTTTTTTTAACCGCTTCCCTTACAAATTTTATTTTGAAAAAAATTGCAAAAGTTCATCACATTTTTTATTTTATTATTAAATACAAGGAAGCAAAATGTGTAGGTTTTAAGTTGAATTTTTAATTTTTTACTGGTGGAAGAGCGTTTAGTTTTAATATTAATTTACTATCCCGAGTTATCTCGGGCAAATGGGAAAAAGTTAAATATTAGTCTTTATATTATAGTTTTTGGAACAAGGTACAACACAAAGTGATACCTGACGTTCTGTACACTGCTGTCTGGGTTCTTTTCTTATTGGCTTACCTCTGAAACTTTTTTACAAGAGCACAGAGTACACTGTTATATATATATATATATTTTTTTTTTTTGGCAGAAATAACAACTGGAAAATACCTTGAAGTTAACCTGAGTGGTAAAGGACTAATGCTGGGTCTTCATGATGTGGCAGAAAACTCGTCACAATGATTTTCTGAAATTAGTTTTTTTAATCCGTGAAAAACACGTGACCAGTCCGGCCAAAAGAACCGATAATCCAACAAAAGTTGGCAAACTACCAATCAAAGCTGAATGTTTCCTATCATTTCCTCCAGGGTGAGTAAAACCGTGATAAAACAAATAGTACCGTCAAATTCTGCTTCACCCGAATTCTCGGGATAAAAATTAACTGCAATATATACGAACCCGAGATAACTCGGGATAATCAGGCTATCGGCTAAGTCACATTAAGCTACCCATATTATAACCTTTGGTCTTTTGTTCAGTTATTTGTATTCTTCAAATGGGAAATAGTTAAATAATTTATGGTTTCGTTAATAAAATAAACAATTTAAATACAATATAAAATACATTCCACAGTATTAGTTATCACTAGGTTGTAAAATTCATCGTTTAAATTCAGTTATAGAAACTCCTAAGACTATAAATCTTGCAAGAAATCAAATATTTAAAATAGAATTTTGTAATTCAAACCCTCATCTATATAATTCAGAAAATCTCTTTGTATATTTACATAAGATTAGTGAATAACATCTTTTATATATTCATGCATGTATTTGCCAACAAATATATGATGTTGCCAATAAAGTTTATTTAAAAATTTGATTCAAAGTCAGTACTACTTCAGAAAACACAGAAACGGGAATTTTACATGTTTTAAAAATACAATTTTGTACTTTAAACTCTCATTTAAAAAATTAAAAAAAAATATTTTAAAAAACTGCGAAAATGAAAGAAAGTACCTTTTTATATATTTATACAATATATATTAATATTTATTGTATATTTATACTTGAATTTACAGTATCATAGTATCCATACAATTTTAATTCAAAATCATTGATACTTAAGAAAACCCCAAAACATGCAATATATATGTTTTAAAAAGACAGTTTTGTACTTTAAACCCTCATCTAAAAAATTCAGAAAAATATTTCAAAAAAAAGGCAGGTAAAATGAAAGAAAACATTACACAGGAGAGAATAATTTGTATTATATATTTATAATTGAATTTACCGTATCACAGTTTGCATGCAAATCTTATACAAAATCAGTAATACTTAAAAAACTTAAAACCATGCATTATATATGTTTAGAAAGTATAATTTTGTTGTTCAAACCTCCATCTAAACAATCCAGAAAAATATTAAAAAATGGATTGAAGAAATATCAGAAAACATATCTTTATATATTTACACATAATGAAGGAATAACATTTATTCCATGTTATTTATACTTGAATTTAATATAAAAGTTTGCCTAAAAATTAATGCAAAGTTAGTAATACTTAAGAAAACACAGAAACACGCATTATATATGTTTTAAAAAGGAATTTCGTGATTAACTTGTTTTTTGTTATTCTTAATCATTTGAATAGCACTTATTTAAGATCAGAAGATTCACTAATCTTAATATATCCTACTTCCAATTAAGAAGGATTAGAGAGGCTGTACTTATAATAAAGTGCGACAAAAAATATCAAGATTTGATTAGGGTAAAAATAATTATTTTTCGCATGGAGAAAGGAAAAGCTGCAAGCTTCTAAGATATATCATTAAACAGTAGGTCAAAAATGTGATTAAATACACTACATAATAATAAGTTCTTTTAAAAATTTTGTAAAAAGTGTCAACTTAATGAATATATTTTTACTAAAGATTTAAAAGGACGAAAGTATCATGCAATAAATACTGAAGCTCTCAGTTTTTAAGAAACAATTATACTAAATTAAATATTATATATTTATTAAAAATTAAAATGTAAAACGGTGAAAGCATGAACTTCGTTATAAAATGATTTTAAAAGGAAAATTATATCTTAATTAGTAAATTCAAACTTCAAGCTTGAGCAAATGTGTGTCCTTTTAAAATGTTACAATTTATTTATTGATTATACTTTTTGACTGAAATTTCTCTACAAAAATTTAACAATGCTATTAGTAGTTTCTTATATACTAAATATATAATTTAAAGTTATAATGTATTATTAAGCCATGTGGCAGTCAAAATATATAAACTGATACCGTAGGCTCAAAAATTTAACTACTCTAGAGCGTTTCAAAATAATTTTAAGCTTTCTTATATTTAAAGTAGCCGAACGATGCCCGAATGGTAGAGGGCTGTTCTTCGATACCAGAATTCACGGGTTCGAATCCCGCTGATGGTATGGATGTTCGTAGCCTTTCGGAATCGGTTTTAAACTGTAGGTCCCGATCTTATTAGCCCTCATGTAGCAAAACAGTAGACCGTAGCTCTCCAAACCAAACCAAACTAATATACTGAAAGTAAATAAAGTTATCACTGGAATATTTATTGCATAGTATCTATCCATTCTTATAAGAATACTTTAACTTTATATTTCCCAAAAAACAAAAGAGAATACAATGATTCTGTTCATACTGTATTCTTTTCGAAGCCTTATACAACCTCCTAAATATAGCTTTCTATACATTTTGACCCAAACTAATAATTTGATTTTGGAGGCAATGGTTTTTAGGAACCCATTTAGGACTTTGATTTATTTAAGATTTACTATTTGACTATTATTGGTTATTGACTATTATTAGACTTTGATTATTATTGGTTTTGGAGGGAATGGTATTTAAGAACCCTTTTAGGACTTTGATTTATTTAACCCCTTCCAGGTTCATCTTATTTCGGGATTATAGGTAAAAAAATGTCGATTTTTTATGCTTATTTTCATACATACATAGCTTTTGAAACTGAATAGCATCATTCGCATAAAAAATTTCCTAAAAATTAATGTAAAATAATCAATTTAAATAAGTGAGTAATTTACCTGTAGAGTTGGCTTTCTGTGCGTAGAAATCATTGGACTTAGGAGTCAATTCACACTAATTATAAATATAAAGACTTAGAATACCTAGCTTTAATCTTGAATTAAATTTTATTTATATCTTTTGCATTTACATAAATGATTATAAAATTATTAATCAAAATTTGATCATATATGATACAATCGGAAATACGGTACTGCACAGAGTCCAACATCGCAATCTGGACAGTAGAACCTTGTTTCTCTCCTTACTTTCTTCCCTCTTCTGTCTCTCTTTGAGCAGCAAATAATCTAGTAACCAGAAAAATAAACAAAGGCATTCGAAACCATAAAAAGCACATGTGAGATAATTCGGGAGAGACTGATTGCACAGTGTAAAATTTCACAGTGACCGAGATACATTCTGGATGAGCCAGGATGGTACATTTCTCCTGCCCGAGTTCAGCTCGGGAAAAACCGGGAAGGGGTTAATATTTCTTTGTGGTCATCGATTGAAAACAAAATATTATAATAGTTATTGATATTCAGGTGATGATTGCGTAGCATATTCGTATCGATCCCGTGACGCCATCAAGAAAAATTATATTTCTTGTATATTTACATTTTGGACGAGTACCCTTATTCCCATTTGTGTAATTTGGACATTGTATTTTTAGATATTTGGCATTGTATTTTTCGAAAAGGACTCTTAAACATTTTATAAAAGATGCTATTTATTAACAAGTTTTATAAAGGGTTTCACGAACTTTAATGCTATGACTAAATTTCAAACGCTTCTAACTCGTACTTAGTCTACTTGGTACTGAAAAATGTATCTTTTGTCTCTCCTTTTTAGAAATACTCAGTGACGTACCCAGAAAAGACTACAAGGGATATATGCACGTCATAAGATATTTCTCAGAAATGAAATATTTCAGATAATTATTTATTGTACTATTGTAGGTGTTCTAAACATAAAAAAATTAACTCTTTTACCTCCTCATGCTATTATATTTTCGGAATGAAGGGGAAAAATTACTCGATCTAAAACCATTCTTGAGAAAATCATAAAAAATGTTTGCTGCGTTGAAAAAGAAAAAAAAAAGGATTCCAGGTCAGTGTTTGTAGACGAAGATAAGGGATGCATTCCTATAGAATATGTTCCCTCCTTCCCCAACAGTTTCCTGACAAAGAATTACAGGAGACATTCTTTTCTTCCAGAATGCTTTTTAATCTTAAATGATTTTGATGAATTTTTCAATGTCCGATTCTAATAAGTAGAAATTTTCGTTCTTATGGTATATTTATTACTTTTCTTAAATGATCTATATTCTTGTAATTTTTATACCTTAATAAAAAAAAAGTTATAGCAATCAGTTACAGTTATATTTTTAAATAGGAGAAATAGCATTGATATAGCTTAATCTTTAGAGGTTTTTTTTTACCAAGTGGTATTTCTAAAGAAATTGCTTCTTTTATGTTTATGACTATAAGCCTCTCCCCCAAAAAGTAAATTTTAGCTATACCACTCATTATCGCTTGGTTTGGTTTGGAACTGTACGGTCAATTTTTTGCAACACGTGGGCTAATGAGACTGGGACCTACTGCTTAAAGCCAATTCCTAACGGCTACGAACATCCATGCCACTGTGGGATTCTAACCCACGAACTCTGGTTCCGAACTCCAGCACCCTAACCATTCGGCCATCGTTCGGCCCACTCATTATCGTCGAAAATAGTAATAAGGATGCTTTGGTGAAGTCTTCTGGAAATCAATCCAGTCTCACGAGATATCATTATCATAACCATGACATCACTCTTTTTCAATTAGACAGGGCTTGGCTTGTACTTCTCAAGCAGACTGCTCCAGTAAAATTTATCTTAAACATATATATGCGTTGAGGCTATTTCAACTATTTCAAATCCTAATATAAATGGCACATTTTCCCAGTGATTACTATTAGGTGCGAACACAACATCCCTAAGAATTATGTTCTGTGTCTTGTTCCTCGAAAGGCTAAATATCATTCTCCACAAGCAATAATGAATATATGAAGATGCTTTGGCCATGTTTTCTGGAAAGTACACCAATTTCGCGAAGCATTATTATCATAATCCTAACGTCATTCTTTTTCACTTAGGGTTTGCTTGGCTTGGGGCTTTCAGATTGCTCCAGAAGATTTGATCCCAAACGCATGTATGTGATAAGGAATGCCCTTTAACGTAATCAAAAGTATTAAATTGTATTGCTATTGTTACTAATGCAACTTGGACAAGCCAAGCATATGAGCCATAAGTTGCTTGAATTAAGGAAAACGGTATGCCTTTCATTTATGAAGAGGGGTAAAAGAACGACTTTGCTCAAAGTAATTTAGAAGCAGGTACCAAGCAGAAGATTCCTAGACGTGGCCTGCTATCCCCAGTGATACCGTTTGAGATCTTGGAGGACATTGCTACCATGAATATATTTTACGTGCCTTAGTCATTATTAATGAATGAATCAAATCTTTGGCTTGCTCTAGCCCCGAACTCGCAACCCTTTACTTACGATATCGTTGCCTTTGCCGACTGAGCTACCGCGGCTGTTACATTATATTACATTCTCTAACAATGTAGTTTGGGATCATAAGCACACTTTAGTTTCGTCAACTATTCGATAAAGATAAATCTCCACTCAGTATGTAAATTCTTCCTAATATGCAAATTAACTATGTGAATTTTTAAACTTTTAATGGACTCAGTATCTATTTATAGCACGTGTGTATATAGACATACATCTCTCTCTCTCTCTCTCTCTCTCTCTATATATATATATATATATATATATATATATATATATATATATATATATATATATATACACTGTGTACCAATAAGTATTTGGACACCTATGCAAATGAGGATATCTGCGGTCCTAAAGTACGTCACAGCCTCCACCGGTATACATCGTGTAGCAAGCAGCATCGGCATTATTCGCATTCAAGATGTCCGGAGCTCTCTGATTTCGAGAAAGGTATTATTATCGGGTATCACAAATGTGGCCGATCCTTAAGGGTCATATCTAGCTATCTGGAGTACCCAAAATCGACAGTGGCTTATGTGATTAAGAAATGGAAGGTGAGCAGTGATTGTCGGAATGTGCCCCAAGTCGGTAGACCAATGAAACTGGGAGATAGAGATGGTCTCCATTCATGGTAAGCTCAACGAGGATGCCTACTGCACTGTTTTGAATAACAATGTTCTTCCTACGTTGTGGTAGTTTTACGGGTTGGCCCCTATTACTTTCAGGACGACAGTGCCAGTTGTCATGTTTCGAGGTTAAACAAGGCTTGGTGTGGTGTCAATGGAGTTCATCGAATGGACTGGCCTGCACAGAGCCCAGACCTGAACCCTATCAAGAACCTCTGGGACGAATTGGATCGCCGAATTAAGGGGTGCACTCCTCGTCCAAAATCGGCGAAGGAAATTGTATGTCTACTCCAAGCCGAGTGGAAGACAATACCACTAGCTCTAATACAAAGACTTGTGGAATGTATGCCCCGGAGGGTTCACACTGTAATTGCCTCTCGTATAGGCTCTACCAACTATTGATTTTGAATAAAGTTAGTTTTTTCTTTTTTATCACAGGTGTCCAAATACTTATTGGTAGACAGTGTATATATATATATGTAATATATCAAAATTATTTCACTTTAATATTTCCTTAACCCTTAATTTGATAAGGTGTTTTTCAAATATTTTTTAATTTCTGTTATTTTCCCATGACTGTATAGACATTAGGATCTCTGTAAAATAAACAAAAAAAAATATCATTTTCCATTTTTGAGATAATTAATGTCCGCTGTGGCGAACACTGACAATTATGTTATATAGTAATTATAAATATACATGTCCGGTGTAGCGGCCAGACTTACCCAAATTAAGGGTTAAAAAACCCTTAATTTGGGATAAAATCTTTAAAACTGCTCTCTTCCATCCGAATTCCTTAAAATCTTTTTCCAGCCTCTAAATGTTTTAATCAAAAGAGCGTCCTCCACTTGAAATTATTTCGATCCATTTCCGAAAGCTTTCTATCCTATAGATGTAAATTTTCTGTCTATTCAACACCTGTTCCAGCTGTCGCCTGCAAATTGCTCCACGTTTTTCCTGATCTTAACACTTAAATTCGCTAAGTTCCTTGTCCCTTGGGGAAATTCTTTCGGTCTTCACTCTTGGGTGAACGAGGGATTTTTATGTCTTTCTCTTGTCTGTCGTTGACTAGTAAAGATGTCCGTTTTAGCAGTTCTAAAATAAAGTTTTAATTAGATTTGTGCCGGTCTCTTTCAATGGCCCGACTGCATCGTTATTACTGCTGGCTGATTAGGCTTCTCCTTGCCCAGTAGCATGGACAAGTAAAAACAGTAGGGGATGCATAAATATTGTGACTAGAGGAAATATTTTTTACATATATACACACACATAAGCATATATACATATATATATATATATGTGTGTGTGTGTGTGTGTGTGTGTGTGTGTGTATGGGAAATAGGGGTGGGGTGGGGACATATATGTATTACAAAATCATAGGATCCGAACATATTACGGTTTTCCTAAAAGCTCTTCATAAAACCATGTGATCTTAGCAAGACAACCCATTCCAAACCATTACACGCATTGGTGATTGATTTATCGCGAGTTGTGTTTTAGCACCCAGCTGCTTAAGTGACCAACTCCTTAGTAGCCTCTCAATACATACAAAGCAGTTTCGAATATAGAATAGGTTACATGTCTCCGATTCGAAAATTGATAGACGATTACGTTTACTGCTTATCGAATCGGGAAATCGTAAGACCACAACTCATCGTTATCGCTTCATCAACGAAGTATGCATTACTGTTGTAGACGATAACCTTGGCAATAAAAAGTGTCTTATAGGAAAACAGGATCATGATTTCTGTCTCAGGTACAGCTCATAAATTTCAGTTGCGCTACTAAAGTCGAGATGGGGGATTTTTGTGTCACTACGATGTTTTATTTTCTAACGAGGAATTGTAGTATTCTTCAAACATCTGCGAACAACTTGTCGGAGATAAAATCTTTAAACATGCAATCACTTCACACTTTCTTTAAACTCAGACTTTCGTGCCTCCGTGCTCTCAAAGTATCTTATTAAAATTTAATGAGAATAAAAAATATTATGACATGACTGGTAAGAAACAATATGACATATTTCTACTAAAAATTCATGTAATTTCTTTACTTTAAAGTTTCTTATTTCTCTAAATTAACAGCTCCTCTATTTTTCTACTTGAAAAATACAAAGCACAGAAATAACTTGCTAGAACTTTTATAAAATTTCAAGCTAAAATCTCCAATTAAATTTATATTAAAAATATTAACTGCATCTATAACGTTTCATATATTCATGTCCTTTTAGAGTTTATTTCCATTTAACTTTTAATGTACATTCCATTGAAAGAGCTAGCCGGGGTAACACAAAAATTAAATCGGCAAAGGCGTCAATCTAATAACCGGAGGGTTGAAAGTTCGAGACCCAATTTTGCTGTGTTCATTAATGGCGGCTGGGGTGAGTAAAGTAGGTTCGTGGTCGCAATGTCTTTGAAGTTTACAAACTAAGTCCCTGCCACCTCCAGAGGCCACCGCTTGGTCCCTGCTTCTAAGTTATGAGGACCCATTTTGTGTTATCCGAGAGAGTATAATTTGCCGCCTATATCGTGCTTCTATAATGAAATGACCAAAACATATCGGTAGTGAAGAATTCTATAAAAGCAAGTCTCGCTGTATTGGAGATAATTATAATAATTTTATTTATAAAGCTAAAGAGGTGAAAAATAATCACTTATTGTGTAAAGTCCTTGGTGAAATCTAGTCAATTATTGTTCCAGATTAAAATGTTTATAAAGTTTTAAGTTCTATTTCAAAGTTTTTACAATAAGTTTTGATTACTTATTTATTATTTATTTTCATTCCTTGAATGTTGTTTATTTACAGTTATGCTTGACTTTTGTTCCTGGATTAAAGTTAAATATTTACGTTTTAAACAATATTTTGTTTAATTTTAAATTCTTTAACTGTATTGCTTTGCCTAATTTTATTTATTTTGGTGTTTCATTTTGTCAATGTTAAATTTTAGTTTTTCTAAATATTCAGTAGCGTTTTTTTTTTCTTAATTTCTTTTAAATAGAAGTGACAAGGGGATATAAATATCAAAGGGGACAAAGTGGGGAATGTCCTAAATTTTCTTAAAAATCTTATAGTGTTATAAAGAGAATATTTGATGAGTTTTACATTAAAATGCTTTGAGCATTAAAAAACTGTTCAATAATTTTTTCATTTATCCAAACCATTCTTTCTGTATACAATCACAATATTGTAAAATATGAAGAATAATAATCTCAAGTAATAACGGACACGAACAATTATTCCTAAAGATATACAATACTGATATGTATTAAAAAAAATCAGTTTGCGGGGAAAAGTAATATATAGACAGAAAAAAAAATCTTCCATAATATGATAATATGATTTTTTAGCCTCAAAGCTGTCTATATTTGCAAATTTTAAGAATTACCTCATGCTGACTCCAAAGATAGTTAGAGAAACTACTAGAAATTTTTTAATGTTAAATGAAAATTTAAATTTTAAATTTTGTTAAAATGTGATGAAATAGACACCATGTGTATGAATAGTGAAATCAATGCGATTTTCATAAATCCGAAACAGAAACAGATCCACAAAAAAATCGACTGAAGGGAAAATGGAATCAAGCTTAAAAGGCAACAAAAAATTATTACATTAGTTTAACCTCATAAAACGAGATAACACAAGATTAGTTTAACAAGAAGTAGTAGAAGATTATACTCCATATAGTAGAGCGCTACCGTTTGACATTAGTCTTAGACTTGAAACCTTAATTCCGGCAGTGTTGTTCGTAATGGTTTAAAATTTGTTGTCATTTGTTAAAAGTTGTAAGTACTTGTTTATTTATTTCTCCAATAAGAAAAAGTTGACAATAGTACTCTACCAAGCCAAACCAAATGGGTATAAATAATTCACCTTTGACATGGTTTATTACTTATTCAAAGAATATAGCTTGAAATTGACCATGTATATTTTTTATTTCAAAAGAAATTGTATTACTCCATCTTATATTAACTGTCACTTTTACTATTTACATGGTATTTGGTACTGGTAACTCATTTACAAGCTTGGGACGTTACAAACAAAAATCCTTAGTGTGATCGCTTAATTTACGTGCTTGTTGAAGTCAACTTTTTTTCTACACAAGTTAGCTAATTAGACCAAAATATACAGTTGAAAATAGATTTCGGACAGATGCCTCATGGTTGCCAACGATCAGGTTCGAATCCATAAGCTTTGTTAGAAAAAGACAGTCCTCAATCTGTTTCATATATTTATATCGGAAAAATGTAATTAAAAACAATTATATCAACTGGATACTAAGAAATTCGTTGTAATTCCCTGTTTAGCGATGTTGTTTTGTCTATAAGGAAAATTACAATATGGGGACACGTGCAGCGTGCCTACTTCTTGGATCCAACTAGGCCCCAAAAAAATGTACGTTGTTCATTTCGATATGTTACCGCTGGTGAGAAGTACTTGAAGATCTGTACCCGATACTTTGACAGCTATAGTATTAAAGTTTTATCAAAGTCATATTCTATTCTGAATTAGTCTAAACTTCAGTTATAATTTATATAAGTTGAACGAAAGAAGCAAATCCTAAATCATGTATTGAAGGTTAAGACCACCAAGACCATGCGCGGTTTCTTATTTGAAGTCGAAGATAAGCTAAGACCTCGTCTTCCTCAATGAAAGCGAAACAGATAAAACACAAGCTTAGACAAGTGCAAAAGCGGGAAAACACTAAATCGAAGTGAATGTAATAGTAAGAGATCGCCCGGCCAATGCAAAGCGGGTCGGAGGCCGTTGATTTGTGATCATCGTTAAAACGGGTCCGATCTTGGCGTGTCGTTATTAAGGATTTATTCGCTCCATAAAGCAGGATTGCCATCAGCGCGTCGAGGCCAATGCCTGTTCGACTCAAATGCGGCGACGGGGCTAAGAGTAATGAGGCCGAGCCATTGGAAACGGTCCTCTAAATGGAGAAAGACGACAAAAAAAGGGCCGCGATTTGTATGGCATCGAAAATTACAACACAAGTGAATTAGAATTACAGGATGGTAATAGATATTTCTTTTTCAGTGGAATTATTTAATCCGAACTTGTCTTGTTCTGTGACAACGCATTGAATAATTTAGAATGAAAGGAGATTTAGAATGAAACTTGACAATAACGTCCAGGCTATGCGCTAAAACGCTTATCAGGGCCAAATGCAGATAATTTATAGGATAAAAAACAGATGAAAAATCCTCTATTGTTCTTTGCTGAGAATTTTAATGGTTGGACCTATGTGAATGAGCGGTTGTCTTTGATATTTCTTAATTGGGGAATGCATGCTTCAATAGAACAGAAATCGAATACTAAAGTCAGTATCATCGATGCCAAACGTTCATACGATGTTTATTGAAACAGATCATTAAGTTAACTAATATTTTGTAATAGCATTATAGTAAAGACACCTTCACAGTCCCATATGAATATTCTATTATTTTATTTGTAGAAAATATTGAAATGCTGGTAAATATTCTGAATCTTTTTAAATCTATTCAGAAATGTGCATATGAGTCATTAATGCAGTCCTAGTATATCAAGAAATATACATACTTCTTACTTATTTCGTTTTAAACAGTACCATTTCTCCTAAGATTTTGCATCTTTGAACAGTCTACTAAATTTCTTATATTGCCAAGTTTATAACTTCTAATTCTGGTTTACTTTGGTTAAACAAAGATATCTAGAGCTATTGTGTAATTAATCATTACTTTCATTCATCTTTATTCTTCATAATATTATTTACCTTTCTATATTAGTTTTAAAATATAAGGATTTTGTCAAGAATATCACACTATGCTCGATAAAATTTCTGCTGTTGCAAGTTTATATACTTTATAAGAGATTTACAGAAGGAGGGGTGCGCATAAAAATCAATTATAGTGGATGGAATGGGTTTTTCTTTTCTCATTTGAAAACCCTTACGTAACGTTGTGCTAAAGTCCTAGCTAAAAATGCCTATTTTAATTTTGGTAGATAAATTTCATGATTCTTTATGAATTTCAAATGCTAACATACCACTCAGTGTATATAAAGCCTATAAGTTTGATGTAATTCAAATGTGAGTCAATTGGCTATCGATTGTATGTATACTTATAAATAATAGGCAGAGTAGGAAATAAACGTGTTTCTGTAGAAATCTTTTGTAATAAAATTAAGCCAATTACTTACGCAGCTTTTATTTTAATTTTTAAAAATACGAAGGGTTAAGTTTTAATTATTACTAAAAATAATGAAGGAAGAAGTTTAATTTTTATTTATTACTAAGACTTCTTTAT
This sequence comes from Pardosa pseudoannulata, assembly GCA_032207245.1. NCBI lineage: Eukaryota > Metazoa > Arthropoda > Arachnida > Araneae > Lycosidae > Pardosa > Pardosa pseudoannulata. The sequence goes on from CM063503.1 coordinate 117,920,152, forward strand.
ACGTTCACCATCCAGAGTTATACGTATCTCCCAGCGTGTTTTGACCTTTCGAAGGCCATCATTGCATAATCACCCTGCGAGTTGCTTGAATATGGGGTTTCCTAAAATCAAACAAATCAACATTATTAGCTGTAATTTACAACGATATGTCACATAAAGATAAATTAAGATGCAAAACAAATTTAATACAGATAGCTGAGTTATTTCTTAGTAATATGTAAAACATAACTACACGTTTATTTGTTCTTTGTCTCTTAAACTTGGATACAAAAATAAAGCTCAAAACATTGTCTGACAAACAAAGAAAAGATCAAAAAGTTTTAGGTTTATCCTAATCTTTTTTTATAAAAATACTTTGGTTTCTATTCGGAACCAAAAACAACACAATTCTTGTCATACTGACATTGCATTAGAGCTATCTTATATCACCCCCTATGAAATATTTGATTTAATTTTTAGAAACATAACTTCATTGTGACGCTATTCCAAACGATTCCCACGTGACTCGGCTCTTTCGGCAAGGTTCAAAGCAGGCATTCGCGACAGTTGTTAGCTTTTGGCGCCTTGAGCCGACAATGGCGATAACATCGGGTCCCTGCTCAGGTCCGGTAACAAGCGCCCTCAAAGAAAAGGAAGAAGTGTTTCTCCTCGAAAGAGTTTCAAAAGGACGAAGAATTCTCTAGCTCTCACTATACGAAGTTCTCCTGTCACAAAAACGTTTGGAAACACCGCTATTGTGGTTGGAGGTATTCGAAAGTACAGACATAGGATAAGGACTTAACAGGAAAAGGAAAAGGATGATTCCATGCTATGGTAACTTACTGTGAAGCACTTTCAGGGTCAAAGACCAGCAATAGAGAGGTTAAAAAAAAATGCTTCTTTCTGAATGTAATTCATCTCGTGGTCAAAAATTGTATAAAAGTTGTGGTTTGAACATTCCGTTTACTAAACAGCGAGAGGGAGATTAGCTGTTGACTTCAAATCACCAGGTTTTTTTATTATTATTTCTTAAATTTAGAAAGTTATATAGGTAAGCTTTCCATTTCTCAACTTAATTGAATGATAGGAGTTTTATAGATATAAAAAGATATTAATAAATCTTTAAAAAAATATGAAAATTTAAAATGGAATGCCCTCGTCAAAAAACACAAATCCTGTAAAAAGGAGTTTTATTGAAAAGCGCTCATGAGTTCAAAATTTCCCTTGAAGTAGGTTATATTTAAAAAATACGATGCAATTAAAATGTCCCACTTTGTTTTATTACCTTCTGACTGATCTTGACAAAACAAATCTCCTTTATTTACAGTAACTAAATTATTTCATTGATGTACATCGGTTTAAGCCTATTATGTTGTATTTCAAGGCATTTTTTTTCAGTTTTGAACAGTAAAATATCAGAAATGATTTCTCTTTTTACTTGACTAAATGCCTTATTGCACGCCAACTTGTACAGGTTGGCGTTGAAACGAAAAAGATTTAGTTTACGATTTGTTTTTTCGATGAAATATGTTTGGATTTTTCGTGTGATAGCGAAATATTTTCAATTGATTAAAGGCGTTATCCCACGTTAACCTGAACCAAAATAATTAGCTTGAAAGTATTTTGTTATCACATTAGAAATATGTGCATTATTCATCAGAGAAAGGAATCTAAAACTAAATCCGCCACTTTTTCAATGCGTACATGTTTGTGTGTGATATGGCCTTTAGAAATCTAATATTCCAATTTCACAACTCGAAGACCATGAGAGTTTTTATTATTTTCACTAAAGTGCAAACATGAATAAAAGAAAATACTAGCCTTTGACAAAAGAAATCCATTACTGATGTGAGTTAAGAGATACAAGCATAACATTTACCTATCATCTAACTCTACAGCATTTGTAATGTCTCATTCTTAATAACATTTTTTTCCTATTACTCTGGCAATTGATTTATTTAAAGTCCTCTGTCATTTTTCTGTTATTAAGAGCTAATTAGACAGTTGACGCAATACTTCTAAGAAGGTCCATATGACTCCAAATAATCAAAGTTAATAAAATGTTATGTTATATGAATACATATGAATATGCGTTAGGAAATACGTTGGGTATTAAGAACTTTCTAAAACTAATTTAAATTTCCAGGAATTAACACTAGATTTACGGATGTTGATCATATACCTATTTTTACTGAAGTGAGCCAATTTGACTCATACAAGAAAATTGAAGTTTTTCGCAAAGAAAATAGTTCCAAATTAATTTAAATAAAATGTTTATTATCAAAAATTCACGGAAAACATTTTTTTACATATAAAATCTGTTTTTGAAACACATTTTCCGAAAACATTTCTATTACATTTAGCACAATAGTTTCTACATCTGTTTCTATTGCATGATTGTTGAACTTGACAATTCTTCCGTGCGTCAGAAGCATGAATTTCTGTCATTGGAATAGAAGTGTTCTTGACTTCTTCTCTATATTTACTTTATACTATACTTTATACTATATATTTACTTTATACTTTATATTTATTTTATACTATATTTATTATTATATTTATTTTCATATACATTCTATGAGTCAAATTGGCTCCCAACCGTGAAAATAGGTATACCCCATTTGATAATGCGAAATGAAGGGGTCTGTGGGGAAGAGGAATGAAAGTTTACATATATTTTATTACTTAACGAAAAACCAATGTATGTTTTTGAAAATTGATATTAAAGTTTTATATATATAGTGATCAAATTTAAATGAGCCAAATTGGCTCGGTCCGTAAATTTAGTGTTAATAAAGATTCAGACACTTAAGACTCAGTTTCTTTACCTTTTTCAAATGGTCTTGGTTCAATTGGGTTGTGAACCTCTCCTAATCTGGTTTTCAACACCACCAGCCTAACTTTTGATCTATCACCTGTAGAATATTTCTGAGGATTATCTAAATGAAGATTTGTTGCTACAATTTACCCTCATTTCAAAGACATACCCATTCATTTTAAGTTACAAACACATCATTACCGATTTAAACCAAATATTTTTCAAAACGATAGTTATCATTTTATTGTCAGATACTCTGTTAATCAAACAGAACGGCGATGAAAGCATTATCAGTTGCAGACTAAATAAAACTAAACAAAAATTCCCTTAAAATACTCGAGATGGCTGACGTTGTACTGAATCAACATAAAACCATCATAGAAAAAAGCAATATATCTCCCACTTTAAAAATCAATAATTTATTCTTTTTATATAATTCCATATACCTTTTCATTCACAGTAATGTGAGAATTGCAAAAGTGAAAACAATTATAGGAAGAATAGGGTAATATCAAAGTGTAAACTCTTCCACGCCTAGACAACCATATTTGAAAACCATATTTGTACAACCACTTAGTTTCCTCCATTGTATCCAACAAATATTATATATATATATATATATATATATATATATATATATATATATATATATATATATATATATATATATATATAACCAAAAAGGAATGTGAGCTGTAGTCCAGTGTGTTTATAATGATACTTTACAATTTAAAACAATGGGCCCAAAAGAAGAAATGGAACCCTATCTAATTGGATACAAACTATTTTTTCCTATATATTCTCTTTCTCTCTCTTTTTTTTTTAGTCTTGTGGATTGGAGGATGATTTTGTAAGCAACCAAAGTTACAAACCAAATCTTTGCATTATAACAACAACTAATACAATTTGTATTTGGTTTGATTTGCTACGGTCTACTTTTTGCAACACGAGGGCTAATGAGACCGGGACCTACAGCTTAAAAGCGATTCCGAACGGCTACGAACATCCATGCCACTGTGGGATTCGAACCCACGAACTCCGGTACCGAAGGCCAGCACCCTAACCAATCGGTCATCGGTCGGCGTATATACAATTGGTATGACAAGAAAAGAGATTTTAATGACATACCATATAAGATATTAACATATTATAATAACATAATAGTGGGATATGAAACATTAACGGCAGCACAGCATAAGACATACGATTTGAACTACATAAAAAACTTTAATTCCCTAAATGTAAAAAACTTTATTTGTGTTTGAAGTTGTCCCAATGATCGATGACTAACTTGGAAATTTCTAAAAGCAAAGATCGAAAATGTAAAGTCTGGCACAGTAAAAGTTAAAGCAGCTCAAATTCTATCCAGAATATTTTTTAATTATTTTTTTACTCAAACCTTTAAATACTATTTTTGAAAGTAATGTGTAAACTGTATACTCTATATGGATAATGTAGAGAAAATTATGATAATAATATTATATATCATTCCTACACACAGCACGTTCGCTGCGTTACATATCCAATCTTACGTCTTTCTCTTCCAAAGAATAAGAGAATAATTAAATTACACTTATTCAATGTTAACACTTCAAAGAATTACACAGGGAACACTCGATATCCTAATAGCATTTTAATATTTGATAATTATTGACGCCTAATGTATCAATTATCGAAGTGGACACAATCTCCAAAGAGCTTTTACTTGCGAAATTGTCATTCGTAAGGCTTGTTAGAGGATATTAGTTGAGGACTTAAATGTAATGCAGGTCATACTTAATACACTTATTGAAATCACCGAAGCTTTGTAACGCATTAAATTATCTGGTTAGGTCGAATCTCTGATCTTGATACGATCGGACAAAATATGTTTGTAGAAAACAGTATCAGACTATTTATCAACTAGTAAAGTTTCAGTAACAATAAAATTAATATTTTTACCTTTCAATTGAAATATAGCTGTAAACTGATGCTTGCTAAATACTGAAACTTTAGCGAAAAGTTAATTCTATCAGCAGATTAGTTAACAGTTTTGAAACACTTGTGTCTATACAAGGACAAAAATGGGAAAAGGTTATACCCAGTACTTTTAAGTTATACCGTCAAAATAACTCACTACAGTATATGATTTTGCTTCTATCTATTCTTGGTACTTTAGAAAAATACAGAAGATTTCGTTTCCTAAAGTAACAAAGATCAGATGACATTTTTTTCTCATTTTGACAGAAGGCTTATTTAATGACTTGCTACTGAGCCTGGTCCCAAAATATAGGCTATTTGTAAAATATATGAAGACAAATAAATGTATCCCGAACATTTTTCTTTCTTAACTTACCTTAGGTAATGTTATAACCACTTACTTGCTAATTTTTATATTTTGAACGATATAGAAAATATAATTAAGAAAGTTAAACTATTAAGGATTAGATCAATGCGATGGATTAGACTAAACAATATGTAATTGTGAATTAGAGTTCCCCCTTTTTCTAAATAGAATCGAATTCAGCTTCATGAAAATTTAGCGGGCTTTAAAAAATATTTTCTAAATTACAGCACCTCAAATATACATTACAAGGGGGGTAGTAAGGAATGGAAATATTTAATAAATAATATTGAGAAATCTTCAGTAATATAACATAAATATTTGTATACATTAATTTTAAATACATGCTCAAAGAAGAAACGACAATAAAACGTTTATTATTATCTGTTGTATAGTTTGATCTGTAAAACATGCAAACTATAGAAATAAAGAACCTGTGCGACAATGCAAAAGAAAAAAAAACACGTTTCTTAATTTCTCTATCAAGATGTTTCAAAAGTTTAGACCTTTCATAAAATTATACTAAGCTATAGTTTATTCACAATGAGCTTAAATACTCTTAAAAAAATGAAATCATCAATATTTAATTGCTCCATATTTTATTTAAATAATAATAAAATTAGAGAAAGGCAACTCTATGAACCTTTACACTTACAAGGAAAAAATGCTTTTTTGTACGTGAAATAGTTTTCATTTACAATTTTTTATCATAGAGTCGCCCTTTTTAAAATGAATTATCCAAAACAATCTTGTATGAATAAATCATCGTCAACAAAAACTCGTTTCAATATATTAAACTGCAGGAGCCGTTTGTCACTATAACTGTGTGGAACTTTGGCATTGGATGTTCTACCGCATTTTATATATAATACTAACCTCTCCGAATACAATTCACGCGTTTCCAATAACATAAAGAGAAGACAAAATTCACGGCGATACCTTTTTCTTTTTATTGCGAATGTGGATAAGGGTGGGATATTTCGATCCGTTACAAAGGCTGTGAACACTATGGGGAGACAGCGACAAAAGCTACGCAAACAACGAAATGGGAGATAGCTACAAACACGACACTGAGCATCAAGCACCCCTCTTCCAAAAGAGATGTTCCCGACCCTTAGACTTGCTGCCAGTCCTGTTATTAGGGTGGAAACAGTTTTCTTTTGCACTCACCCATAGCGTTTCTTTTGGGGACTCATTTTTTTGTTTTATTTTTACCGTTTTTTTTTTCATTATCAAATGATTATACAGAATTTACGGCGACAGTGAACTTTCAAATCTAATTTATTTCGTTTCTAAACAATTTGCTTGAACTTTTCATAAGTCATTAGCATCATATTTATGCAAAAATAGATTAAAGTAGAAGGTAGAATATTATATATTTTTAAGTGTTTCATTATTAATTGTCCGAGAATGATCCATGTGCATTCCATTTACACTCAGTATTGTATTTTTATTTGTAAGATTTCACCATTCGTAGAATTTCACCATTCGTAGAAAATTAGAAAAAAAAGTAATAATAAATATTATTTTTTTTCAATATGTGTAAAATAATTTTTGATAACGCGAGGGCACTTGCCTGTTAAGTAGTCACCCGTACAACGCATTGGATTTTGTTGACCATTTCATTATAGGAACACCACATAGGAGACCAACATTACTCCCTATGATAACACGAACAAACAAAATGGATTGGCGTAATTTTGAAGCAGGGGCCAAGCAAAAGACACTTTGGCTTGGCCTGCCACCTTCGGAAGTATCGTTTGTGAACTTGGAGGATATTGCGAGCACGAACCTATTTTAAGAACTACAGGCGCCATTAATGACTGTCCCACTGTCGCGGCGGGACAGTGATACAGTGGTTTTTTCTCCTCCAATGGAGTTCCATGAGACCAGTATTTTCAAAACGATCCAGAGCTGGAACAAATTTCTCAACATAAATGGAACTTATGTTGAAAAGTAATTAACTGATAAAACTATCATTTCTGTTTCATAATGTTATTAATGGCATTTTTTATTATTGTGTTCAAATTATGTGCATTACCTATTAATACCCTACATAGTCTTTTAAACAAGCATTCACGTTATACAAGGTTAATAGTTGTTGAATTTCAAAGGGACGACAGAGTTAAAATGCACTTGAATAACTTTTAAATTTACTATTAATAAATAATAAACAATATCCCCAATGTTAAACACAATCCTTTTAAAAGTCTACATTTGCAAATAAAAACCACAACATTGCTATATATACATTATGGGTGTGTATGCACTTGTGAATATCGAGATCTAAATTTAAAAGGATCCACAAAGAAGACGTTAAGTTATTGTGATTCTCCGAGGGCACCAACAGCCTCGTTATGTACATCAGTTTTCGAAATTTATAAACGGTGATAAGACACAAGTAATAAACAATTTAGCGGCGACTTTCATTCATTTGTAATCTCCTAAATAGTAACGACTGACGCATAGCATAAATCAACAAAGTTATTTTTAAACAATATCTATGACGTTTTAAATACAATCCTTTTCAAAAATCTACGCTGGCAAATAAGAACCATAACATAGCAATATATATATTATGGGTATGAATGTACTTGTGAATATCGAGATCTAAATTTAAAAGGATCCATAAAGAAGACGTTAAGTTATTGTGATTCTCCGCGGGCGCCAACAGCTTCGCTATGTACCCCAGTCTGCGATATTTATAAAGGGTGATAGGAAACAAGTAATAAACAATTTAGCGGCGGCTTCAGGAGCTGTCTGAGAGGTGAGGACCCCTAGAGCTGTCGAGTGAGAGAGACCGGGGGAGGTCCAGTTTATCAATATTTGAGTTTCTTTTCGAGGTTCCGATTTATGTTACACAGTCACAAAGAAAGAAGGGGTGACCTGGGGATCATGTCTAACCAAAGAGGGGGTGAGAGGTATCAAATTGTGTCGCGAAGTGGTGCGAAAGGTGCTCCAGAAACGTCTAGGGAGCCAGACAAAAGATAATCACGCTGCAAACAGCCAGAAAACTACCTGGGTGCCCCTGGACCCAAGAAAGGTGGGGACATTGTTGGTCTTGAAAAGCGATCTTCCAGGTGAGTGAGGCCGGAGGAGTTATCGCTTTCTTTGGCGCATTACATGCTGCTCTGCACAAGAAAATGGCTTCCCTTTACCGAAGAAAGAGACTTCTATAAACATGAATAAATATCTTCACATCTTGATGCTCCCAAGTAAATTAAATTGGAGTATGAATTCATTTCTTTGCAGGTATAAATATTTTCATGCCTCTTGAAAATCTATACCAGAATATATAACCTCTGTACCCGGTATAGAATGGAGTGAATAACGACTTTCTTTGAAAGGAAAGCATCAAAACTTGACTTTCCTTTTATATTCTAGGCAAATATTTTGTTTTCTTTATAGAACAGTTTCACACATAAATGAACTGCCATATAAATTTTACCTGGATTTTACTACACTATCTTTAGATGTACTTTATAATTTAAGCATATTAATATTAAGCAGGATAACGACATAAGAAGTAATGATATAGGTGACAACCACTTTTGCTTGAGGGTTGATACTTAAAAAAGTTCGATATTTTCATACATTATGTAATAATATCCATAAAAATAATAAGGAATACCATTTGTATATACGTACATATTAATCATTACATCCGTATAAAGTAGAAATATATTTAGAATTTTATCTAACCGTTCATTTCCTTTCAAAATGCGCGCTGAGCAACACTAATTCGTGAGAAATACAGTTCCAATATATATAATGTTTATAATAATAATAATGTCTAACCTGGATAATTATGTTTAAAATATTAAGAGGACTTGAAACCTCAATTATTGTAAGAAAAAAAAATGGTTTAAAAATATAGGCTGCTATTTAGAGGTTGAAAACAAAAACTACGTTAAACTTATTATTTAAGAAGGCCATATGATGTTAGAGATACTATGTTCGTAGGTTTTTACTGTTCATTCAATTTAAATATATTCAAATAACTTTAAGTGCTAATCACTATACAAGAAGCAAAGACAATTAGTTTGATGATCATTCTTTTTCCTTTTAAAAATAATGGTTAGATAGTTGGTCAGTGGTTCCAAAAACTTATTTAGCCAAGTTGAAATATATTAACTAGACAGGTGTAATTTTTGTTTTGAGAAATGCTCTTCCAGATATTAGCTACGTAAAGATTAAAACATCTAACAAATGCTATATTTTCCTCTGTCCGTAAGTCATACCTTTGTAAGAGTTAAACTTTCTAGTAGGAACATGTCAGAGACACCATGTATTGTACAATGTAAGGATACAACCCCCCCCCCCCCCGAAAAAAAAACCCAACTAAGAAAAGAAGGTTTTGAAAGTAATCATTTTCACGATTCCATTCCCTATCAGAAGTATAATAAACTGATGTTAGAGATATTAAAATTAAGTATTCCATATTATTCAAAGTATACAATATTTGCATGTTATCTAATACTTCAAGGCAATATCTAAGTATTTCTTCAGCTCAGATATTACTTTAGGACAATTTCAAGACTTGTCTTTAGTCAAACAGAGCACTCAAGACCTTATTATATGTCAACAAGTACTGAAATTTTTTCAACCGGTTTATTTACTTCAGGTTGATTTAATAAGGCCTTTATAAGACCTTCAATTAGTTATTTTTTGTTATTACATGAGAAATCCCTGTATTCTTCAACGGGAAAAGGTGTCCTAAAGTGGATCTGCTTCTTTTTCGACAAGTACATATTGATGTGTCATAAGGCTTTTACTCATTTATCATTCAGAATTTATACTTGTTCTGAATATATTCAAAAGACGACAATTGAACTCATTTCATTGATTGGATATGCACAATTATTTTCCCTCCGAGGATTTTTCATAAGGAAAGCATAACATTCTAAAGGTCTAATATATTTACTTGATATACCAAAAGACGTTGGCCGGAATATTTAGATGATTAGTAATTTTGTTCTAAGGAAGACACATTACCCCTCCACCCCCCCCCCAAAAAAAAAGCTTCTCATTTACTTTTTCCAAAATTTTCCTATATTCCATTTTATACCCAATACTTTAAATTTCTTAACATAGATAAAAGGGAATAGTATACCTTTAACTTTGTTTTATGTATTTCTGTAACGTACTTGTAGAAAAGAACGGTTGATAAAGGCTAAAACTTTTGATGACAACTAAAGTTTTAATTTTACTTTAAAAATATTCGCACATTTTTAGTAAAATTAAATATCAAAAGGTCTAAATCAAGAATTAAACTTTAAAAATCGGTTCTTAAAATAAGTTTCAATGTGTAATATCACTTATTAATGGTGTTCATTAAGTATTAAATTTCAGATGTACCAATTAACCCATTAATGTCCAAGTCATTTCTCTCATATATAGAGGAATATCTTAAAAATAAGTTATTGTGGACTCTTATGAGTAAAACAAAAATAAAATTAGCAACTTTGAATTTTACAACTTGTCTTCATTAGTGATCAGCTGTTTTTCTAAACATCATAAGATACAATTTATATATAAAATTCGTGATAAGAGATTTATTTGGTATTACATGTAAGCAAAGTACTGTAAAGTGAAGATTTATAAAAGATAAATAAAGCTATTTGCCCCGTTTTCAATAGATGTACTTGTGTAAAAAATAAAATTATGTACAAAGCTTGAAAAATCCTAAACTGTTGATCCAACTGTCAAAATTAGAAATGATAAAAGATACTTGAAAATTTCGTAGATTGTTTGTAGGATTGCCATGTACTTACTTTTGCTGAAAAGGAAAACTCTTCCCTTAAAAACATACAATTTCCACAAACGATCCCGAGCTGTCCCTAAAAAGGGACACTGGCATTATTGAGATAACTTGTGTGATGATTGCTACTAATTACTTTTTGACTTTTCCAGCAATATAGTGAATATTCGTTAGAAATTTTCAATTTAAGTTTATTGGATTAAGGATAAACAAAGCCTGTTTGAAAATTATGAAGATTTATGTGTTATAAGTTCGCACTTAATAGCAACATGGAAATTTTAATTTAACACAAGGGCATGTATTTCATTAATAGAGAAAGATCTCTTGTAATATTTCCAAGGGAAAATAATTGGAACTGTTTATTTAAGGAGTCACATACAGCATAACAGACTATTTCATCTTTAACTCATATTTACTTAACTGTGTTTTATGTATTTTACAATGCATCCGTCACAGGTGACAAACGATGTAGAATGATTCGAAAGAAAAACGTTTTTACATATTTATGTTATATCAAAGATGCAACTTTACTTTAATGCGTCAAAATGTTGTATTTGCAGGAAATCTCCGCCAAACCACAAAGAGAATTGCGTCTCGACTTGTTTACTCTTCTTAAAGGGGTAACCCTGTAGGGTAGACTGCAAAGTGGGCTCTCGTCTACAGCTGCACTCTTCTCTCGACTAAGGATCATTATGCATTTCGAACGACAGGAGGACGACGAATAAAAAGCCAAGAATGTGTCTTTTCTTCCACAGATATTTTTCTGGATTTCTTTTCGGAGCAGAAGAATACGATTTAGGTTTAAAAAGGATTTGCCGGTTTAAAGCTTTGACTTCTAGCTTTAGCTCCGGCATTAAAGGGGGGAGGGAATTGGAAATTTCTCGGGAAAACAAACAACCGCCTTTGCGTGGACATCGAAGTTGTCAAGCAAGACAAGATTACTGTTATTTTATTTGTCTTAGAAAATTCTCTACCACTCGTCCCATTTAAGAATGTATTATAATGGGAAGCATAGGAAGAAAACATTTGTTTCCTCTGCTAGCACTATTAAATGCACATCGATCGCAGAGCATCGCCTTATAATTCTTCGAAGATGTCACTGAAAGAGGTCTTAAAAATAGAAATTTCCTTTAAACGAGTTTATCGGAGTGTTTAGAAGGGTTTATTGTGATTGCATTACGGAGTTTTTTTTTCTCTGTCGTAAATAAGTCTATGGAAAACAGTGAAGGTGCTTTGAAGCAGAAAAAAAAAATAATAATCGAGATCGACTGAAGTAGCTGGAAATTTAATTAGAAGTTTTAGTGTAAACAAAAAGGTTTTGTAAATATCCATTATTGGTAAAAATTGCATCAGTTTGTTTGTTGTAGATTTCTTCTTTGAGAAGCGAAAATTTCCTGTTTTTGACTTTAGAGTATTAAATGCATGTTGTTCCTTTTTTCCGAGTGCTCTGTCCTGGAAACGTTATTACTTGTATTTTCCTGCTGCAGAACAGTTTTACAAATTCATGACTATGTTACTTGAGCAATCTTCGATGCGAACAGTAAAATAGAAAAAGCATACCCATTAAGTGACTTCTTTTAAGCATTTAACGCCTTAATAGTCGAATTTTTTTTTCTATTGTAATCCAAGAAAAACAATTTTCTTTATTTCTGAAAATTACTTTAATTTATATCCTAACTTTTAGAATAAAAAATATTTTTTGAGACTGAAAATTTTTGCTTGACCCACTGGTGGTTATATCTGTCTTATCTCTTTGAGTGATCTCCAGTTTCCCACTAATTGAAAGTTAAATTGAAAAAATAATTCCTGATGCTATAGTTATCAAATCTATTTCTTTGCCTAAGAACTGTATAAAAATATCTGCTTGAAAAATGATTAAAAATATATAAACTGATTTGGAAAAAAAATTCATGACCTTACCGTACAAAAGACTTTACAATATCTCTTGTCTAAGAGAGCTGGAAATAAAAAACACATTGGGAAATATTTTATTGAAGATAAACTTGACTGTTAACATTGTCAAAAAAATTATGTTTAGGAATATCAAAAACTTCTTGAACAGTTTTAAGAATTAGTTCTAGCAGATGTCATCCTGGTTGTGAAAATTTTAAAAGCATGGAACAATACAATATCCCACACTACACTGAATATACTATTACCTTGTATTCTTTTAAGTAAAGAAAATCTCGGAATATAACTAAATGTATGAAAGCCGCGAATTCCCTTTTAACGATGCAGTTTTCCTCTGACGGGCATAAAAAAGGCTATGCGAATGCTATGTATGCTATGCGAAACAGACTAAAAAGGGATTAAAATCTTAATTATCTAGTAAACATAATTAAAAAAGTTATTTAAGCATAAAATTATCACGAGGAAAACTATGTTCTATATGTTCTTAAATTTTTATCATCCTTAGTCCAATAGATATTTCGCATACCGTTAGCTTATGTTTCAAAAAACGACCATAGAACTAACATAATTTAATCTAACTCCACACCGTTAGTTACAAGCATGTAAGGGTCTAAACACATATAGGCTTGTATTTGTGATGATTGTCTCTAATACAAATACAATCAAATTTTTTAGAAAATTTAAGCATTATAACAATTTATGAGCAAAAGTACCCCAGATATTTCATTCTAATGAATTTTTATAGATAACTAAGTGATCAGTTTGTTGCGTAGTACCTTGCGTGGTTATAATACAATGCAGTATAAAATGATTGCGCATATTTGCTATGCCATCAAATTTTCTCTCGATGAACGCGTATGCATCTCCCAGAAAAACACACAGGATGACCTAAAATGAGCACCGACAAAAGGCTTGATTGGAATAATACACTTACTTACAAAATAGAAAATTTGTTTAAGAAAAGTATCTCTTCCAATGGATGCGTTGGATCCAAAATTTGATTAAGATACGTAAAATAATCACAAAATTAAGGGCGTATAAAACACATACCGTATATAATCACTCTCATTCCGTTTATAACTGTCATGTTCACACACAGACATACACACTTTAATGAACACAGATTTTTTTGCATGACACTGTGTAAATCAGCAACACGGAGAAAATAGTCAATTGAGAGATATTCGACATTGAAACCGACATCCATTTACATACAATAAGGTATACCTCTTTTAGCAGACTTTTTATTATCGTAAGGGACCTACAGCTAATGCAAATGATTTACTTTATTTTAACTTACCACCCTCAAGGGTAAAGCACATTCGTGTTGCCACACAGAGGAATCCTCTCAATTTCGTTCATCCACAAGAGAAGGATTTTTGTTCGTGATACATCTCTCTCCTACCTGCCGACTTCCTGGCGAGAGGGCATTCACATCCATAGGTTTATCCCACGTGTTCTCTTAATGTATAGGGAGATATTTTGGGCCCCTGTCACTTTTCGAACTCGGCACCCAGGGATACTAACCTGACAAGCTAACTGAAAACCACTTACTTTTATTATTCGCCAAGGGCCGATACCCTACCCCGATATGTGCAGTCGTACTGCCACAATGGGAATTTGTGGAGTATGCAAACAGCACACCTCACTTGAAGCATCCTTATGAAGGTGTTTGACAGTTTAACAAGAACAAATACGAATTTCATAAAGCAACATTTTATTTAATCAATTAAAGATTTGGTTTGGTTTGGAGTGCTACGGTCTACTTTTTTGCAACACGAGAGCTAATGCGACCGGGACCTACAGCTTAAAGCCGATTACGAAGGGTAACGAACATCCATGCAACAATGGGATTCGAGCCCACGAACTCCAGTACCCTAACCAATCGGCGATTATTCGGCTTAATCAATTAAAGAAACTAAATAAAAATATATAAGTAGAATGTTAGTCTGATGCCTAACGCAGATAAGTGCAATCACCTCTCAACTGGAAAGTGGCAAAGTGGGTGTTGCCTGGTTAATTGAAAATACAGTTATTTATACAGTTTATTTTAATGACGCTGTATATAAAACTTTGCATACGGCTTTCTCAACTTAATAAGTCTGTAAAACATAGAGGCACCACAAATTCCTCTCAATTTTTATCATCCACAGGAGGGGATATTTTCCACCTACCTAGGTTTATCAAATTCTTGAATATTTATGTACTTCTAGAGTGTATTTGAGAGACCAGGTTTCATCCAATGTAACGATAGAAAAAGTTTTTTCTTTTTTTTTTACAATACTGGAGTACTATTCAGAAAGTAACTCGTAATGAGTGTGCACGTTATCGATCCTGCGAAAAGATTTTCATGTGCATCTTCCGTGTAAAATGTAACAAATGTGTTGTTTTCATATCTCTCATATTATCAGATTTCTCATATTGCATTTTTTCAATGATTTCTGGTATGGTTACACTTTTTGAACGCCTTTTATTTTATGGATTATCTTGAACAATAGCTTGACCGCTCATTTCTTTACAGTTTAAATTGAAGGTGAAGAATCTCCATACACATTTATGATCCTCGAATCTATTCCGGTCGGCCATCTTTTACGAATAATTTTATTGCTACACGTTACTCGATTATTTTCTGTTTCCAAAGATAAAATCTATGTAATAATTTATTATCTACAACCTACCTGAATATAATGATTTGTAATTTCACATGATGTTGCCTAACATTTGTACAACATGACGTGGAGGAAGGGGGGGGGGGAATCACCATCCAAGTATTGTCATCTTTGAGGAAGGACGAAAATTTTTCTGAACTAGCATCATCTGTTGTGATTTCGTCACTATATTTGGCATATTGAAATTTATTTGAAGCAAATTCTAGGCACTTAGCGTAGTAAAGATAACGAAATTTAATAGTTGGTTTCTAATGCTGACTTATGAATTCAACCAATTTTAGTGTAAAATTAAGTAAAAATTTACAGTGTAATCTCTGATACAGGGAGCCGAACGATGGCCGAATGGTTAGGGTGCTGGCCTTCTGAACCGGAGTTCGTGGGTTCGAATCCCACAGTGGCATGGAAGTTCGTAGCCGTTCGGAATCGGCTTTAAGCAGTATGTCCCGGTCTCATTAGTCCTCGTGTTGCAAAAAGTAGACCGTAGCACTCCAAACCAAACCAAACCCAAACCCTGATACAGGGAATGAGATACGCTTTAGGCCCCCTGTTTTAGATATTTGTTTTGAGTCTAACACTGTTGTCCGGATTAGATTATGTAGTTATTTCCTAGAATTATTATTATTAGTTTGCTGCTATCTCTTTAAAAGACATTTTATCCAATGGAACAGCATAATTTGTCTAACCTTCCTTTTTTATTTAGTTTTCTGCATTTTAATGTTTTTTCGCCCGTCCACAGTTGTTGTCACTTTTCGGAGCATCTCAGTTAATAATTTGGTGTCATTCAAGGCCGCTAAGTTCTTCAAAGAGATTTCGAAGAAGGAAAAATATCTCGGGAGTAAAAGGGGAAATCTCCTATAATCCGAGACCTCATAGAAAAGGCGTCATTTCACGTTGGCGGGTGACAGAGTATTTTGCAGTTCACATAGCTCGCTCTAATTCATAGCTTTTAATCACGGAGTCGATTAGTAAGTTATTTAGAGCATCAGCCTAACTGAGCTCAAATAAGATTAGAATAAAAATCTTGGATATATAGAAAATTCTGATCACAGATAATTTTCGTCAGCGGGAGAAAGTAATTTGTTGTTTTCATGCTTAATATTTCTTTCTGGTTTCTTAAAGGCTTGGAATAGTATATATCGGTTGACTAGCAATCACTTCTTCAATATTAATATTTTACAATTACAGTAAGTTTCTATACTCGAAGACGGGATGAGGGTATATTGCAAGGCAATGCAGCCACGAATTAAAGAAGTCCCCGTCCAAAGATGTAGAAAGAAATATGTAAAGGTATAACACAAAAAAAGTGGATATATACAATTATAAAAATTTTCTAGAAACTCCTAACGAATTATAATGTTGATGGAAAGAAATAGAAGTTCTGTAATTCTCCGAGTTTCAGTATTTATAGAAATATATAGCAAATAGTATTTTTGTAAAATAACCCCAGTTGATGCACATACTTTAATTTTACTAATTATTTTTTAGACACTATATATATATATATATATATATATATATGATACTTTGTTACTTTAGATCTTTTCCACAAAAATCCGATGTGTGAAAGAAAAAGATTTTTTTAAGTGCAACAAACCTTGTACTTGAGAATATTCTGCAATATACGTTATAAAAAACTTATAATTATCATTAAAATAAATAAACCTAATTTAGAGAAAAATGTGCAGTTTAATAATTATAATTTATCACCATGACAAACGTTTCAAAGCATACCAGAATGAAAAGTTACTTAGTTTGGGAACAATAGCAACATTCATGAGCTCCGAAATTTGTCATGAGGATATGCTCTAAGTTGATTCTCGGCAGTGAGGGGTTATATTCAGAGTACTTAAACCACTCCCCGCTGCAGACCTCTTTCGAAGTACCTCAGTGTGCGAAGTGAGCAGGTGTAACATCTGTTTTTAGCAAGGATATCAAACTTGCTTCCCTTGGGCCGCATGTGGTCCACTCGAAATAACAGTATGTAGCAAATATATTAGACTTCGAAACTAAATTTTACAGTTTCTTGCAATGATGTTTGCCAACTGTATTCTATAAGCTCTTGGAATAATCTTTGAAGAATTAAAACCTTAGAGGTCATGTTGACTTTCTTTTTATAATTTTATCAATAAATATCAATTAAGTACCTAACTATGTTCAAAGAAAAGTAATATAGATCCAATGCAATTCATATTTGAAGAAAAAATTTAGGGCAGCTGGAGTGTCCGATCTTTGCAAACTTTTTCCGACCAGGTTGGAAATCACTCGCAAATTCGTGTACGGTATTATTTCTACATTTGGAAGAACTTATAGGTACGAGAAGTTTTTTACACTTATGAATAAAATAAATCTTCTATCAGATCCAGAACTGCAACTTTTAAATTGCTTCAGTCTTAAGAATATATAATAACTGTGGAGAAGGAAGGGATACCAAGTAAAAATGAATTTATTGAGTTATTTGCTTTTTACTTTACTTAATTGTTTCCATTTACTTTTTTATAATGCACTGGTAAAAAAAAATCAAAATTCTATAAATATATTTTAGCACTAATTTTTTTTCGTTAGTAATGTAAGGAAATGGTAACTCAAAGAACCTGAATAATTTTTAAGATTAAATTTTTTAAACATTCAATTCATTAATTCATTTTTCGTTTTTTTCGAAACTTAGTGGAAATATTCTAGCACACTAGTTTAACAGCTTCTTTCCCACTAAGCAAGCGGAAATCATGTACGTATGTTTTATAAAAGCATAAATAAGAGGATGTTTACAAAATATTTACATTAAATATTTTTCCAAAATAGTTAAAGTTTACTTTTCATATTTAAATATAGTGTATGAGAGAGAAATATCTGTACCCTTCATGCAGACAAGGGACACGTTTTAAAAGAAACTTTCTTTTTACCAACAGATAAGCTCAGTAAAAATAGATAATTTTCAAAATCTGCTTTCATATTGAACATTCCGTAAGTATTTATAGTTAGTAAGCTTAGATATTCTTTTGTCGAGTCTGTCATGCTTGGTTCAAAGGATAAAATATTTTCTACTAAGAAATAGATGTTAAAAATTGTGATTAATTCTAATACTTATAAATGAGTTAATAGTAACTTTTAGAGCAACATATAAAATGCAGAAACAATGAAAAAGTACTTCTACAGTTTTTTTTTCGTGAATTTCTTTCTTTTCATCTTGCACTGGTGAAAAAATTCCAGTTGTTGACTTTTCTAAGCCTTTCATTTGGGCATTTTATACTTAAATTATTTACTTCATGCTTTGAATAGAAGTGACAGAAATGATGTGTCTCTAACCTTTATGCATGAAGAATATCATAACGCTTTAACTATTGCTAAAAAGTAATCAAGTTAGAATTTAAATTTTTATTTGTTATTCCCAAGACAATCATCATACAAAGTAATAGAGTTCTCCCAGCGTTTCTTGACCTTCCGAAGGCCGTAATTATATAATCACGTTGCGAGCATCTGTCTTGTCCAAACTGCAAGTCACTTCAATCTACGGCTTCCTGAAACCAAACAAATCAACATTAATAGCCGTAATTTACAACATTATGTACATAAGGATTAATAAACATGCAGAATAAATTGCCTGAATGCAGAATGCTTAGGTTGTTCTTTAGTAGTAATAAAAATTGTATGATACCCCTACGTTTAAAAGGTTACAAAATTATTCATGTAGGAAAGATACCTTTTTATGTAAAAGGGGTTAACAAAAGCTGCATTCTCAGATTTAACATCATATCCCAATTATACCGTAATGTTAGGGGTATTTTTTCAATATCTTGTAGAATTTTAATTTTTTATTATTATCCTTAAGATTTCTGTACAGAATCAAAATACAATGATATAAATTTCTCCTTGTTTTATTATGTTATACATTATATTTTGGACTATGCACCTCACCTGTTACTAAGTAATATTTCTTTTCATAGAATTTCTTTGTAGACTATGTTTCTTTAAGCTCTCTTTCGAGAAAAATCTCCAAAAATTTACTTCAATCGTGATATGTAATGACATATAAATATATATTTTAGCACTAATTTTTTTCATTAGTAATGTAAAGATATGGTAACTCAAAGAACCTAAATAACTTTTTAAATTAATTTTTTAAACATTCAATAAATTAATTATCTTTTCGCTTTTTTTAAACTTAGTGAAAATATTCTGACACACTAGTTTAACAGCTTCTTTCTCACTAAGCAAGCGGAAATCATGTACGTATATTTTATAAAAGTATAAATGAGAGGATGTTTACAAAATATTTACATTAAATATTTTTCCAAAATAGTTAAAGTTTACTTTTCATATTTAAGTATAGTGTATGATGGAGAAATAGCTTTACCCTTCATGCAGACAAAGGACACAGTTTAAAAAAACTCTTTTTTTACCAACAGATAAGCTCAGTAAAAATAGATAATTTTCAAAAACTGCTTTCATATTGAACATTCCGTTTGTTTCAAACTTTTATTTTTAACAGGAACTAGAAAATTATTATATATACATTTGATATATTATAACACTTTTCCATTACAAATCCATAATAACTTTCAACGCTAAAGGGGATAAATAAATTATTTAATAATTGTAAATATAAAATAACCCCTAGATAGAACTGTATTAACATTGTAAAGTCAAATAAGCTTAACGAAAATTTCACTATTAGGTATGGAACACTCATATGATAAATTCATAGATAAGAGAGAATTCATTTGGTGGTAACAGCTTTTGACTGTCTGAGATTATTACTATCACAAAATATCTTTTGTTTGCTAAGAGATAAAAAATAAAGTTTAGATAATGATTTCCTAATTTTAAGCTGATGACTTTTACTTAATATAAAAAAATCTTAAAAGACTTTAACATAGGAAATTTCATTGCGTTAAAATGAAATGATATTTACACTGTACAGATTTTGTCTAATTCAATAGATAATTTAAAGTTTAGTTAATCATTTTAGTAATCAGATGATTCTATAAATTTCATTAAACTTTTAAGATTTAGGACATGTTTAAAAAATAATTTAAGATGTGTTATACATAGTGTATATTTAACCCTTTAACAGTTTCATTTTCTTCACGAATTCGACGCCAAAAATGTCACATTTTTTTATTACATATTTTTGTTCATGTTACAGATGTAAGTTGGAAAATGTTATTAAAAGTAATATTTGTAATTATTTTGAACATATATAGCAACTTTTTTACAGGAAATAAAAAAAAATTCCCTGAAAGCTGATTTTTTTTCTCTCATGTGTGCCAGAAGGGAAATTACATTTACAGTTTTGGATATAAAATTACAAATATATTCGATTACAATTACTACATAATTATTTTCGAATGCAAATACTACGAGTACATTTATTTAACCTGTTTTTCAATGATCAGATTTAGTGTGATAAATCTTGAAAGACGGCAAGAGGCATAGTCCAAAGTCACAGTTCGGACAAAAATACCTAGTCTTTTCTAATTCTTTTGTAACTGTCATTTTTCTTCAGTGAACACACATAGCACTAATTAGCAGGTCTTAGTTTTTTATCTGTAGGCAGAATTGCTGCTAAAAAAATCTCTTTAGGTCAGTCTCCTAAAACCTCAAGCCGAAGTCGAACCAAAAACTCTTAAAAGTTCGTGGAGTAATGCAATACCTATAAGAAAGCCCAAGCTTTTAAACCAAACTGAATACATTTCGAAAACTAACATCTTTGGGACACCTATACAGCTAATTTGACTTTAAATACAAAAGCTGCTGCTAAAACAGTGAGAATGACAAAGAAATCAGATTGCCCGTACGCCGTAAGGGCAAATCATTAAAGGCACGATAACAGCGCCCGTACGGTGTACGTGCAAAACAGGCAAGGGGTTAAGAAAAAAATCTGAATATTTAACTCCTTAGTGATAGCCTCAATTGTCAGTAAACTTGATTATCAAAATGTTCATTGCATTCAAGAAATGTTATAAAATAATGCTTTCGATAACCGGTACTAAATTTTCACTTGTGAACACCTTTATATAACATTTATATTAGGGAAACTTTTACATAACTTTCAATACTAAGATTGCTATATATATATTGGGCTAAACTTGCAGGATTTGGGTAAGCCTATAAAGGAAGACATTTCTTATACATGAATTTTTGCTTACGAATGAAAGATTTAAAAAAATCTGTTAAAATCCATAGTGATAACCCCAGAATAACGGACGCTTCTATTTAAGGATAATTTTTTCAATCTGCATTTTCAACGAATTTTCTTATACTCAAGAACAACTATATATACATTAAACTTATAAGACTTAGAAAATGTTAATAAAAATGACTTGAAATTTCTTATTCTTGAGGATAACGTAAGGGAAAAAAATGTAAATGCATCTAGGTATATGTGCATTTGATAATGAACAGCAAATCCTCCATAGTAAATACCCCTCAAATAAAGGACGCCTTGATTTAGGAATGCTTTACGATATATTAAATACTGAAAGAGGGCACTATGAATAGAACAGAGTAATTTTATATGATAGAGAGGAAAAATTCATTATTTTTTTAAAGCAAACACAAAATAACCATCATAAAAGTTTAAGCACTTCTAGTTTCTGGAAAAAACTTCTAGTTTTCAATTCATAAAACAACTCTTCTCCCCTAACCCATCATTCAAATCTCTTAACTCAAATCAATCGGTGACATCATACATAATAAGATAAGATAAACCATGCCCTCTTACTGCATGTAGACCTGCGATGGCGCAGAACCCCCATTTTATATCTACTGCTGATCTCATTAGACCTCGTAGAGCAAAACTTGTAGACCGTAGCGCTCTATATCAAACCAAATTGCAGTGCATAAAATTTTACAGAAAAAGTTAAAACGGGTAAATATGCAAATTAAAAGCAATGATATAAAACACAAAAATATTTTACCTGTCAAGTACATGTTTAGCTTTTATTTAACGTATATTTTTGTGAAATAAACTTATTTCATGGTACTTAATGATCAAAAGAAAAACAGGTAAAACAAGACTATTTCTCTGCAGTCAACAAAACACTTATTTCATTCACTATTAATTTGGAAAAGTGTAACTTTCTTCCTACAGCATTTGAAAAGCGTGTCATTCTTAGAATAATTGTCAACTAGAGGTAACATTTTCTTAGTAGGCTTTACAATGAAATGAATCGAATTTATAATAGGATTACTTGTGATTTTTAATTATATTTTGCCTCTCGTTTCTATAATCAAACTATACAGATTCCATAAATTTTCATTTGCTATTAAACCTTTTTTCTCCGAATGAATAGTTAGGGCTTCACTGAAAAGTTTTTCCATAAAGTATAAAACGTATTAATCATCCAACTTCATTAATCTTTTACAAACAGGTATATGAATTTAACAATCATATTTCCTTTCTAAATAAAATGCAATGTCATCTATCTCTGTCTATAAAAAACACCTAAGAAGTCACATTATGTTGCTTAAGAATTCTAGAGATTAATCAAGGATACTTGAGATCAGTTTCCGATTTAGGTTTTGATCTTTGTGCTATTTCTTTGGAGTAATGTTTACAATCCTTTGATACTTCCGTAGTAAAGTATCAAATATACACTCATTTAGGAATAGACTAGTATCGAAAGATAGTAGGCTTCTAAATTAGAAAACAAGAGTTTTCTTGATCACCTTCTGCATTCGTATAAATCAATGGTCAAAGTAGTGATCTTATTCTATTTTCAGGATATAGTTGTTTTAGAAATTTACCTACCGTTTCATTTTAATTGTGAATCCAGTAGAAAATATAAATAAAATAAATTTTTTTTTCACTGTTACAACTGTTAAATGTTATAAATTTAAATAATTAAAAAAAATTACTTTTGTTGATAACACAAAGGGTGTGGTTTCGACAAAGCCCAAATTTACACGTGAGAAAAAACGAGAAACATATGGGTTCCTCTGAAAAGTAACACATATCTATGTTTGATTAATGGAGAATCTTGAAATTATAGAAAATTATTCACCAAGAAAATTCACCACTAATACCGCTAGTTAGAATTATGTTTAACCCTTCGTTAGTCACAATTTTTAGAATAAACAGAGCAATTCCCTTTTTATTTAATTCTAGTTTTGATTTTTAGTAAAACTACAGAAGTCAGTTTGCTTACAAATATGCCAACATATTTAAATAGCTGTAGCTTTACGATCGCCGAAAAGGTTTGATTTGGCCTGAAAAGCTATTTGTTTTCTTTACTTTGCACTTTCTGTGAAGCGATGTCTTTTTTATTTCATTATTATTTTTATTATTTTATTCTATTTTTATTTATTATTTTAACAGGATAATGAATCAGAGCATGAAAAACTGCTTACAGATGATTCCGACTGTTCACGAGTATCCATTTAAACAGCCGGATTCCACTCTGTATAATACGGACAAGTTAAAAGTTGTCTTTTGATAGCAGTAAAACATTTGGAATTGGATTTACATAGTAGTTCCTGGTTTAATTAGTGTATTGAAATAACGTTTAAAACCAACCTTAGAAAAAAAATTGAAAATTCTGTACATTTATTGTAAAATAATATTTCTGTCTGTGGGGTTCATTATAACCTTTTATAAGAAAAAAAGAGTGTGGCCAACAAAGCTTTATTACAGTTGAGGGAATCTGTAAGTAATTCCAAATAATGTGTTAAATTTGCTGAAACATGCATATAATGTTTTGTGTAACAGTAAGTACTAACAAGGAATACGATGAACCTATGCTCAAGGAATTCCTCCGAGTTGTTTGTTAATTGATCATATTACTGTCTATTTTTTATACTTGATATCTTACAGCTAAAAGATAGTCCTGGATAGTCTCAAACTTCATGACTTGGATAACAAGAAATATTGTATAATTTTCATATTTTATTAAAACATTTTAGCTTTAAATAAAACTTTAGCTATGGAAAAGAAAAGTTAATATGTAATAGATACAACAAATTTTTCCTTTCTTGCAATAATTTTTTAACTTTCATAAAACTGCTTTCTCTTGCAGCATGAAACTCATTTCTGTAGAAAACTTATCTACCAGCTTATCACTAGGTTTGATAAATATTTCTAAAACCATAGCATCTATTGGTTTATATGAATTAAGGAACAATTTATTGCCTAGATTATATCTAGAATTGCTATAAATAAAAAGAATCTGATTGAGGTGTTTTCTGAAAATTCACTAAAAACTCTAATATAACCTTTTAAAATTAATGGAAAACCCTATATTTTCTTTCAGAAAAAATTATATTTTTCTAAAAAACTAGAATTATCATAAAATTATAAAAATTCAAACTCTTAATATGAATAACTGCCTAAATTCTAAATTTCTTTTATAACAACCAGAAGTTTTAAAATCAAGGATTTCAGCATAATTTTCCTCTGAATAAAACTGTGTACCTAAAAATATATTAAGAATTAGAAATATTATAACAAACTGATTGAAAATTTATGGCGTAACTTATAATTCTTTATAATTTTATTCGCTTTAACGAATTTTATTCATAGATATTTAAATAAAAAATTTTAAAAATATAATGAAATTTCCCACTTAAAATTTGAAAACATGTCTATGAGGTATCTATAAAAACATTTATTTGCATACTTCAACTCATTGATACATCAAAAACTAAAACAATTTAAAATATTACTAACCTTTTGGAAGTAATACTCAGTTTTAATTAACATGTACTGGAAGTGATTAGAAAAAGGCAATGTTTATGCTTTAACCTCTTTAAATTTGCGTTTTATTTAACCTGGCATTCCGTACATTCTTTCATCTTTAACATATAAATTAATCTACTTAATGAGATATTTCTTTCTTCTTACTCTTAAAGAACAAGTGCTACAAGCTTAATTTCAGTGATTAATAACAGTTTTTACTTAGTTCTTCAGTTCTGTTGAAAGATGTTATCGAGTACTTGACTAGAGCCAATTAGAAAAATTCCAATCTTCTCTCAAAAACATGCACCTTAATCAAAAGCATTAATATTCCGGAAGTTTCCTTGGTGAGGACAGATGAATAAATTTTCTTTGGATAAATATCTTGGAGATTATACAACAGTCAACTTTTTTTTTTCGGTATCTTTTAATCCCCCACCAAGTAAGAGAAAAGTTAGACGATATGGTTGAAAATCCGCGGCAGAAACAAACTGTGTTGAAGATCAAAAGACAAGATAAGCATTCTTGATTTGTGTTGGACATCAATCGTTATTGATTGGGCTAATTGATATTGAGGAAATAGGATGAGCGTTGATTTTTAGATGATAAATTTGTGTGTAAATCTTGTGTCAATGAAATGTTCCTTCATAAATAGATAACATTTGAAGAACATATATGCAGAGCGAGAATAAAGTATTAATCTTATAAAAGAAATTCTTGCATTACTTCCGAAAATTCTAAAACAAGAAATACATTGCAGCCTTTAGTATAACAAACATTACCTAATGCTATTGGTTAAAGCTTTAAAGCTAGTGTAAATAAATTCGGGAATACCAACTTATTTTAAACAAAAACTTTCAATAAATTATATCACCTAACACAATTACTTTTTTCAGAAACTTAAATTGCCAAAGATCACGAAAGATTGAAAGAAAAATTGAACGTCATATGATTCAATACATTAATTTCTTAAATTGATTTGAGTTCATTTATAGAAAATGCTCAATTGTTTTCTTTTCTGACAGTTTTATGCTATCTTTCTAAGTAAAAAGAGCTAAATCTGATTTTCTTTCTACCTGTAAGTAATTTCTGTACATTATAGTTGAGTCCTTTCTAAATTTCATGAATTATTTACATTGAAACCTGTAATAAATGAGTTACTTTTACATGGAATGGAACCAAATATGTACTAGCCATTGAAATGGTGCTTTGAAATTGCTAAGGAGAAGAGCTATGTGAAAATTCTAGGCTTCGTAAAGATAATCCATTACTGTATTTGGTATTTATTTTTTTTATATTTGATTTTTTTTATATATTGTATATCGCGTTCTATATAAAATTCAAAAACATCCATCCTTATCAGCAGTAACACTTTTTTTTTCTATGAAATATAGGATAACAACTACTAAGATGTGTTAAAAAAAACTAGTTAACAAAATCATCCTGACTACACTAAAAAAAACCTATAATTAGAGAGTAATAACGGAAATAAACTGATAGCTTAAATGTATAACATACTGTAGAAATGTACAAATAAAACAAACATTAATACTGTTGTATAAAATACAGTATGCAGTAACTTAAGTCAAAATTCCATTTGTAAATTGGACTTATTTCTCAATAAGTAATTCTGGGCACATAGCGCCTCTGCCTTTCGATACCGAGGCCATGGGTTAAAACCCCACTCCTGACATGAATATATAACATTGAAAACGTTGTAGAAACATGAATATTTGTTCATTTGCATGTTTTAAAGACACTATAATGTATATTTTAATTTATAATACATTATTTTCTTGGGGGCGGGAGAGTTCAAACAGGAATGACCCCCCGCCCCCGCACACACTCAGTCACACCGAAGTTTAGTTTTTTAACTAAAAATCCATAAATCTTAGTAAAAAATACGTAACATTAAATAGTAATATTAAATATCATTATATATATTAAATATTAATACTTAATAGCGATAACTGCATTAAAAATTATATAAAGCTTGATATTATAAATAAATATATATATATATATATATATATATATATATATATATATATATATATATATATATATATATATA
>CM063503.1:117952356-118037356 GCA_032207245.1 Pardosa pseudoannulata
AAAAGGATATCTCATATTGACTTATTGATACATATTGATATATATCATAAGAAGTTTTATGATATACGTTAGACTTGAAATATGAGAAATCAAAATATATATGTTTTCAATTGTCATTTTTAGATAAATATATATGTGTAACGAATGGAAAAGATCTACTTTTTCAATATATATTAAAAAGAAATTAAAAGCGGATTAATACAACGTCTATTTCTGTACCAAGTTTTATTTTAAGGTTTATTCAATATGCTCCGTCTCCTGTCAAAACCAAGTGACACGAAATGTGATAGGGATTGTACGTTTTTGTAGACACCAGAATACGAGTTTTATCAAATTGTACAAATTTCAAGGAATAATCTCTTAAAAAGATCTATCATATTAAACATTTCTAATACGTTTTATGATATACATATGATTTGAGGAGAAATTCAAATAAAAATGCTTTGAATTGCTATGGTTTCATAGATATATGTCTATATAAGTAATTGGGCCGAATAGATTAAAGACCTAACGCTTTTCTGAATATATATTAAAAAGGAAACAAGAGATTAAAAATGGATTTATACAACATATATTTTGTGTCCCAAGTAGTATTTCCAATTTATTGAACCTTAAAAGGAGATCTCTTGTTCAACGTTTACAAAAACAGTTCTGATACACAGTTGCATACATTTTCAAAGGAAATTTGTTTACTCCCGATATACTTCGAATTCCTTATCGAATAAAGAATTTCTAAAGCTTAAGTTTAAATCACGCACCCAAATATAGACATTTTTATAAGAGCAAATTCACATTTTGTTAGCATTTATAGAGTTGAAGTGTTTATAGAGATTTATTTCTTGGAAAAAATGTAACTAGTGTGTTGCAGTTCTGGATTCCTTTTAATAATTTAATAATCCTTTAAAAATGCACCCCTGTTCCGTTGACGTCTAAACTCTTATTAAAGACATCAAAAATCTTGTTCACTTTACAGTGCTCTCATTTCCAAATCAAAACACCCGGCTGAAAACAAAGAGTGACGCCTAAAAATTCCGGAATTACTAATTCATGGTTACGCGTACAATTTACGTCTAATACGCGGAGCATTACCCCCAGCTGTCATCCCCCATTCGAGCGATATGCAGAGCTTCAGATATTATTACTTTCATGAATATTTAAAAGCACTTTTTTGTCTTCCTCGCACTTAAAACGTTGTACGGATTTTCATCCAAACTCCAGGTCCTGGATGTATTTTGAAAGGTAAAGAATAAAAATATCTCTAAACAACTCCGAGTTTATAATGTCCTTTAGAGATTAAAATGGAAGGTTTCTTGATAAGATATGTATTGTTTGTAAGCTCGACAATAGAGTTGGATATTTTTCTTTCGGGATGGAAGTCATAAAATATATGGTTCAAAAAAGAAACATACATACATACATACATATATATATATATATAAATATATATATGTGTGTGTGTGTGTGTGTGTGCGTTTGCACAGATTGATATGCGTATATGTATATATCCAGTAAAATGCACAAGTAAATTCAATATATATATTACTACTCGAATATATATAAATGGTTATGCTATATATATAATATATATACATATATATATATATATATATATATATATATATATATATATATATATATATATATATATATATATATATATATATATATATATATATATATATATATATGTTTATAAATCTGAATAGAATTGAATGTATATCTAAAATATATCCAACTTTCGTGTTTATTTCTGTTTTACAGTTCATTTCTATTTCAGTTAATATTCTCTTTCCTTAACATTTATTTCAATATCGATGAAATTTCCTTACACTTGTTTTCTTTTCGTTATATATCTAAATGAATGAAATACAATTGTTCCTTTATATGTCTAAATATATGGGATATGAACAGTGCGAATTGAAATACAATGGCAACAGTTTATAACATCTTAACCAGGAAACACATGGACATAACATAATTGGGTTTCAAGTATGTGTGTGTATACATATATATATACATATATATATATATATATATATATATATATATATATATATATATATATATATATATATATATATATATATGTGTGTGTGTGTGTGTGTGTGTATGTGTGTGTATTTATATAAATGCATATACATATGCGTGTGTGTGTGCAATTCCTAAAATTTTAATGAAGTCAGTTCACCAAATCAAAACTTATTTTTAGTGCATCGAGATTACAAATTATTTAGAAACTTTAGAGATAGCTTCGGGTCAATTATTGAGCATTTCAACATGCTTGGCTTGGCGGACCTTGCAAATGCACAACGTGGTTCTGTTTGTGCTACATCAGTACTTAAAGACCCTACATAGTGAAAATTATCTCCATGTCTATCTGTGATTGTACTAAGATCTTTTACACTCGCCAGTATGTGAAATAAAAATGGCAACGACACCCTGTAATAAATGTTGGAATATAAAAAAAATTAATGATAATGATTTAATTAATAAACGAGTCAATACAGGACAAGACACCCATCTGTGCCTGAAGTGATTTCTATTACAATTAGTGCATTTTTATACCACTTTATCGGAAGATTAAAACTTTTGTATTAAGTGTCAATTATTTGTACTTCACACACACACTTCTACGTTTGTGTCATCCCGCAGGGTTTTTTTTAAACTCACTATTTCTGTTCGAGAAAGGGCTGCATGTCGTTATTATAAAGAGGTCTCAAAGTAAAACTCTTTGTTTTCCTTTTCTCTGTGGATAAAAATTCAGAAAATAGCAAAAGAGGAATACAAAATATCTTCTCCAAGAAAAGTCGCAGGATTTTAATTAAATAAAAAGACCACCTTTGAACGTTTCTCTGTTTTTACTAAGTGGATTACAAAACAAAAGGCCATTCAGCGTAAGTGTTACAAACGTAACAACTTCATGTAGATTAGTATTGCTAATTTGAAATAGTATTTGAAATTACCTCAATGGTTTCGTTACTTTTTCTGCACTTTTGATTGATATTATTTTTACATGTGTGCCGCAGATAATCTCAGATATTTTAAGTAGACCGTCAACCCAAAAATGTTGAAAGAACAGTGATCTAGGTACTATAGGGCTTCATGGCAAGTCCGAAAGAACCAACAGGATGTTACAAAAATATGAAACGAAACTAATTCAGTTGCAATCAGATTTGCAATTTATTAAAACAGTGTTTGAGCAAACAGAAAGTTTATAAACAATGGAATAATTAAAAGCATAAAAATATAATAATTGTACCGTTATTCTTTATCTTACTATTACGTTATTCTTTATCGTGGACTAAAGAATAACGGAAATAAGTTCTACAGATTCATGAATCATGATACATCGTGAACCAGTCTGATGGATATATAGCAGTAAGGTAGCAGCTGGGGATTATGTTATTTACAGCAATGTTATGTTTTTACCGTTAAATTTGAAGATTTCATGTCATTCGAATGTGATGTGATTTTTGCAACAACGTTCGGTCTTTTATTAAAAGGATTAAATCTTTGAACTTGTAGATGTACCTAACCCTCCTTGACAGTTATGTCCTGTGATTTATGTTCAATATTATAAGCTGAAGTTTATTTTTAAACAATTATTCACTTGTCTCATTTTTAGAGTTATAGATCAAGTAATTACTATAATGCTGTACTGTGTTTGGATTGAACATCGCCTATACTTATTGGATTTTATGTGATGGCATTTTCTTAATTTACGGGATAAAGTATAGAATAACACAGGAAACAATAGTAACGCAAAATAAAGAACTAAAAATGTAGAAAACTGATTAAAGTCCTAACTCAAATCAATAGATTGATGTCACAATACATTGATAATATACAGCAATACATTGATGAAGAAAAGTGTTTAACTATTATTGTGCTGCAATTTCTTGATAGATCCATGTACAGAGGAGCAAATGAATATGAGAAATGTTTTAGTTATTACTTATACTACTTATTTTTCACATGAATGTATATGTAATTGGCTATTATTATTTAAATTTTTTTATATATATGACATTTATAACACTTCATATTATTGAATCAGTGAAAATTTTACATACACTAATAATGCATGGGTTATAAACTAGACAAAAATCTTTCTGTGTCAAAAACCTATCTAGTAATTATGTTATTGAGCCACATACACTACTCATGGGTAAATTCATGTACTCCTACACTGTAAGCCTCAAATGATGGATTTAATGCTAAAATATCGCTATTTGGTCTGTATGCACAAAAAGAACCATTTTGTTCTATAATTATTAGTGTATTATTTTTTGTTCGATTGCAACTAAATCTCCTAGTAATATTATTCTCTCTCCCTCTCTTTTTTTATAAAGACACATATTAGAATGTTCATGCCACAATGTTCGCTAATAACTTTCTGATTTTTTTCTTCTGAGAAGTTTGGATTAATGTCAGTACCATATGATTTATTTTCATGAAGCTGTAACATAAATCCTTTTTACTAAATTTTCTGAACGTATTTTCTGCGTTTTATGTTAAAGTATGATTATTCATGCTAGAAATCAACCCAGACTGTTGATATCTTCGAGATTCCTATTTGGCTTATTCCAGCTTTATACCAAATCGTCTTCAATTTGTTAAATTTTCAAACTAGTTTATAAATTTTCGTACATTTTGTATTGCATGGAACGTTACCACTTACTCATTTAACCTCACAGTTTCTTTTTACAATAAACATTTAAAAAATCTTCAATCCATTCTGTTTTATTTCTTATTTTATAGCAAATACCTGTAACTTATTTTAAGAACCTAAAATACTTGCAAATGTCATCTGAGGTACGTTGAGGAATCACTATCTAAAGGACTATAGGTACAGCTAGGACGCCACTTCAATTAGAAACACAATGAAAATTTTCACGATTACAAGGAAGATAAAGTCTGACTCACTCTGAAAATTGAATCTTAAAACTTTCTATATTAATAAATAAGTGTGTATGTTTGTCCTCAGAAAAAGAGGACTATAATCTAGAATTCTTGTATACAGATAGATCGTCACAGGATGTAATCAAATACAAAATCATCTTTCGGATTTAAAATTTTAATTTTCAGAAATGAGCTATAAAGATTTAGATATGACTAGTCTGAAACAGGCGACGACATCTTGGATTTATAGGTTATGTTTGTAGAAAGATATGACATTCTTCCTCAAATAAGATTCAAACTTTATGTTAGCTGCAAATTCTACAAATAGATAACTTTATTTAAAAAGTTAGATAAGTTTATAAGTTGGATAAATTTATTTGTTATATATTTTTATTAATTTCTTTTTGGATTCTTTCTTAGTAGTTAAATAAAAAGTAAATAAATTTATTTTTACAGAAATGTGTAAAAATCAAATCAAATACAAGATCTTCCTTTTGATTTAAAATTTTAATTTTGAGAAATGAGCGGTAAAGATTTAGATATGAATAGTATGAAACAGGCGACGACATCTTGGATTTATAGGTTATGTTTGTAGAAAGATACACCATTCTCCCTCAAATAAGATTCAACCTTTATGTTAGTTGCAAATTCTACAAATAGATAACTTTATTTAAAAAGTTACATGAGTTTATAAGTTGGATAAATTTATTTGTTATATATTTTTATGACATTCTTTTTGGCTTCTTTCTTAGTAATTAATTAAAAAGTAAATAAATTTATTTTTACAGAAATGTGTAAAATTTCTTTTGATAATTATTTTAATTTATTATTATTTTAATTCGACTGTGAAAAAAATTTTAAAACACTCCATTTGATGGGTCACATTAGGTTTTCAATAAAAACTGTTTCTTTTTTTTAGTATACAGTATTAAAAATGACTCCTTTTTTCAAAAGAGAGAAAATTATAACGAAATTTGAAAAACTGAAATTAAATTAAAAATGACTCCTTTTTTCAAAAGAGAGAAAATTATAACGAAATTTGAAAAACTGAAAATAATAATTAGAGAATTAGATTAGCTTGGAAAATTTTGTTGAATGGCAGCTCTATATTGTTGTTATTTTTTTTTTTAGAATGCCAGTAATATCACTAACTATCAGAAGAATGAAGATTATCATTGCAGTTATAAATAATATTTGACCTTAAAAGATCTTTCAGTAACATTTAATACAAGAGGTTAAAGTAAATTTAAAGTTTTCATTTATTTAAGCTTAGTTTATTACCCTGTATAATCACAATATTGTATTGATTTCTTTGCGTTTTTCGTTAGATGACATAATGTTCTGATCTTCAGTTTTTAATTCGCCGTATGGCCTTAAAGGTTGGGTCGGAAATGACTACCTAGAATTACATTTTTCTTTATACCCCAGTAGAATAATTATGCAAACCAGTTATAACTAAAAAAGTTGAGGTTTCTGAAACCTTTTGCAAGAAATCTTACTGTAGCATACTCTTTCTGTTTATTTATTAGTAAATTAAATATCAGTGTAAATAAAGGTCATTAAATTTTAAGTTTATTAGCATTATTCGACAAATTGACAAACCTTTATATATTGACACAGATAGAAAGATAGGATCTGAGCTTAAAATCCAGTTTAAGGCCAACTAGCGTTGATGCCTATGTTCTTTTCGATATCATATTTACAGCATATATGTTTTCAGCAAAACCTTCGAACTACCATAGTTGCTTCTAAAATACGCCATTTTCGACCAAAGATTGGGTCATTTTTAGGTAAAAAGCTTATTATCAGTTCAGAACTTAAAAATATAGTATAAAAAAATAGATTCCGCTTACAAGGGGACTCGGATATAATTTTTTAAGGAAAAAGGCTCTATAAATGAAAAGATGTAAGTAAAGAACTTTTGAAATTATTTAAGATAGAGACTTCAAACTTTCCACGAGTGTGTAGAAAAGTTAGAACGCTTATAGGAAAAATATCTATATTTTTATATTACGACTGGTTCATATCGCATTCCCTTAAAAATGCGTAGTAAAAAATTGCATTTTTTTTCTTCTGTGGAGTTGTTCATGGACTAATTTAATATCTTTTCAGTTAATTTCAATGGAAAAAATCATTCAAAGTATGAATAATTTGAATTTTGAGCTCTGTCATGGAAAACTAAACTTTCCAAGACACTACCATATTATAAAATATAGTTATTTTCAAGGGTATGGTGCAGTCATCGAGTTTCTATTGCTATACAAATATGCCTGAAAAAAAAGAGCAAAATTCTTTCGGATACCTCATGCATTTTATTTCAGTTGATGAATATATACCCAAAAACATTTGGAGTGGTTTGTACATCCAGGATCAAATTTTTGCAACACAGTGGCTAACTAGATAAACACTACTTCTTACAGCCGATTTCGAGCTGCTACAAATGCCCATGCTAGCAGCGATAGCCGAACCAATGAAACATGGAACCGAAAAGAACTGCTTTGGATATGCTATCAGCAGTCCTAGATGGTTGAGATTATATATGTTCGGATTTTATTCTTTTTTTCTGGTATTTACTATGTGCCTGTTGAATAAAACAATCTTCCGACCCCGAATTGATCTTAAATAATTAATATTATTTCTTTCAATCAACAATAATAAATGAGAGCCACTGAAAATTGAAGTTTCTCAACCATAAGGCAACTCATTCAAATAATTGAAGTTTCTCAGCCATATAGTTCCTTGCCTTTTTTAGCTGAAGTGTTGGCACATGGACAGACACATAAATAAAGAATAAATATCAAAAGTGTCTATGTCTCTGACTAAAAGGGATGTTTTTAAGATTCTTCCAAGTATTGGGGTTGCATTTTTTTTTCTTTATGAGTTTCAATCATTTATTTCATTGCGTTTGTGAGCTAAAGAGCTTTATCGAAGAGTCGAGACGGACAGTTTCATACACACAAACAAAACTAAAAAAACATGTTTTCCAGACTAAGGGAGATATAAAACGTCTACACTCATCTGTATTTCGAGAGTAAATCTTTTAAAGGTTTTCATCCATTTAGCTCACTCTATTTTTTAGCTGAAGTGTTCAACGATAGACAAATACATACACACAAATGGACTAAGAGCGGTATAAAACATTTACATTTACCCAAATCTTGTTTTCTAATTTTTTGATGATTTCAGTATTTCTCTATCTATACGAGAAAGTTATAAATTATTGTCTAAGGCAATATTGCAGTAGTTTCAGTAGTTCAGGGTAGTTCAGAGATACCAAGTAAACGCTTCCGAGTGGAACAGGATTCTTAGAAAGAGAGAGGGTGTAAAAGGGAGAGACGCGCAGACGCACCCATAAGTCGAGGGAGGATGAGGGAAAGATTTTCGAGGAAGGGGAAATCTGGGGAGCATCAGTAAAGTGCGAAGCAAACTTTGAGCTGAAACAGAGAATTATGACTGAAAATAAAATTCATTTAACACAGTTATTAATAACTCTGGATGCTTCATGACTCTTAAAACTAGATACGGAGTTCAAAAGCAAGTGTTATGAAACGACAATGAAATATTGGAGATATTTTACGTTAGAACCACTGGTATATTACAAGCCTTTAAAAATCAATACTTTCAATATCAGTCAATTTTTTTAAAATCTTGAAATGTTTTTCTTCAATATTTATTCCCCCTAGTTATTACTACAAAGTATTTCTTCTTTTATTACATTTCGAGGAAACCCAGGATTTTACTCAATAATTCGTATTTGCCCTTACTACCAAACTGTTAGATTCATGTCTAAAGAATCATTTTTAATTGATTATTCTGGATGAGAAATAAGACGTTTTGAATACAGTTTATAAACTGGAATAATTCTATCAAATTTTTTGTTACTTTTATGTATCTATCATCTCTTGGAAAGACTTGTAATCTATGCATTTCATGAAATAGAATGTCTCTGGTCTTTGAAACTTACAGTAGTATAAATAGCTAGGCGAGACCTTGAAATCTGTCATAGTTTATATTATTGTTTCATTAAATGATAAAGGGAATCTTAAAAGTTTTAATTACAAGAAGGATTATAAAAATACTCACCAGTTCTTGTAAAAATGTAATATAAAATGAAATATATAGATTTATTACATTTAGAGGGTCCTTCAAAATATGTGCAATGTAGATCTGGAACTAAGTTACGCGTTTTGATAAAATGAATAGTGGTTAATAAGCTCATCTGTTTAACAGAGTTAAGACATCCTACTTAGTTTACATAAAAATTCATTCAAACATAAAAATTCTGCAAACTACCTTTTAGCTGCCCTTAAAAATATATTTTACACTAATGTACTTAATTTGTATATGCAGTAGTCCTAAATCTATAAAGCTTAAAAGCGATTAAATAATATGTATCACATGTCAAACAAATTAGCTAAGCATGCTATCAAGCGATTGTAAAAAGAAGCTCTGACAGGAAGAAAATACTTTTATTAGATAAAAGCCAAAAAATATATACCTTTAATATTGAGCAATGCTACGTATTTTGCGTTTCATAAAATGCTAATCATCGGTAACCTTTAAAACAATAAATACCGATTGCAGTTATTGGATTACTATTGTATAACTATGTAATTTTATATTTTAAATGAATAACAGACTCAACCTAATAAATGTTAAAAAATATGTAGCATTCAATAGTGTAATTTATACTATTTAATAAAAACAGTGTTCAGAATATTTTTTATATTTTATTTGCTTTCATTTATTTTTAAAGAGGTGTTACCTATTAACATTTCAGTACGTTCTATTATTTTTACAAACCTTTTGTTATTACTCACAGCTCACTAAAAGCAGTTTTAGTCCATTCGGATCAGTTCATCTCCAACATAAATTACGTATCATTGAGCAATACTAAGTAATTTGCGTTTGATAAACTGTTAAAATCATCGGTAGTTTTTAAAACAATAATTATCCTTGCAGTCATCGGATTACTGTTGGATAAAATTACATTTGAAATGAATAGCACACTTAATTTGATAAATGTTTAAAAAAAATGTAACATGCAATAGTGTAATTTATACTATATAATATAAACAACATTCTGAGTTTTATTTTGAATTTTAATAATTTTTATTCATTTTTAAATAAGTCTGTCATATTAATATTTCATCACATAGTATTTTTTACAAACCTTTTCTTATAACTCACATCTTACTAAAAACAGTTTTTGCTTATTCAGATTAGTTCATCTCCAACATCGCTTTTAATAATATCAGATTGCTAATTTACTCACGCAAAAGAAATTTACTGTAAATACTGCTACATAAAAATATGAATAATTACTCTTTTATTCC
Source organism: Pardosa pseudoannulata (assembly GCA_032207245.1). Taxonomy (NCBI): domain Eukaryota; kingdom Metazoa; phylum Arthropoda; class Arachnida; order Araneae; family Lycosidae; genus Pardosa; species Pardosa pseudoannulata. Next base: position 117,962,595 of record CM063503.1, read on the forward strand.
ATGGCCATAAGTATATTGTATTTTAACGTAATACAGCTGCTTACCCTGTTTATAAAGTCTTGTTATAAGATTTGGTGGAAATAATTTGAATTCTTTAACTGGTCATTTGTTTCTAATGATGGTATATTAAGGTATTTTGGAGGTGGAGATTAATTTAAGAAAAAATTCATTGAATTTATTAGATAAAATAAATTTGATTTGATTTTTAGTATTATTTTGGTAAATATGCTTACCATAGCCCGTTAAGAGCAATTAAACGTAGGAAATATAATGATTTTTATTTATGTTTCTATATTTTAAAAATATATTATTTAAAAAACAGAAAACTATTAAAAGAACTGTACAGAGTTTTTTAATCATAAATGACAGAAACTACAATATTATTTGCAATGAAATTTTAGAAAACATGGAGTTATTAACAGATGACAGAAAAAATGAAAAGTGGTAAAACAGATTACTGTGGACATTTAAAAAAATCCTCTTCATCATTTTTTAATATCCATAATAAGCTATTTTACACTTGGGTGGAAACTATACATACCTCGATCTTAGAAAGGGTTACTTAATTCCAAAGCTAATGTTTCAAATAAACATTTAAATTTTTAACTAAATTGATTTATCTGTTTCTAAATTTAATTTCAGATATGAAAATACGTAACGAAATGTGAATCTTACTAACTTTAATATTTTATGGAATTAAACTAATAATTTCTTTTTTTTTTCTCTCTCTCTCTCTCTTCTAGTTCAATAAGTACACTGCTGGTATTTTACCAACAGAAACGCATTTGGAGAGTAACATGAATATTATCAATGTTGTATGCACTTCAAACGTACTGATGGAAATGTTATTTCAGTAACTTATAATATCGTGAAAAATTATTTTTTTAATGTCAATTAGAATGAGGCTTTTAGAACGACGCTTAACTAAGTATTTTATTTACATGTACAAAAACAATCTTAACGTGTTACTTAAATGTACTTTCTAACCAAAAGTATGTCCGGATGGCTTATGTCTGTTTGGTTACAGTTCATTCCCACATTTGTTGTTAGATTTTTTTTCAACCATAATCAAGTTAAAGCATCTTTAACACCATGATACAAATGTTATAACGTACGTGATACAGTTATAAGCTTGAGCGAGCACATCAATATATCGTAACAGTATTAGTATCAAAATATATTGATTTCCCTTTCTCTTTGCGCGTATCTCTTAGATACACACATAGAGCACTGATTGTGTTATCCATCCATTATATGCGTCGCCGGAAAATCAAATTACTGGATCTACGACCTACGCAGACGTCGCTCCATGGTAGGAATATTCCCCTTTACTGCTCGGGAAAGAGCGCAAGCGGGCGGAAAGATGGGCATAGAAAGGGAGCGGAAGTCTATCAATTATTCATACTTGCTGATGTGTAAAAGGCGTGAAATTCGCGCACTGTTACGGCCGGGAGTCCGATTCAATTAGGGACCTTTCGTGGCTACCACCCACTCTGCGGATAGAAGGGGGACATTCTCACGTTTTTCGTTCACTCCTCTCGGTGTGCCTGTTAACAGGAGAGGTGACCGCAGTTCACATGAATTCCCCCTTCCCCCCTGTTTTTATACACGTATAAATAGGGGATATCGGCTTAGACCCCCCTACCTTCCACTCTTCTCTCCCTTGGTCTGCTTTATTTTCATTTCCGACCCTCCAGGGCGAACAGCTTTAGATGAAGATCTTTATCTTAAGTCAAGAGTATTGACTAAGCCAATAAAAAACATTTCAGTAAAATTATTTTCCCGAGATTTACTTGACTTTATTATTTTTGCTATTTAGTTATTTGTTTAATTTCAGGGTGCAAGGGACCTTTCAACTGGCAGAATTAGACTAAAAAATTATTTATATTTATATTTATATATTTATTAGTTTTATTTATTTATTTATTTTTATTTACTTGTTTATTTTATATTTTTTCCCTTGAAAAAGCAAGCTAGGTAGGTGTACGCTTTATTATGAAATTAAAATTTTAATTAAACCACTTTACTGCACTTAAACCTATTTTTGATCATACATCCTTATCTTAAAACTTAAAAATCCCATTTTTCAGTTTGATGTTTTTAGCATCGATTGTGGTGTTGTGACTTGTTGGGGACCTTTTTCAGCTACCACCCACTCTGCGGATAGAAGGGGTACCTTTAGTAGCATGTAACTAGTAACATTTTCCAAGTGCATTACTTTTTACCCAGTCTCCATTCCGCTTTTGAACATTGTCTATTAATGTGTTATAAATTTAAGTCTACTTTTTAAAAGCGTAAGACAGTTTGTCGAGTTAGATCGGGTTTAATATAGTAAAACAACGAAAAAAATTGCTAAAATAATGGGATTTTGAAATTATTGCTTCATAAAACTGTATTTAATATACGTATAATTGATAATCAGTTTCTTTTTATATAAATTATAACACACAGTGACAAAATAAATAAATAGCTAGTAATATGAAATGGACGTGAAACATTTTTAAGGGATGTTTATAGATAGCTCAAATTTTATGAAAATGATTCGTTAATTTAACCCTCTAAGCGGTTCGCACGTACAATTCCGCCAAACCGATGACCTCCAAAAACGTTCTGAAAATGGATGTAATGTACATTACTGACAGTGTTTGAGGTAGGAGGGTCAGGTCGATTGTTCAGAAATTGCATCCCTCTTTGACTGACATTTATTGAGGGATGCACCCTACTCCCTGAGACACAAAGACGCTGGTAGCTGTTCATGGCTTTGTAAATCTCTATTTCGAAGTATTTCGTTTGCGGTAACAGATGTATCTCTAATTGCACCACTTTAATATCTTGGATAACTTTCGCAAAAAAATATAAATAATTCTCTTAAAGAATATTTTTATCTGTACTTTTAGAATCCATTACTTATTGATCTTCGAGACTTGACGAGTTTATGTGTATTTAAAATTAACAATCTATAATCTATTTAAATCTATTTATCGGAAGTAAAGACAATAATGATGGGTTTATAAATTTTTACAAAGGGTGAAGGAAAAAATATAGAATTGGCTTTGATAATATATAGTGTACTGTGAATTTTTTTAATCGGTGTTATAGATAAACTAAAATATTTTATTGTTTTATAAATCTTATTGTCTAATATGCAATATGTAGAAGTATTATTTATTCGCAAATAAAGAATGCACTAAAATATACAGTAATAGTTCAATGTTTTAAAACACTGAGATTTAATGTGTTTTGTTCTCTTTATAAATAAGTTAAAATAAAAATATATAAAGATATTGTTTTTAAATTTTACACAATGTTACTAATGAAATAAATATTTTTTATCATGTTTATTCTGTGTAGCAATATTAATGTGATATTTGTAAAGTACCATATTTCGCAATAAAGTATTTCTATCAGGTAAACAAAGTCTATCCAATTTTCCGTTTGCACAATACTTTAATTAATTTAATAATATATTTGGTAATCAAAACAAAAAATAAGAAATTTTTATCTATTAGATTTTTTTTATGTACTTAAACTACGGTTTTATGTTATTTAAAAATGTGTAAAATAGGTTCAAAGTACAGCAGCTTCCCCCATAACTGGAATTTTTTTCTATCTCCCTAAAGTTTGGATTAATATTTTTTTGATTTTTTTCCTTGTAAAAACCTATTTTAAATTTTGAACCCCATAACTCATAAATTTGAAGGATCAGTATTTATACTTTTTCACCTTTTGTAATTCAATCAAAGACGAGTGTTGTAAATTGTAAATGCAAATTTATTTTGCTACTTCTGGAGTTTTAACAGACGAAAAATTACTGATGGAAGTAAAGAGGGATTTTTAGGATGGCGAAAATAACACGGGATATTTCAAGACAACTCAGATAGTCCAAAATTCCCAACAATAGATGTAAAGAAAGCTAGAAAATTGAAGCTTTAAGAAAATTTTTGGAAATGCAGAAAGGTGTCGGTCAAGATGGTTTCTTAGCAATTGTCAAATTTAAAATAACTCTAGATTGTTTCATTGAATATCCGGCATGAAATTGTATTAAAAGATTTTTTTCATTGAGTTATGTAATTTTATATTGTATCATATTTATTATATTACATTATTAATTTGTGAAATAAAGTAATAGTTATTGCTTGAAAAATTTCTACTTCTTGAATGAAATACAATTTATCTCGATATCCGTCTTTCTTGAACTTTTCCTCATCTCCATGATATTCTAGAGAGGAAAGTTTAATTCTATTATAAATGCATCTGTCATAACTGCTTGCTACAAAAAAAAAATCTAAATAGATACTTTTAAAACTGATATTGACGTGTAACTATATTCACTAAATTTTCTTTTATTTTGTATTTTACTTAAAACAGTAACAGCATCATGAATTTTTTTCTTTTTCTGAAAAATACAACATACATGGAATATTATTTGCTTGCCTATTTTTCTGATCATCATAAATATTCCTGCTTTAATTTTCCATTTATATTTGATACTTTCACAGAATAAACAACAATTTTGCTCTTAAGAAAAAAAATCAAAATTTAAAATGGTAAACAACAATTTTTAATTAATTTTATTAAATACCATTTTTTAATATTTGTCTTTAATTTTATTACATAAGTTTGTATTCGAAATATTAAATTATGTATATTATATAAAATAACTTTATTATAATATAGAATAATATATTACAATTTATTATATTATATGTATATAAATATATATAATATACATATACATATAATTATACATAAATATATATCTATATATATATTTATACATTATATATAAATATACAAACATTTACATTATACAAAATATATATATATATATACATATTATATATATATATATATATATATATTATATACACATATATATATATATATATATATACACATATATATACAATATATATATATATATATATATATATATATATATATATATATATAGTGTGTGTGTGTGTGTGTGTGTGTGAGTGTGTGTATGCATGTATTCAACTAAGGAGCGAATCATTTTTAAACTAACAACCTAGGAATGAATCATTTTTACTATTTCATTAAGTACCTTCACGATTTTATCCGTGAAATTTCTTTTCCGGTATTATCAATATGTAATACCTATTTTGATTCGGGTTACAGTAACGAATATAATTTACGAAATAATAATTAGTTTGGGATGTGGAATATCTGGAGGCGTTCTTAACAAAGGTGTAAAGGCTGATATTAAAAGGTATTAAACTACAAACTTTCTAAATTTCTTGAAGTAATTTTCACTAGACAAGAAAATGTTTAAGTATGATTTACTTGAAATTATTTAGTATTCAATAAAAGAATAAAAAAATCACATTTTTCTTGAATTTGAAAATAAATGTGTTTGCTGGTAGTGTACAAAAAGGCTATATCTGTTTATTAATACTGATAAACACTTTAACAAAAGAGAGAACATATTTAGAAATAATATTTTTAAAAAATACTGAAAATTTAAAATAAAGTTATATCTTACTATTAGTTAAGGCATATTAAAATAATTGAAGCTTACATCTAAAAAATCAAGCTTGCTAGAATCAACGAAAACTGGAAGTTGTTATTACAAACATTTTATTTCCATCTTTGTTTCCATCCGTTTTATTTGCTCAAAAGAACGCACCAAATAACATATAGGTAGAAGTATATATACATATAAAAGCCAACTTGACAACCGAGTTAGAATAAACAGTTAATAACAGGAAAAATAAAGGAAAAACAATGGACCGCAGTCTGTTAAAAAATTACTGGGTACATCAGCAGACATAGGCGATGACGTAATACAGACTTACCACTGATGTACACCTGAAATTTAATAGTTACAAATCAGTGATTCTTAAACTTTGCGTCCTGAGTCGACTTACCTGTGAAACAGCGATGCCGCAAAGATATATTTCAATATTAAAGTTTGCCACATCAACAGATTCTTAGAACGAAAAAATATCTATTGATATATCCGCAATTCATTATGTCACAAAACTATGCTATTTTTCCATAGTTTATATAATATTCTGTATAACTTGTGCAATAATTATGTCGTTAATAATTTAATGAAGTTTGATTTGAAGATTTGAGGATTTATGTAGCGAACAACAAGCTCACCCATGTCATTAATTATTTTAATAACTGTGTTTAGTAAATAGTTTGTTAATTTACAATACATGTTTCATTCATCTTATTATTATTTTAATTTATGCTAACTCATTACACGCTTTAAACAGACCAATGTTTTTATTTAGGGTGTCGTGAAAAAAATTCTGACATGTTAAGGACAGAGGCAGCTAAAAAAGTATGGGTACTATTGTTATATGTAATTTTCAAGTATGAACTTTATTAAATTACACTCTTACCATTAAATTAAAGCTTACGTATTACAATTTCTGGTATGATTACCATCGGATATCATTACTAAGATTCAGATATTAGCGATGGTTATCTTACATCATAAATTAATGAATTCTACACCAGGGTCAGCTAATTTAATATATCTTAAGGGGGAAATTTAAATTATAGAACAGAGATCAGGAGCTAGATCCAGTGCTTCCATCAGAGGAGTGATCAGGAATACATTTGAAGCCCTCTAATTTGCAACTTATTATAAGGGTTTTATCACAGATAATTTATTTCAAGAGAAAATTTGTTTACATAATTAGTATTTCGATTGCACTTTCAGTGAAGAAAATTATTTAGGTATCTCATGTGCTGACTGATTTGGATACCAAACAAAGATAAATATTTATATTCGTATAATTTTAAAGTAGCTAATTATAACCTAATCCATAAATGAAAGTTATCTAATTAAACAATAACTTTAATATTGTTTTATCAAAAAACACCATGAAGCTATCAGTACAAAGAAGAATGTATAAATGAATTTTACAGAAATTTACAAATTATGGAGTTTTGTATAAATTTCTATTAAAATTATTTCTGTCAAACGTCTAAAACTAAATTGAACTAAACAATTTTTTCTTATGACTTATCCGTACAAAATAAAATTTCTTGATACAGCATCAGACTGGGGTTTTGTATTGTAGTTTGATTTGTAAATAGAATTACAACGAAATTATTGCTTTTATTTTTACATGCTTTTGATATTTTTGTGCATTGCCTAAAATTATATCATCCATTATTTATTCATTTATTTTCTAATCATTGTATTCTCTTCATACAAACATTTATAATTTTAAAATTTAAATGTACTTGAAAAAAAAGCTTTTATTAGAGAGATTTTAATGTTTTAGCTTAATACTAAAATCATCCAATTTCCTGATTAAGCTAATAATTATTGCATTCTAGTCAAAACACATTTAATTTTTCACTTTCGAAGCTTCCTTGCACTGACACTCTTATTAGAAAGAAATTTACTTCGCTTATTTCTAAAATTGTATTATCATTAGACAGAGCTAATAATTATTGTATCCTAGTCAAAAGAGATCTCATCTTTCTCTTTGGTAACCTCCTTACAATGACACTGTCATTACGAAGAGTTGCTTATTTCTAAAGTTGCAATATCATTAGACAAAGCTAATAATTATTGCATTCTATTTAAAATAGCTTATATTTTTCACTTGAAACACTATATGCAATAACACCATCATTAGAGAGATAAATAACATATACAGTACTTAGGCTTTTTATTTTGTTTATTATCCATGTTAAAACTATATTTACTAATATATATTGTTAAGATAGATCACCGCTGAACAATTTTACTTTAATTTCAATTTTTTCATCTTTATATATAATTAATTTGGTCGCACTATAGATGTTCATTAATTCCTTTGGGTTTACACCAACACAATTTATAAATAGTATTCATGTATCTACCGATTTAAACCAAATAATTCATGAATCACTGGAGTTTTATTACAACTTTTTGTTCTTTAGGGCTTTATTTAATGCTTTACAAAACTTTTAAAGAGCTCTACTAAAAGATTAAAAAGATTCCCACTCCGTTAGTTGGCTAGTTGGTTACAAATTCGTTCCTTAACGGAAATATCATTATTTTGGATTTCTAAATCCAGCTTAAAGGGTTGATTTAAGAATAAAAATAAATCAGATAGCTCGCTTAAAAAATTGTTCCTTAAGAGTCAAAATAAAATATTAATTTTTGCATTCTCTTAAAAATGTATTTTAGACAAATAATATGTGGCTATTAATTAAAATAAATGTATTAGAAACGTTTATTTCCTAACTACTACCGTTATATCTAAAATTTTAAAAATATTTGATGTTTTTCACTTTTTTTAAAGGATGGACATAAAATATTTTAATACAAATAATTAGAATTCACTAGCTAAAAGCAAGTGTTTATGCTTAAATCATTCTCATTATGAATAGTAGCTGTGTAAAGCTATATCCAAATAATTTTAAACAAAACTCTTGAACAAATTTTAAAATGATATGTTATCAGTATATAATTAGTATTTTTCTCTTTCCATTACCATCACTGTAATTATTATCAGTGAGTAAAAGTGACCAGCTTATTTCGTAAACATTATTGAATATATTTTGGACATATATTCATCAGTATTGCATTGGATTTTTTAACTTTATATTTGTTGCGATAAAAACAGTGCTTGTGTACAATGAGGCAAAAATATTCCTATATAGTTTTAACCCAATATTGCTGAATATTTATTCTAAATACATTCCCTATTAGCATTGTATTTGCATTTTAAATTTTATTACTAATAGTACCGAAGTACAAAACGCCCTGAGATTTTTCCAACTTAATCGCACTTGCATTATTTTATCGACTTCATATCCGGTCGGTGATATAAAAGTTAGCAATTATTTTAAATTGACCTCAAATTATAAATTCCCAATTGTTTAAGCTCGTTATATTGAATTATGACCCATTAGTTTCCAATACAAACGAAATATGTACTTTTTTTACTGTATCTCTATTCAGATATTTTTTCATTAATTTAAGAGTTTTGAGACTGATAAATTTCGAAAAGAGAAAATGTTTCGAAAAACTCTATTCGTCCCTTTCCCAACAATATTGCATTTTTAAAATGTATCCGTAGCATACAGAAAATGATATCAATCCCCAAAGTAAGAAATTTTATTTTAACGTACCGATATCGGCAATGTGATAATACACGGGCATGCTGTGCAGAGCTAATCTTTATCGAACAATATATTTTTTCCATTTTATTCAAATGCATATCGAGGAGAAAGATGCCAAATCAGATATGTAACTTCGATAATGTGCCTAACATTCTAAATGAAAAGCATTTCTCTTTTGCTATGCGACTTAATACATTACCTGTGCCGAAGTTTAATTTGATTCGCCAGCAAAAAGAGCGAGTAATAAGCGCAAGCCGGACGAGGCCGAAAGAAAGAAAGAATTATATTTTAATGCATTATTCTGGTAGTCGCTCGAGCTCTGTCGTCCCAAAGCAGATAAGAAGGAAACCTTGCACCGATTTGCCTCTTCTGCGCGCGATAGATGGAGAAAATTTTGCCTTATCATGTTGAGAAGATTCCCCTTTCGGCTTCCGACATCTTGGGAATCAAAACCCTCTATTTACCATCGCTTTTTCGTGCAACTTTTTCTTGACGGTTTACAGACTTAGGATTGCCTCAAGTCTCTTTACAGCTCAAACGGGCAGCTGCTGAAATGGGAAGGCACGAATAAAAACACGTTATGATACTTCTTTTTGTTCCTCTTTCCACGGAGTGTGCGTTTTTATTTTGCCATTTTTCTTCCACTTTTTTTCGTTCTTTTATCATTTCTCCCTCTCTTCGGTGTCGGTTGCTTTTCTGGTGGTTTGAAACAGCATCAAAAACAATGTCTCCGGCGACTGATGCCGCGTAATCCTCTGCACACTGAAATAGAACAAGGCTTCACAAAACGGAAGACTTTTGCATATTTTGAAGGCTCTCTTTCCTTAGTCTCTTTGGATTACAAGGCCCGAGGGAATTCCCTCCCTCCACGCTGAATTCCAACATTGCTTGGAATGAAGTAGAGAGGGGAGCAACGGAAAAAGCATCCCTGATCACCAAGAACGACAAAACAAAACAACAAGTGGGATTTCATTTTCTACTCGGGAGTAGCTCTAGCCTCGACATTAGGACTTTTGCATAAGAAGAAAAACATTTTCTTCGGAGAATGAGAACTTGGAGAGCCTTTTCCGGAGTGGCTTTGGCCAAGTATAATCTTCTTCGCTTGCAGCCCGATAAAGAAAACACGCGGCCTCTAAATTCAATCAGAGCTTCGAAAATTCCCTTTTGGTCCTACTCTATGACTCATTCTTAGTATCTATTGTCCATTTTCTTTCGATACACCTCACTTTTTCCCCAAGCTCACCACTCACTAGAAATGCTGTTCCCTTTATATACCTGCGAATCTCCAAACGAACCCTATCAAGATAGAAAAAAAGTTATCTATTTATGGAAGTTTTCCCATAAAACATTAAAATTCTGGGAAAATGATGCAAATAAGTAAAAAAAAAATTCACAGTTTATCACTTGCATAATCAAAAAATCAGCATATGGAAATATTAAACTCTGATGTATAACTCAAATTTATACATCATGAAACATAAAAGAAAAAAATGGTTTAATCTTGACAATTAAAAAGAATCCTTTACCTATGCTTAGCAGAATATATAGTGATTATTCCTCAGATACATATTGATATTCCTGTCATAGGAGTAATTTCCAAATTTATTTATTTACCTTACACAAGGATAGAAAAGTTCTTTTTCGAATAAATATCCACATACAGTGGAACCTCATTTATATGCAATGCAAGGGACCGATGAATGTAACGCTTAAATGAAAAAAGCTTACAAATTAAATATACATTGGAGCATCATTTATATGCTTTTCAAGGTATCGAGAAAAAAATACTGTATAGACGAGACATTACTTACAAATTGCAGATTACAGAATACTAATGTATTAACACAATATTATATTTCTGTACTTGTATAGTTCCAATATTAATACAAAAAAAGTGAAATTTATAATACTTTAATGCTTCAACACGAAGCAAGTCCAAACAAGCTTACCGATTTCATTAAACAGGATTAAAGAAATAATAAATTTTTATTTGCCGAACAAAACATTTCCCTTAACATTTAAAAGGGAATTTTGTTAACAACATCTAAGACGCTACCAACGTTACTTCTTATAAGGGAACACCACAAATACATCCAAGCCTTACTCGGGAATCGCATCCAAGCCATGGGTTGGGAACATAATGCGTTAAACAATATATGATCTGGTAAGTGAAGTTATCAAATAAGTTTTTGTGATTTCAGTTTCGAAAAACTTTCGCCTTTCTTAAACACAAATGTAAATTTAATATTAGTGTGAAGGGAAAGATCTAAATCTAAACTTTTTTTAATTACCATATTCTAATATATTTTATACCCTCTGCCGCCTTAAAGATTTTCCGCTTCCGTGTATTTACGCACTGTACACCTACTAGCTCCGTCCCTGGAAATATAATATATTGAATAAATATAAATATAATATATAATATTAATATAATATATAAGATATTATATATTAAGATATTTAATATATATATTATATTAAATATAATATATATATATATATATATATTAAATATAATATATAAGAATTGGATAAGCAGTTAGAGGGATATATCCCTCTAACTGCTTATCCAATTCTTCGGATATGTATTTTTGGCGTGTTACAATCATAATAAATTTTCTGAAATATTTAGTTTTAAATTAAATTTTGGCTGAAAATACCTATTTATTTTAAGAAAAAGTTATATATTTTAACTCTCAAATACATGCATATTTGAAGTATGTAATACAAAATACATAACCGATTTTGATTAAAAAAAATAGCAGCTAGAGCTAAAAAAAATAGTAGCTAAGCGTGTGCATGTGTGTGCATATATATATATATATATATATATATATATATATATATATATATATATATATATATATATATATATATATATATATATATATATATATATATATATATATATATATATATATATATATATGTATATATATATATACATACGTACATATATGCATATAAATATATGCATGTGTATATATATATATATATATATATATATGTACATATATTATATATACATATATGTGTGCATGTGATTATACATATAGACAGAGAGATAGCTAGGATGTGTAAAGTTGATACACTCTTTCCCTAATTTCATGCCTTTTAATATGTGGCCAGTGGTGTACATTTTAATCTTCAGGAGTGATGCACCGAATGCGCCAGCGGCTGGTGTGTTATCCCTCTTGTGGGTCTCCTCACCCAAAAAAAATCTCGGCCTTTTCATCGCCCGGAGCCATTTCTCACGCTTCCCGAGTACCCTGATCGAATGTCACTGTCGTCACGATTGGTGACACGTGCCTTTTCAGCGGTACGACGGACGTGGTGTTGCTGCGCGATCAGACGGACACGGGAATGTCATCCCCAACAAAGAGGACGATCTCGAGTTGCAGCGAATGGTCTTTTAGGCTGCACGTTCGCCGCTAATACGGATAAATGATGGAAAGCGCAATGTCGGAAGTAGATGAGGGACAACAAATTCATAACAAAGAGTCTTTCTCGGCTTTAACTCTTTGGATTCGTACTGAGGGGAAAATTCGCATTAAATGTCAATTAAACGAAATGTTCCATACTTGGAAGCTTTGTATAGTCTCAATGGAGACGGATGTAGAACTTCCATTTTCTCCACATCCATATTATTCTTTTACGTAAAAATATGCAAAGAGCAAAGTTCGAAGCTAGCTATTGACAACAAAGTCATAACAAAGTGTATATTTCATCTTTAAATGATTTGACTAGTACGCAGAAAAAAATTGTATTAATTCAGAATTCAAGCTTTGAATTCAGCTGTAAAACAGTGGTTATATCAAAATCCATATTTATTCAATATAATGAATTATTTTAATTCTAAACCAAAAATGCTTGAAAGCCTTTGAAAATATCTTTTTTATACACATTTCTCAAGCTTTAAATTAGTACGCTAAGGATAATATTTAACACATTAAATACAATAAACATATGAAATTAAAATAGTAAAATTTTCTTAGAGAGTATATGTGTTAAATTATATACCTATTACTGTATTTTTTTAAATTACAACTGTTGATGATCAGCTTGAGGATTATCAAATCTGAAAGTTAATATCACGAAAGACGAAATATAACACCACTTGACTACGAAATTTGTAGATAGCTGTCAGGTAGAAGTCAGATGTAGATAGCTACGAGAAAAACAATTTAATTGAGTTTATTAAATCTCTTTCTGTACAATGGCATTGGTTATCAAATGAGTGCTTCAGGTAATCAGATGTTTTAAAACTTAAGCACTTTGCCAGGAAAAATATTAGATATCCGAAAGAAATAAAAAGTAAAAAATTTTAGAAAATATTAAAATTCAAGAGATGATTTTATAACCGTTCTATTAGCCTTTCATTCCTTTCTGTGCTAGTGTATTAGTATAGTCTTCATGTAACTTACAAGTGCAATAGCAAGACATAAGTAAAAATGAAAATACCAGATTTCCCATTAGACAAATTTTCGCTGTTCAAAATATTACAGCTACGTATAAAAGCATCAACTAAGTACCATAAAATTGAATTTTAAGAATATGTTTTGATTCAATTTTTTATAGTCGAGTGCCGTATCTGTACGCGTAAAATCTTAACAGATAAACCAGCTAAATTTAAAAACAAAGTACACTAATAAAGAATTATCCACTTTAAAAATCCGGTTTTTAAGATGCATACAGCTGTTTAACCAAAATCACTTTGTAGTTCCACCAGCCCACACAGTTTGACTTTTACTCTCGAATAAAAAAGGAACAAGGGAAAATCATTTCTGACATCCCAAACTGATAGCTACTTTCAACCTCTGAACGACCATGACATGTCCTTGATTAAGTTCGCAAGTTTTCCCCCCTTCCCATACCATTTGCTACTCGATGGCTAACTACAGGTCACAACGTCAAAAGTTTAAAGCTCTTTCTGATGATCCTCAATATTCTCACCCGCCGACCAACTCGAGAGCAAAGTCGCTATATTCATCTGGAAGCTTCTTCGTATAAGCAGATGAAACATGTTCTTGGCCAACATTATTAACCAGTCGTATTAAAAAAAGTTAGAAAGTAGGGATATATATATATATATATATATATATATATATATATATATATATACATATACAAATATACATATATATATATATATACATATATATACATACATACTATATATACATGACATGTCGTGATCAAGAGTTAAGGCGAATGGAAAACAGTCTTCTTGATAATAATAAATTTATTAAACCATCTTTAAAGTAAAACTTGCGCCATTTTCACTTTTCCGTCGAAGACAAGCGTAGAGTGTTGTTGACAGCTCCATGTCCACGCGCTCACTGAAAACTTATCTGTTTGCAAGCTCATCAAATTGTTTCAAAATGCTTCCGCCTGACCGGATTATCCTAAAAGCTTACGCGAGCGTGGGTCTTTTTCATTTATTTTATTATTATAAAAGAGTTCCCTTTTTAAAATCGTTTTTAACTCACCTAATTTCCAACTACCCCTTTTTTAGACACACGCACACACACACACACACACATATATATATATATATATATATATATATATATCACCCAATATATATAATATATATCCACATAGTATATTATATATACATATATATATATATATATATATATATATATATATATATATATATATATATATATATATAGAGAGAGAGAGAGAGAGAGAGAGAGAGACAGATAGATAGATGGATAGATGGATAAATAGATAGATACATATATATATAGGGGTGTACCGAGAAATTTTCAGTGGAAAGGGGTGAGGGGAGCTTCTTCAACTTGTACCTCAAAATTAATACAGAATCCATATATATGTAATATATGTATACAGCAATTTTTATGGAAGTTACAAACCCGTATACCCTCATTGTGACATCCCTGTAGACGATCATGTTTCTACATTTGTAGATATGTATGTATGCATGTACGTTTATATTCTATGAAAAACAACATAATTTGACGTAGACTCATAAATTTTACCCCAGAAAGTTTTTCATGTAGGAAAATGTATTGTCGATACTGTGATATTAAAAACACCTCTATATAACCTGACACGTAATATCATAATTGAATGATATTTATCTTGCTCCTCCATAATAGATGGCATTAGGTTTTAATATTTAATAAAGTCAAATAAATATGTTAATTGCACACATACAAAAACTCTTATATGTGTGTGCGTATGTTCGGACAACATTGGGTGCTTGAGCTAGTTTTAAATATTTTATATAAAAAAAATAATAAATGCATAAATGAAATTTCATAAATAGAATAATTAGTTAAATTTTGTAATAGTTAGTTAGTATAAAGTATATATTGATAAAAATATAATCTACGAGACGGGAGCTACTAATTATATTCTCATACTCATTTATCTATTCAAATTCTACGATTGTAAATTTTACCAAACAGTTAAATACGAAGAGAATACTTTTGCCTAAATACCGTAAGAAAAATGAGCAAATGTATCACACTTTAGCATTTGTTAAGCTTATTCAGTTGGAAATTTCAAAAATACAAACATAAGGTAATTTTAATCCTTTTATATAGCTCAATACTTTTATTAAATTACGGTGATTATACGTTGAAATAAATTAATTTATCCTTAATTATAACCAATATAAGAAACAAGCCTATTTGCAAGTGCTATCTATTCCTTATTTCAGGTGTTTCATAAATATTTTAGGATTTGTTTGCTATACACATTTAAAGTATCAAAGCTTACTTTATAACTTTAGCAGGGGTTTGCGAGGTCAATAGCTAGAATTCCTGTATAAAAATACTTAAATAAAAATTAAAATTCCAGTATTCTAAAGGTTTTTAACGAAATGCTATAACAGAAATGTTTTTTCTTATGCAATTCTTCTCAGCCGATTTACTTCATTCTCAAACAGATATCACCGTTTGTTTTATCAAATATCGAAAACAATCCAAAACTATTCAAAAGAATTTGGTTGAAAACATTATCAGTGCATGCGTATTTCATTTAATGTTAAAGTTTGCCTCCTGCCTTTAACATAATCACAATTGTTTAACATTAGTTATCTTTATGGATAATAATATCGTGCGTTTTTTCATAAAAGTACGAAATTTTCTAAAAATCCTTCAACTTTGTACTGAAAATCTTCTCAGATTTCAGATCTGGTTGCGTTAATAAAATCCTTTTTTGCAAACGTATTTGCATGGTATAATAATTTTGGCTTGATTTTGCGAATAAAGTATCAGAACAAATGTAAATTAATTTATTTTTTCACTTACATTGTGGTTAAAAATATTTCAGAGAATATTTTAAACTCTCTATAATTTCCATAACAGAAACACAAAATAATGATATGAAAAATCAAAGTTGTTGGGCATATTATACGTAGTAAAATTGATGACACCCAATATAGGACTATATATTTCTTTTTATTGAAATAAATGCTGAATTTAGAAGTTTTGCTCTTTTCTTATTATTTCAAAACTATAGCCACTTTACATAAGTTTTAAAAGATCTTTGGTAAAATTATTCTTTAAACATGTATTGGTTCCTCTTGATGACTATTTGAAACATATACTAAATTTGGATCTGATTAAAAACCTAATTAAATGCGTTGATGTTTTCAATGAAATCAAAGTATCAACTTTAATTAATCAATACATAAAATAATCTGATTTTTCTTACTTAAAACATTTTTGATTTACTAGGATTTTGTGTCCCGTATGACATTAAACTCTCCCTATTCAGAAACTATTAGTATACAAAAACTTTGTACAAACCACGTGATGCAAAGTTCCGTTATTTATAAATTTCACGGAATGAGTATGCAATGGATCTTTGGTAAGACCTTTGGTAAAATTATTCTTTAAACATGTATTGATTCCTCGTGATGACTATTTGCAACATGTACTAAATTTGGATCTGATTAAAAACCTAATTAAATACGTTGATGTTTTCAATGAAATCAAAGTCTCAGCTTTAATTAATCAATACATAAAATACTTTTCTGATTTTTCTTACTTAAAACATTTTTGATTTACTAGGATTTTGTGTCCTATATGACATTAAACTCTCCCTATTCAGAAACTATTATCGTACAAAAACTTTGTACACACCACGTGCTGCAAAGTTCCGTTATTTATAAATTTCACGGAATGAGTATGCAATATGCTTTGTTTATTTTCTCCCCCAATCTACTATTTCCCAAGCTCTCCGCAAGAATTACCCTTACAAAAGGTTAGGCTGAACGTTCCAAGGTAGCCTGAGACAGGCTGGAGGGGGTTCACGGAGGTGTTCGGGATCAAGGGAGTCCAATTCAATCAAAGTAAAAAGGCACCCCCCGCAGATTAAGCGAGGTGTTAGGCGAAGGTGTCAAATCACCTTTTCGATCCTCCCACCTCATTAGGATCCCCATAGCCAAACAACCTCCATTTCCGATACTCTCACAATGACTGGAAGTTGAAATTTGATTTGGGGCACGCGGCTCCCCCAACCTCCTCGCATCGCCGCTATTAGTCTAATGAAGGGATTGGAGGACCCAGAATCACGGCATGCTTTCGGTCCCCCTCTGCTGAAAGCTGGGTTTTTTTTTTTTCTTTTTGATTTCCTTTTCATATTTCCCGTGGCGTAAAAAGAGAAAACACTGTGAGCTCATTTCCGTTGGGATGTTTGAGTTTTAAATGTAATTTTACAGTTAAACACGTTCTTCTATTTTTGTATTTCTTTTCAACAACTATTCATTTAATGCACGCTAAGAGTTTTCCTTTGCAAAATATTTTCGCAATCTTACCGTAGTGAGGAAAGATTTTCACTCTTTTTACCTTATTATTTGTTCCAAGGATTAGGAGAAATTTAAGATAATATTTCTATAAGAGGGTAGAAATTATCTTAATACTCTCATCAGTGAATCAATACCGGAAGTTTTAAGTGTGTTCAGATTTAAGATTACTACAGTATTATAGGGTTGACAATTGTTCAATTAATTTTATCGAAAAAGATGCTGAATCTGGGGGTCAACGAGGATTATAAATGATGATGTAACTCATTGCTCTGAATATTTAATCTTAAAAGCATTTACATTAATAAGTTCTGATTGCATTAATTTTTTCATAGAATTTTCTTTAAGAAATGTTTTCTTACTTCCATTATGAGAATCCTTAAAAAACATACTGATTAAAAGGTAGTTCGGGGACTGTTTCTAGATATTCTTACAGCCCCCTTGTTTCCAATTTCCAAGATTCACATGTCTTCATATTTTATTCAGTTTATCAATATTGGCCCCCAAAAGGTTATTTTAATCAGCACAAACTTTCACCCTTTAACTATCAATAATATTTGGAACGTTTGTTTTAAAAATATGATAAGCTGTAAAATTTTTAAAATAAATCAAAAGTTAACAATTAACGCATAATATTTAAATTGAACTTTATTTTTAATTTAGATTTTATGTTCTGAAGAATTCATTTATTTAATCAGTTGAAATCAGGTGACATAATTAAAATACACCCATTCTATAGCTCTCTAAACAATAGAGAAAATTGCTTGCACTCACTTTTAGGTGAAATGTTTACCTTTTTTTACATTCAGTCTAGCCTTTTAGATTTGCAGTGAATATTTTATTTTCTTAATGCGCTTGCCTTTTTCTGCACAATACCGTGGGCTTGAGCATTTACGATGTTAAAACACAAAGGCTGAATTCTTCTAAATCTAAGACTTTTATTTACTAAGCAATTTTATTATATCAGTCTTCTACAAATTTTATTTGACACTAATCTACAGATGACACTTTAAATATAAACACGTATTAATGATTATTAATAATGCAACGCCATAAAAGAATTGCCAGGAAAACGAAGTAAAGTCTACACGTACCATATGCTGACGTAACTAAATAATTAACTTCTATGACATTTAAGAGTTGTTCTTAGATTTAATTCTCAGTGTGAATTTATAATTTACCCTAGGGTTTGTATGCCAGTAACCAGTTTATGGGTTTACCGATAAATTACAAAATATATCTTCAAAATATTTCAAGTAAATTAAAAATTCTTACAAGTTATTATAAAAAAGAATCCCATTCAAAGATTTTATGTACTACATTCGTACCTTATCGTTTATTTATACACTTTGGAGTATCGTGAATTTCGGTAGCTTTGTCTGCATGAGATTTATAGCATATGGAAGTTGTATTCTAATTGAAGAAAGTTGTTTGTCCTGCATACACGAAAAATAAAGCTCATCTTTTCCACTACAGAATATATTTCGCGGATATGTAAATTATTTGCATGTCATATTTCCTGATAATGTTTCATACCCAAAAATCAGATCCTCATTCTGTGATAAAACTTTGGATAAATGTATCATTTTACGAATATACTTTTAATAAAATGGTGCTATAAAAATAACTATTTGTCCTATAACTATTGGTTGTTTGTCCTGCATACACGAAAAATAAAGCTCATCTTTTCCACTACAGAATATATTTCGCGGATATGTAAATTATTTGCATGTCATATTTCCTGATAATGTTTCATACCCAAAAATCAGATCCTCATTCTGTGATAAAACTTTGGATAAATGTATCATTTTACGAATATACTTTTAATAAAATGGTGCTATAAAAATAACTATTTGTCCTATAACTATTGGTTGTTTGTCCTGCATACACGAAAAATAAAGCTCATCTTTTCCACTACAGAATATATTTCGCGGATATGTAAATTATTTGCATGTCATATTTCCTGATAATGTTTCATACCCAAAAATCAGATCCTCATTCTCTGATAAAAGTTTGGATAAATATATCTTTTTACGAATATATTTTTAATAAAACGGTGCTATAAAAATATCTATTTTACTTATATTATTCTTTGTATGCTTACATTGTAGAGGTTCTTTTATAACTAGTTTATTATATAAATTAATTAAATTTATTACTGATTTTTTGTCGATATTTAAATGTTCACATTTAGCTTAATAACTAACTATTAATTTATTTTTGAGATAAAGACGCACGAATCCAAATTAAACTATGTATTTAGCACTTTTTGCTATTTTTTTTCGCGAAAAATAATTACAGGGATTCAAATTTTCATTTACCAAATTACCGGTAATGGGAAAATTTGATAAATTTACAAATTTTGATATGCATGATATATTAAAATTTGAAATTTTTTTAGCAAATAATTGTTCTTCCGGAGAGCAGGTTGAAGGAGTTTAGGCTGAACAAGGTTCGTTGGTTAGGAGATCTATTTTCTACTTTTTTGTTACACGACAGCTAGTAATACTGAGGAAAATTTTTAAAGCCAATTTCAAACAATTACGATCCAGCAGCTGGATTCTAGGATAAGTAAGAAACCTTCGCATAATTTGCAAATATATAAGGGCATTTTTTTATTGTTAACTTATTCTTTAATAGTTAAATATGACAATTTTCATGCTATAAGTGTATAACATTAGTACAAGCGTGAACTGTGTTAAGTTTCTTATGTATTGATTTATTCTTACATTCAAACAAAATAGATGGCATAAAATAGAAGTGAGCATAGTGTACACACATAAAATATTTTTATCTAAGCTTTTAATAAAAAGGAATCAGTGATTTGATTCATTTACACAAACATTCATTTTTATTTATAGTATTATATTAATATGCAGTTGTAAGAATTCTTGTAATTTTTTTTTAATTTAAAATAAATATTTTTGAATTATCAAATATAACATATTGTATCTATACCCTTTTAATATGTACATAACCCTGTTTTAACGATGTCTAAAGTAAATCTACGAATGAGTAATCAAACTGTATTTAATTAAAGTAAAGATGATGCTATAATCTATGAATGTGCATATTTATCAATACTTACAAACACAAAAAATGCAACAGTCATATGTATTTCTCCATATAAAGATTCAAGTATACATACTTTCCAAAAGATATGGTAAAGCATGTGTCACCGTGATTAGAAATCATCTTTCTTCGTTACAAAATATTAATAAATAAAGTTCTAAAGAAGGAAAAAAATAGTTTAGCACCGGCTTGAGAGAATCGAGATTTTATTTTATATACCGTTGTTTTTTAGCAGCAGTCTCTGGCGAGTATGCAGTCAGCAGCAAATAAACACATCTGCAATTCAGAATCATCCACGCCGAAAGATAAATTATGATTCAGGATCCTGAGCCGTTAGTTATTGGACTTAGAGAGATATTAATACCCCGCAGCGTAATGGGAGCTGCATCTCTCCAAACTCGAATTAGCAGCTACGAAATTAGTGAACTGGAAGAACAAAGAGAAATGAAAGAATATGAAAAGACCAAAGACGAGGATATTGAAAGCTCGCGGTTGCGAGCCTTCATTTTCAGGCACTTGATGTAGGTGACGCTTTTTAAAGCGGTAAAATGGAATAGATACTTTTGTTCCAAGACTCAAATACCCTACGGACAGTAGCGTCACCAGAAAAGTGTTCTTCTGTCCCCCTCCTGATATCATTATCAGATATCAGCTTCATTTTAAGATCTTTTAAATTCTTTTTCAGCGCAAGAAGCAATTTTTAGCGGATAATGAAATGCAGTAATAGATTTCAGGGGGTTTTCTTTTTCCCAGACAATATCAATCATTGATTCAAGAATAATTGACGTTTATGCTAAAAACACGCTTGCCGTAGAATCGAAAATTAGCATTTTTAGGAGTATCATTTATTGCATTTTGAAAGAATAAAGAAAGTACATTTTAAAAGAGTAAATTAGTTGATTTTATTTTCAGCGAGGTATATGTAACAGTATCTGTTTTACGTCACAAAAACTTTGAGCAGATATTTTACTTATCAACAAAAAGTATATTTTATATGTATACATGTACACACAGACATACATATATATTTATTCATTTATTTAAATTAAAAAATAGTTTATATATTTAGGTATCTTTTGAAATTTTAAAATATTACGAACAATGCAGATTTGAATAAAATGTGGAAGAAAAACTGTTTTGAAATCAAAGCATATATTTTAATCTTTAGTATCCATATAACATCGAATATATATACACGGATAATTCTTTTTTTTTTTTTTCTTAAAATCAAGTTTAGAGAAGACTCTAACAATTGTGAAAACAGAGATATTATGTGTTATAATAGTATCTCATGTTTTTTTTGTCTGGAAAGCAGATTATACAAGATTGGTTTCTTTATCATTTCACAATGTTGACTTCCTAAAACAACCTTATTTCAAGAGCTTTTGCTTTCAAGGTCTGAAAAATGGGAGTAAATCTATGACATTATTAGTTGAAGAGAATTTGAGGAATACTTATATCTGCATTATAAATATAATGGATCAAATATTACAAAAATCTGAAAAATGAAAAATATAACGCCGCAGAGTTACGTTTCACATTTTTTTTAAAGGTTAGAATAGCCTTTATAAACTGTTTTGAGAAAACTTGTTATATTTAAGGAAACATATTACGTTATATTTAAATCCAGTGCTTAGAAAAACATATCTGCATATTTCCCCTCTGAATTCCAACATCAATCTAATATCTAACAGTACTTTGTATAAACTTGATATAAAGTAAAAAGCATTTCCCTAATATAAAGTTTCAGTTTATTTTTTAGAGATATCTATCGAAGCATATCCTTGAAAACTGCACTGCTATATTTATAATATAGAGTAAAACGCATTAGAAGTTAATGATAATTGTTGATGTCACTGACATAATTTCTTCTAATGTTGAGACTTGATATTCTTAGGCTCTCTAAATATAACATATAATTAAAAAATGAATAATAATATTGATAATTTTAGGATAAATAATTGATATATCCTGATGTACATTCTCAAAAAAGGTTTTTAATTAAAAAATATTAACTTTTAGATTATTTAGTTAAACAAGATAATATTCACAAATTAAGCGTTTAAAATAGACGTAAGCCTATACTAAAAAAAAATGTTGGATTTTTAAATTTAATATTCATGAAAATACTCGTATTTTAAAAATAAATACCTATTGTGTATAACATCAATACTGTAAAAATATGTTTAATTTTGTTAATAGTTAATTCTGTAAAATATGTTAAAATACATAGCTATTAAATTTCCCTATTTTAAACCACGAGTGTTATATTTGCGTATTTTATGTGCATATCATCAAACACTATAATTCATGTTGTTGTATTTACTGTCATATCTTTCCGAAATTCCTTTAAGCTTCTAAGACATTCTTGATGGGGTAAAATATTATTTAGGATAATATAGGATTTTTTGTAATATTTAGGATTTAATTCTGTAATAATCAATATTGTTTGATTTTCTTTAAAATTAGCTCGAACCAATAATATGCTGTAAAAAATGTATATTTTTAGATTGAGTTTTTAGGAGAGCAAACCTACATAAAGACAATTTCTTATTTATATAAATATTTATTGCGTATGAAATCAACCTTTATTATGGATTCTTATTTATAAAATATATTTATTATCTAAATTAGGTGTAAAAACTTGTTTTCCGTTTCATATTTTACCAAATAACTAAATATCTACTGACTTAAATTTCTTATCAATGTCTCTTAGAATGTGAGAATGTCGGCAAAATAGTTATGGATATTAAACTAGTCAAAATCGTCTTAGGCTATAATATAGAAAGGTAATATGGATACTGCAAATAAGTTCACACATCTAGGAAATCAATCGATATACCTAGAAATATATTTAAAAAACATTGTGTACATAATTTAAAAGTCTGAGCTATTAAGTCTATATGAGCAGTGTAAATTAAATTTTGCGATTTCCAATGACCTGTTTATGATCTACAACGAGACTCCATACATGTTATTTCTTCCTAGATTCATGTTAGATTTACTAAAATAGGAAGATTGTTTTAAAATGCTAATTCGTGACTGCTAGCAGTGACTCGCGGTGTTAAATTTCCAGTGTTCAACTTGAGTTCAATTAAACCCAAGCTTTGTTTCTTTAAGGGAATAATATTAATACAATTAGTCAAGAATACACATTTGATTGATATCATTAAAACCACACAATTCTTGACATAAATTATACCACCATTTTGTTTTTGACAAACTTTCCTAATTTTTAAATAAATATTCTTAACTTATAAAAAGTCGGCATCTTCTCTATAGTGTTAAACATATGTAGGTTATTCATAGGTAAGTAAGAAGTAAAGACTTCAACTCCTTATACCCAAACTAAGCAAAAGTTTCAAAAAACAATAAATGACTAAAGTTAGCTCCTCAAAATTTATGTTATAAATGCGTGTTATAGCTTGAAAAAGTTCTGCATACACTAGAGAAATGAAAATTAGAAAGGTTCGTCATAGGTTGAGAAGTAAAGATTTTCAATTCCTTAAACCTAAACTACGCAAAAGCTAAAAAATAATTGACTAAAGTTATCTTTTGAAAATTCTTGATATGAATAATGCGTTTTATACCGTGAAAAAATGCTTCCTACTCTAGAAAAATGAAAAATAGGAGAAAAAATTGAAGATCCTATTCATGCGAATATAGATTATGAGGGACAGAAATATGGCTTCGGTGGCAACTATCGAAGCCATACTTACACTCTGAAACCTACGTTCAGTAAAAATCATTGTTCGAAAATAATCAATTTCTTTCAGCTAAAAATATAAAGATTAAATATATTTAAACAATTTCCGTATTAAGTTGGTTCTGTAAAGTTGTTTTTTAATAAATGCACAGACGTAATTTGAAGAGTCCTCAGTAGTGAGATTTCAATCGTATTTGGGTTTATTGAATTAATAAAGAAATGATCAATAATGCATATGATGATATGAATACTAAGAGAAGCTGAAATGAATAACTTATTTGAGTATTGCCCATTCTACTTACTATGGTTCAACAGGAATTTACAAAACTAAAATTGCAAGCAGAACTGACTGGACAGTTCAAACATAGAGTTTAACATATATTTCCCAAATTGAAAAATAATTAAATAATTATTTTTCCCAAAGTGAAAACGACTATTGCACATTAATATATGAT
The DNA here is from genome assembly GCA_032207245.1 of Pardosa pseudoannulata. Lineage (NCBI taxonomy): Eukaryota > Metazoa > Arthropoda > Arachnida > Araneae > Lycosidae > Pardosa > Pardosa pseudoannulata. The sequence continues at coordinate 117,987,718 of CM063503.1, forward strand.
ATTATGATATCTCTTACTATCAAATAATATAGTTTCATGAAAATCACTTATGGGAAATGAATTCATTTTAGAGATATAATTATTTTTTTACAATCCTCTTTTAATAGTTTTCATAATTTCAGGGGTTAAGAATTTTTTTTAGAAAATTATAGAAACACAGTTTTAATTAAAAAAAAATGAAATTACTAACAGATAACAATGGGCCGCATTCTGTCAAATACTTTACTCTAATTTTCTGATTCAGAATCTAACCCAAAATAAAAGATTACAGTTATAAACAGTTAAATAAAAAAAAAAGCTTTTGTAGATACTGAACTAAAATTTTTAAACTACATTCACAGAATTATGTGAAAATTTTGTTAAAAAGTAGTTATTTTTTAAAACCACTAATCAAATAATCTATCGATTTTTAATAGTTTTTTTTTTTTTTACAAATCAGTGAATAACTGGAAAGAGTTGACAGATTTTCTGAAGGAATCGACTTCAGTTTAATGATAAAAGCTTAACAATTCGGCATTTTGTAACTAGAAGTTTATGCTGTTATCAGCAATTTTTACATAAGAGATATCTCCAATCCTTGGAAGAAGGAAAAGCCTAAAGGCCTTTTAAAGGATAACTGACATAATCCAAGGATTTAGACTCAATCATCTTCATGAGGAATCAAAAAATAAATGTAATCACACTCTAATCACTCATTTAGTAAGTTAGCTTCTAAGAATCGTCATTACTTTTCGAATTTCAAAAACAGTAGTCACAAGTTCAAGATAACTGTCATTTGAACCAACTGGAAAAAAGTTTTTAAAACTGGAGAAAAGATTTTTAAAACCTACCCGAAAGGATTTGTTGGAATGGAAATCTATTTTAGCTTCAAAATTTTTAATATAATGGTTCAGAATGAACCTTGGTGACTTTAACAGTAAAGTGTTGGTAAGAACTCCAGAATTTTATTTTTTAAAATTTATTTTCTATATTTCTTATTCACTTTAGTGTTGGAAGAGGTTGTATATTTCATCTCAGAGACACGACGAAGTGGAAATAGTCAGAAAAAAACTGCTTGAATATTGCCTATCAGCAGACTGCGGCTCTTTACCTACATGTTTGCGGCTCTTCCAACTTCTGACTTTTATTTATTTTTAATATTACCTATTCACTTTAGTGTTGGAAGAGGTTATATAATTCATCTCACAGACACAAAGAAGTGGAAATAGTCTGAAAAAAAAATACTGGCTTGAATATAGTCTATCGGCAGACTACAGCTCTTGAGCTACGTGCGGCTCTTTACATACGAATTTGAGGCTTTTCAGACTTCTGTCTCTATGTATTACATCAATAGCAATTAATAAACATAAATGGCTCTCTGATTCCTTCGTTTATCTTGTTTCATTGACAATTTAGCTCTTCTCTGTCGGAAGTCTGCCAACTGCCAATAGCGATACAACTTTATATATTAACAGACTTATACTGAATCGACTTTTTCACATAATTATTTCCTTTACTTCCTCCAAAAAAAATTTCTTTCCTTCTCTCAATCAATTTTTAAACATTAAGGAATTTATCTAACAGAAAAAAATATTTTTCCGTTTAAAACTATTTTAACATCGATCTCTTTTGGTCGATTAAAATAAATGAAATCATAAATTTAAACTGATGTAGGATTAAAATAAGGCTAAATGAATTTATTTCACAAAAAATCTCACGTATTAGTTCCTTTTTTTCTGTCAAAATCAGACTTTTAAATTTTAAGTGATCTTGAAATGAAAATAAAATTACGAAAAGGGAAAGCATAACTTTTTGGATAAGTATGGGATTTACTATAAGAGCGGATAACGACGTTTCAGAGTATTATGTTCTCGTTACTTAAGTGCTGAAATCTTCTTAAGTAATTTGAAATCTTTTAACTAACCGTTCATACAGAAGATGAAGAATTATCAAAGCGGATTCAACTCATTCTACTGTGATATTTCATTCAAGTACAGATATGTTGCTTAAATTTACACAATAAATTTACACAATGATTATCTTTATATTTCCCGTTTTTATACATTATTAATTATTTCTGTTTCAAAATTTGACATTTCAAGCCTTTCAAAATGTATGTCACAGTTTCAGAACTGGTTTCATTTGCATGTGTTATATGTCAATGAATTAAAAATATTGAAGACTCATAAAATGCATATCTTGATAATGATATACAAAATAAAATTTAAATTTAGATAACATATTTCTCTAAAAATTTAACTAAATATATGATGCAATCTTTTGTTATGCTTGATAAAACTTAATATTAAGTTACATTTAAAATTTAATATGGATATCACTTACTTACAGCATTTAATGTTTAGCTATATATCTATTTTTCGAAACAAGTTATTGTAAAAGTTTAATCCTTAATGTAATGTTTTATGAAAATTATCATTGACTTTATATTCCTCTTGAAATATTTTATTTTTATTATGGGCATTAAACGAAACTTTTTGTTAACACTTTTTATACATTTCAATTTTCTGAAACTGACAACCTCGCACATTCTTCGAGGCAGATAATTCTCACGAGGTTCTCATAATACAACATGAATAAAAATAGAAAAAGTTACGAAATGAATTTTCTCGAGGGGAACAAAAAATTAAAAGGAGACGAAATGAAAATTAAAAAAGGTGTAAAAACAAAATGTTAATAAGAAAAAGTTAAAATAAAAACTGTTCTGTGAAGGAACGGGGATAAAAAAAATTCAAAATTTCAAATGCATGTAAAATCTAATGAAACAATATTACAGATTCTTGAATTTGTGATAATTTCTAGCATTACCTCTAGAAACATAAATCCACTATGAAAGGATCTAATTAGAAATTTTAATGCAATAACTAGAGTTAAGCTCATTATAATTCATTTATAAGCAGAAAACCTTTTCCCGACTAATGACTGGAAGTAAAGAATTTCTAGTCTAGAAAAACATTTCTTTTTTCACGTGTATCCTAGCACCATATCAATGACTTTTCTTTCACTCTCCGATTTATATAAATTACGCTACCGAATGTGATCTTTCATGGCAATACAACTGTATAAGAAAACCAAATGAGATTGCATTCATTTTGTATTGGGAGGCATTTCGAATTACCGATCATCTATGAGCAGGAGAAAATTCATTCTAATCAAGTAATCTTATAAAGATATTTTCTCCTTGCATCCGTCTTCGTCAAAGACACACCTTTCCTTCAGTTCGGCGGAGATGAAAAATTTGCTTTTGACAGTGCTGTCTAAACCCGTATTTCCCATTTTTTCTCAACGTAAAGATTAGACGAAGTTATTTAAAGGAGTTGCTTTATAGACAGTTTTGTTGTTTCAGTCATACAAATACTCCAAACTAGAGCTTGTAATACCGGTTTACCAGTAAATTGTGCACATCTTTACGAGTAATTTCCTAAATAAAAAGAATTGTATTTTTAGGTTTTATACGCAATATTCGTACCGTATAAAACCATCCGATTACGAATATGGAATCCCAGAGAATATTTTCAGCAGCTAGATTGTCTAGAACTAAAATTAGGTTTGCATTAGATCATAAAATTTTGGACAAATTATTCTTTAACAACACATATTTTAATGTAAAACTATAAAAATTATTTATTATATCTGCATTATTTTCTCTACACTTACGTTTCAACTATAAAGCTTTTAAAATCTTTCATTAATATTTTTTAAAATTGATTAGTAAATAAATAAATTTTACTATTGAATATTTTACAGAGATTTAAATGCTTATAATTTACATTAGTTGCTATTCAGTACTTTTTTTTTAAATAAAAGTACACGAAACAAAAACTATTATATATATATATATTTTATATATATATATATATATATTATATACCTATTACCTACCTTTTTATATTAAAAAATTTAACCTATTTTTTATGCTAAAAAAAATACTTGTAAACCGTTATTCAGATTTTTATTTACCGAATTACCGGTAAATGAAAAAGTAAGTAAATTTTTACAAGCCTTATTCCAAACTATTATAAAACAGGGCTAAAGAAAACTTACAAGCAATTTTTGTAGTACAAATTCACTGATGAAATATAAACTGTCATTTTATTTTTACATTTTACGAGTATTTATTTTACTATTTGTGGCATTTTTAAAAACAATTTATCTAAACAGATGACAAAGTTGAATCACAACTGAACTCTAAGAGGAGTTAAATAAATCTCAAAAGTTTTACAATCTCATTATGTCACTGACTCTTTGAACATTTGTTTTTTCCCTATTACTTAATATCGACCGAAAGACAAAACAACTTTCCCAACTTTTCATTAAAAATTAACCAATATTTTTTTAGTAAATGATTACATATTTAAAAACTCCTTACGGAAAACAATTTGAAAGAAAAATTTGTATTTATTTAAATTGCAAGAAAAGTTTAAATGTATTTCATGAATATTTCTGCTACGGAACAGTTGAAGTTACGCAAAATAAAAAATATGTAAAATACCCTTAGGATCGTAAAGGATACAAAGATATACAAATAAAAAATAAAATTTATGAGGAATTATTATAATTATGAGGTCAAAACACACAAAATGAGAAGCGATATTGAATTGAAATTATGACAAAAACTATGCGGAATATCACTATAATTACAGATACTTTTAAAAATAAATCTATTTTAATAATCGTAGCAGTGGGTTGCTTTTTATTTTTGATACTAGATTTGCTAAATTAGACTCGTTTAATGGGGAAGAAAATTACTGCTATCACAAGACAAATGGGATAATGAATTTTAAAATAATTTGTTTTCTTTTAAAAGATGGGGTTAAAAAAATTTCTTAACTCCAACTTTTATAAAAAAAAATTATCCACTTTTAATTGTTACTTAGATTCTTCATAAACAGTGATATATAATATTCATTAAAATTTTAATTAGGCTTTTAGAAGTTATTTATGACCTGGGGAGTTAATTCACAACACGAATAGAACTTATGAAATTATTGTACTTTATCGCAGATTATAAAAAGAGGGTTAATACGTTTAGCTTGTATTTTAATTTATTGATATAACGATATAATTTATTGATATAAGTCTCATTTTACTTTCACGTCCCTTCTATTAAATAACATTAATGTTGTTCAAGAAGATATTTAAACAGTTTGATTACAAGGAAAAGAACATATTACTGAAACAAATACTTTTATTTTCGACAAACTTTTACAACACAAATCACAGAAGCTGCAAAGCCTGAAATGACATGACAAAACGACAAGGCAGCTTATCACATAGACAAAGGCAGAGCAGTATAACCATAAGGAAGAATTCACAACCCGCATAGCATCGCAACGTTGTTAAGTTGCAACAAATGTACAGCGGTACGTTACAGGAAGCACATAGTGCGTAAGTTTCAAATTCACATGTTAAACTTGTTCTACATATTTAGAGGATGCAATGCATTTAATCCTATATAAAACCTGACAATAACAGTAGAAGCCACTAAAAAAGTACTAGAATTTTATTAAAAAAACACATCAAGTTTCAGAAATAGATATAAAGGATAAAACAAAGTCATTATAAACTCTTTCTCAGCACGAGAACATGAAAATTAGTCTCTCCAAACGCAATAACAGTAGAAGATAACACATTGGCACTTTTCATAACTTCAAGAATTTCCACCATTTTTGCGACAAGGAAAGAGTACAGCGGTAAAAAAAAAAAAAGTGTAAGACGTTATTCTTCAAAATACTAAAACACGAATTATTATAAATAATATAAAAATGGGAAGTATTCATTATGTATCTCATTAAAACGTAATTCCTAATTAAGTGTTCGATATGTTTTCAACGAACTTTTCTACTGATAAAAATTTGTAAATGCAATGCAATAAAAGTTAAATATTCGTTGTCAAAAGACGATTCTTTCAGAAATATGGTTATATATGTTTGAGGTTGAAAGTGTAGCGTTAAGACAAACGCGGATCGAAAACACATCGCTATAAATGATCATGCATTTTACACTTCAGATGAGGGAAAGTAATCGATATAGTCTTTCGTAATTAATTACTTTATAAAAGAAGGGAAATATACTTCATTTATCATCACAAAATTATGAGTGCCATTTCAGTAAGAATTTATAAAAAAACTGATGATTAAAATTCGCCTTCATTTCAAAATATTTGAATTCTAGTAACTAATTTTGATAACAGAAATTTTGTTTCTGACTTAAAAAAGGTCACTTAAAAATTTTCTAAATGCTTCAATGATATTTCAAAATCCAAGTAATAATGTTCTCAACATTTCTCGTGAAATTCGTATGAAGACATATTCCACGCGTAAATAAAATCTAAAGTTTGTAAAATTTTAATAAAAAATTTCTGAATTACAAAATTTGCATTTGTAAAATTCATTTAATCCTTCAATAAAAAATTCATTTAAATGTAGAAAATTTTACTTAAATTATATTGTAGGAAATTTAGTAGCAGTTATTTTCAGATATAAATTTTTTTCTGGTAACGAATAATTTTTTTCTATAAAAAGTTAAATATGAATGAATAGTTGTATACTTTAAATTCTTAAATAAATATTAAAAATTATTTAAAAACCATTCTATCGGTGAGGAATAGTGGCTTCTATCTTTAAGCTAACAAGATTGTGGATTTTACTTCATTCAATGCACAAAAATAAAGAACTAGCTTCACATGTAAAACTGCAATCATTGGTTTGTAATTGGTAAGCTATTTTATACTATTCAGCTACTGGTACAAAACATACCTTTAAGGTAATTTTATTGCTTTGGTATACTGGAAAAATCACAATATACACTGGAATTCCACACATTAAAGAATTGAACAGGAGTAATAAATCATCAGAGATAAATGCTCGTGTTTCTCCAGTATAACTTACATAGTATTTGAAAGTTGAAACATACCCTGTTGTTAAATATAGGTATTTACACTTAGAAGTCACACATGCTAAATTGGTAACAAAAGATAATGCAATAAAACCAGTTTAAGAGAACTACATTTAAATAGTTTTAAATAAAAGACCACCCATTTACAGTAGCGTGCAAGTACAAATTAAGCTTTTTGTGTAACAGAAACATTAGCAAAAAAAACTTTTATCCATGAGAATTGAAAAAAAAATTCAAACGCAATGTTAGAACCACTAACAAAAACATTTTAAAACTATATTACTAGTACTGACCTTTATGCAAGTATATGACTGAGAAAGAAATATTAATGTCGAAGACAGCTGCTATAACACCTTGATACAGATGGAAAAAAATCTATTTCATACATATAGTAAGATATTGAATGTAACGAGAAATTACATTTTTGTAAAGATAATGATTTCAGTTTTCTAAGCAGACCTAAATAAATAGCGATTTTGTTTCAAATGGTCAATATTTCCCCTCAATATCTTTAGACATCCCCCAAATCCCCTTTCATTAGTATTAATTTTTTATTTTTAAATATGTGCAGCAAAATACAATCTGCTTTATGTGCGTAAGCTAAAAGGAAAAATTTAATGTTTAGTGAAAAGAACTGAAGTGTAATATTTAAAAAAAAAAAGTAAAACGCAAACACGTATAGGCACATAGTGAAGCAAATATACAGTATCAGAAACCTAAAATTTTAAATACAATTATAAGGAAATTTGCTTCTTAATGTCAAATTCAACAAGATTATTTATAATTCTACTTCTTACTTAAAAGACGACTTGGATCATATATGACTACTACCATACAATTTAATGTAAATTACAAAAAGTTAAACAGAACGAAATTAGAAACAGTAATTACTTTCCCCGAAAACAATTACGCATTTAATGAAAATTTACCTATTGACGGTATAATCTTTCTACTGAGATAGAGAAATAGGTAGAAATAAAAATAAGTTTTTGTATTACTTAGACTGAATGATTGTTCGGATTACTTTAATATATGCCCGAACAGTAAAAAAATCTCAGCAATTAGCATACAGAAAATTAATAGACTATAAGAATATTTAGAGCAGAATACTCAAGAAAACTGACAATATTCGGGGAAACACACTAACAAAAACTACAACATAAGATTTATTGCTTTAATTTTGAAATGATTATAATTGCTAAGCTTTATATGCATTTAACTTGCGCAGTAAGTTTATGCAAAATGATAATGTTGAAAATTATTTGGCATTGGAACTTTGTTTGACAAGTCAGCGATTGTATTCAAAATGAATGATGATTTACAAAAGAATTTTTATATGTAAGACTCAAAAACCTTCTAAATAAAAAAAATATTTGAACGTAAACTAACACGTGATATACATTCTTCAGCAGTGTGATTGGCGGTAACTTCCAAGAAATTTGCAAACTGATGCACAAAATCTCAACAAATGCGAGTGACTTTTCATTCACTGAAATTTCTTTTAACTGTTAGACTATTTTAAAAAAATTACAAAACTGAGGCTCCAGAAGAAAAACAAACTATTCCGACAATAATTATCACTCTCAACTTTGCCATTATACTTTGTTAGGTTGATAGGCGTAACTATATGTTCATCTTCTCTCACCATCGATGAATACAATATCTTGAATAGTTTAATTATCGCATATACCGTTACTGCCACAAAGTGATCAACTAATATCCAACCCATAGGAAATTCAATATAAAATCTAGGTTTATAAAGTTATAGACATTTGTAAAGTCAAACCTTAATAGTTCATCAAAGATAAACTTTATACATTATCGAAAAAAAGCAATCATTTTTTATTCTATAATAAATAATGGAAATCCACCAAGTATATGAGACTCAAACTACACAAAAGATCTATCAACTTTGCATAACGCACTGCTCAATAACAGTAACTACTTACACGGAAATGATGTGATTATCATACTCAAAAGATTTTTCTTTACAATTAAATTGTCGAAAATACTAAACTCCAGCGGCACAAGGTACATAGACTAGAACTTTTTTCCGAAGTATGCTATTCTGTAGCTACTGACTTAATATATAAAGGCAAACAACGTTTCATTAACTATGGAACAAGCATAACATAGATAGGCCCGAAAAAATTATACTAGTCATTAAAATACGAAACACAAATAGTACATGCGTTAATGGAGTATTACATCATACTGAATCTGTTAATGTGCATCAAATTCTACAGATTGTTTACTTAACAATAAGCAACAGGACAAACATTGAAAACGAGTGCTAATCTAACATACAGATAAAGTATTCTCGAATTCCAGCAATAGGCGACAGAAACATACATGTACATAAAAATAAAAAATAATCACATTTTATTGCTCTTTTAAAAATTAAAAAAAGAAAACCTGAAATTGAGTTTTCAACCTAGCGTGATTTATATAAATTATATTAAAGAAATGCATTAATAAATATTTTTATTTAGAATGAAATTTTGACAACCTTCATGATTGCTACAAAATGGATACAGTCAGAGTATGGCCAAAACAATGAACAAACTAATAATAGATAAACAAGTGAACAAGAGGCATGTGTTATTATTTTTGATCAGAATTGAAACAAATATACACACACTCTGTTAAACTTTTCTAACATTAGTTATTTTGAGTTTATGTGATACCTACTAAAATTCTTTTGGGACATTATCTGATATGCGAGTATAACAAACTTTTATTACATATATATTATATATTAAGAATTAACAACAATCACAATATTCTGAGCAATCTTTAGACACAGCGATAAAAAGATATATTTAAAAAAACAGACAAGCATATAATTCAGAGCGTCATGAAGCACTAAGGCATATACATAAAAATACTTTTGACAGCATTTTGACAGGGCACATGGCAGTCTGTTAACAAGTTAATATTAATTAAACACCACAAATATAGTATACATTTGACAATGACAAGAGTGTTTATATATATATATATATATATATATATCACTGTGTAATGCATGACATCCTCTATTTTGTTCTCCATTCCTCCACAAGAGGTTTATACACAAGACTACAGTCAAAGAGGAAGAAAATTTTATGTGCACTGACAACAGATAGAGAATTTACGTCATTTCTTCATATAAAACAGAGCTATCGGGTGTAGCTTTAATATGAGTTATTTAAGATCAGAGATGTCTGTACACAGATGAAATATTGAATTCATATAATACTTCTTAATAAGTTATTCTATACTCTATAACTTTGCTTTCAACCGTTAGCTAAGCACGGTCAACTGTATGTGAAATACTACAACATGCGCCCACATTACTATTAAATCATAGGATAATTCATGTATAGTTAACCCCTAGATCAATAAACGTAGAGAAGAGAAGGAATACAACATCTGGTTTCCTACATGAATGAAGATTATACTCAAGATAATTTTTTAAAAAGTACCATTCAGTAGGGACATTATAATTTAATTTTAGGTTTCAGCAGTAAATGCAAAGCAATGATGCAAACTTATATCACCAACTTGATAGGACTAATATGCCCTCTTGTTTTACAATAAAACGGTAAAAATATAACTAATCACATATATGCATACGCATATACATGATTTTTAAAAACATAAAGCAATTACAAATTGTTATAAAAACCGTCAGTAAAAATTACGATATTCATTCAGTGTTATAAGTTTATAACTGCATGAAATAATATCTGTAGAAGTTTCAAGTAGTGTTTAAAGAGACTTGGTACCCTCAATTTGAAGAAAATATCGATTTTTTAGTTTTCTGATTAAGATGTTTTTTTGGCACATCTAGTACATTGCACCAAAATTTTAAGACAATGTTACAATTAGAAATGTATTTATAAAAAAAAAGCATTTTTTATCATGATTGTGCCCTTTCAAATTGTTAGTTCAAAACGCGTTCATAATCCCATTTGCTATCATGCGTTTTAAAACCGACTCTAAAAGTACATAATGCAATATATAAACTAGACAATAAAAAAGGGGGGAAAAGTACTTATACTTCTCTGCTGAATACTTTTTAAATAAGGTTCTGTTAACACGAAAAATAATTTTTAATGATATTAATGTTTAATAGGTTTCAACTAATAACATAAAAATTCATCATTTCTGCATTAATAATACACCAGAAATACTTAATGAAGAAAATGTAGGTTTGATTATGATGAGAATATATATTTTGTAAAATGCTTTGCCAATTATTCTTGAGGATTCTATTTGCTTAAGTTATAAAAAATATCAATAATTATAAAAAATAAGAGCTAAATTTGTATAAAAAAATGGATTCTATTTGTGCAAAATATAACATATTAAATGCATACAAAACATTAACATTTTCGATAATCTTTTAAATATTTATTCTAATTTTAGATCTTTAAATTGATTTATTTCTCTCCCTCTCTCTCTTAAAAAAAAATAAAATAAAAAAATAACTGTATTCTAAAAGCTAAAACTCAAACAAATGTGAATAAAATGACTTGATTTTTTAATACTTATTTCAAAATCTGTGTCTATGAGAATTAGAGATGGATGTTACAATAAATTGGACAGAATTTTTTTTATTAAAAATAAAAAAAAATTCATGATTTTTGATCCATTTTCACATATAAATCGACATTTTATTTTTTTTTCTCAAGAACCAATAATTTCATTCAAAATTGACTCCTTAAAGTTATTCAGAACAGTGCTGTGAATATTAAAAAAATGGTGATAAAATATTAAAAATTAAATGAGTAAAAAATTATAAAAAGTCGCATATTTTTTAAAAAATAAAATTTTTAATAATCTATTTAAATTTTATTTTTGCTTCTAGAAATATATATACACAACAGTGTCATTTTAAAATATGCAAATTATTTAATTTAACAATTTGAAATAAAAAAATTCCAAAGGGTACCAACTTCCCTTAATGTAAATATGGTATCAAAAGTTCACCGAATTTAATTCTAGAAAAACTTTTCAAAATATTTCCTCTATCGAAAAAAATTGAAGATATAAATAATTATTATAGCTATATTTTTATAATCAACCTGAAAGCCCAAATAGCTTCTGTAAAATCAACAATTATTAGTATAACAAATAATATTTTGGAACATTTTCATCTCATACGTTTAAATTGAAATTTATATCAATTAAAATGAAATTTGCACATTGATTTTAATCTAGATGACGACTTACTTAATTGCAACAGAGGAAGGTTTTGAAAAGCATATTTTCAATAGAAAAAGTAAGTTTTGTTAGAATTAAGAATTCTCAAATTTATAAGCGTAATTTAATTATACTCCAAATTACAAAATAACAGATATGAAAAAAACCAATAAAATATTTTAAATCAATCTGCATTACACACGGATATTAGTAACTAAAGTTTACGAAAGTGCTCTAGAAGTAAATTTTAGTTCTTGTTTATAGGATTGGTAAAACCTAAGTTAAATTATATGTTAGCTGTTAGGCGCGAAATCTTCTCTTTCAATTGAATTCTGTGAAAAAGATTTAAATTAACTAAAGAAAAAAAACCCCGACAATAACAAATAAAAAAACCAGATGACGACTACACTCTAAGGCAACAATGCTTCTATGCAAGGTATATTCTAGTTCACAAAATTTCCACCACAACATATATAAATGACTCAGAATATAAACATAAATAAAACAAGTACATCTGAAAGTTCTGGAGGAGCAAATAATATCCAGAAGTGAACAATATTGTACATTAAAAAAATTCTCTACGCAAAGATTAATGAATATGACTTATTAAAGAGAAATGCACATAATTTACACTTAGCATGCTTTCTCCTTGACCTCACAGCATAAGCTCTGTTAACAAATATACATAAAGTCCAAATGCAAGTTGCTCTCTTTTTAAATCATTACATCATTTTAATATATTAGTTTTATCCGACACACTATATATTAAGATCTCTATACAAAATTTCACAAAATAAAAATCCTTCAAATCAAAAATATATATTAATATACACAATGAGACAGTTTTACAGAAAGAAAAAGAAGAAAAATATCTAACAATAAAAAAAAATTCTAGAAAAGAAACTAAGAGCAGCTTTTGCATACAATTTAAAATTAAACGAAATATTTTTTCAATAGTACTGAAAAGTGACAATTGTTGAAAAAGCTGCAATTGAAAAAAAGGACATAACATGAGAAGTGTTTAAGCATATATATCTGTCATATCGATTTTAAAAAAATGTTTATTATGTTGGCACTACAAAGGAAATAACAATAAGAATAAAATATATTGCAAACAAGGTCAGTTGTAATTTCGAGGTTCTACTAAATACAACATAAACTATATGACTTATATAAGAATTAGTTATATTTAATACAAGACATTACATTAAACACAATACAAGATCTTTCATGGAATTTCCAATATCCTAATGCTGCAACTAAAAAGAAAATATCTCTAATAATCAAGCAGCATTGAAAACAATCCTGTTTTTTTCGGTATAATTGCTCTACACTTTTAAACATAAATCGAGTTTCAAGAGAAGGGGAAAAACTTCATTTCAGCATTATGAATTAACAACGTTTTAGAGAGTATCAACTATATTTTAGTGTATTTTCTTCCAAATTTATATACATATTACGCAAATGTGAAAGCGCAAAAATTGGTAGCAAAAGAGTTGAAACACATAAAGAATCAGCTGAGGAATAATATTCCTTTAAAAATTATAACAATCACATTTTAACTATAATTTTGTGGTAAAATGGAAAAAAAATATTTAACACAAAAGTCATTCGTGCTTTTTCAGAGTTGGCAATCACTCTATATCAATATAAAGTATACTGCAACATAAAAAAGCTTATAAAGAATAGTTATAATTTTTATGTTGCTTGCCACAAGCGTGTTACAAACAAAAAAATCATTCTCAGGTTTGAGTGTCTGGCTTTAATGAATACCAGAATTAGTGGAAAGGAGTGAAGATTTAATCAGTTTTGGGATATAAAAGTAAAGTTTGGCACTAGATGAATAACTAGAATAAAATGCCTTTTACTTAAAGTTATAACATTCCATTCTAGTTCTCTTCGTTTCTTTTTAAAAGACATTCGAGAGAGAGTATGTATTTTGTCTCTTTAGAAAGAGACTTTATTTTTATACTGGAACAAAGTTCATTTAATAAATTATTACTCATAGAAATATGGTATAATACAAGAAAGTCCAGACATTGTGATTATAATACTAACAGATTATACATATAAGAACAAGCGTACCAGAAGAATAAAAACTATCCTTTTTAATAAAATTTATTTTTCGAAATTCGAGCAAGAAACTTTAGCTATACATATACTATCTCATTCAGCCATGAACTTAAAAGTAGTAGCAATAAAACTGTATAAAAATAGCGAAAATTTCTCGCATGCAAAAACTTTCATATAGCTATAAAATCTTAAGCCAAACACAGGGCATACATTTTCCCAATAGTAATAGCCAAAAAATTAAATAAATGAAAAATTAGTTTGAGGAAGTCTTCACTTTTAAGCAATTTCAAAAGCAAAAAGTATCCTTGTTTTTCGGCTTACCATACCTTTTTTTATCCACTATCCAAAAATTTTAATTTCTGGCGTTTATTTTCTACACATGTTAACGTATTTTCCTAAATTTATTTTGTTTCTGAAAAAACATTTTTTAAATATAAAATGAAAAGTAAGCACTTGTTTTGAAAATTTCGAAATTCTGTAGATACACTGCGCGCAAACTTAAAACAACAGAAACCGAAGTTGATTAATAATTTTGCATTTTTGTGAACAATAACTATTACATATAATTCTCCATTTAACATTTTTTAAAAGGTTTTAGAAATTTTATTTTAGAAGAATTAATTTTCAAAAAAAAAAAAAAAAATCTTAAATCACATTTAGAAATTGCATATATAACGTTACAGATATCAAATAAATTAAAAAAAAAAAGAACAACGAAAAAAATAGGTAGAGTTTCATTGTAGCACTAAAATGTACTCAATTACCCTAAAAATTAGAAATCAATACTGCAACAGACATTTTTATTGACAGTACGCACAACTTTGAAAAATATATTGAGTAAACCGAATTTAAAGTTAAAACCTGACATATTTTCATTATACATTTATCGTGATTGATTAATCGCTTTATACGTCTTGATAGGATTTTTTTTAAATCGCTCTTTGTTGTACAGCGTTAAGAATTATTTAAACCACGGGTGGGTAAATAAAATCTAATGGCCTAAGGCAGCATCACAGAATTTATAATTAAACGGAATGAAAATCACATTCAATATATTAAATATAATATAATTCAATTGATTTATTAATTATCTTTACACATATTTATAAATTAACTATTAAATTTATTATGATTAATAACAATAAAAACTATAATAACACATATTTTTAAATGTTTAACTCGATATGTAATGCGGGCCGCCGGAATAAAATGCACTTCTAATGCAGCCCGCCAAACCTTTTGGGATGGACCTTTTGGTTTGGTTTAAACATATTAAAGTATAAAATAAAATTTAAAATCCTACTTTTATAAAGATTTGTAAAGTGATAACTTTCCTGAACCAAAATTTAACAAACTTTCATCACTTGAATATTATAAAGCTGAATGAAATACATAAACTATTCAAAACTATTACAAAAGCTGGAATATATTCATAATTTACCGCAAATAATATTTATTTTAAAATTAAGAATTTTTTAATTTATCAAGCAGCATGGAAAACAATTCTGTTTTTTCTATATAATTGTTTTAAATTTTCAAATCAAAAAATGAGTTAAAAGTGAAGGGGAAAAATCCTTTTCAGGATCATGAATTAACAACGTTTTAGAGAGTATTAACTATGTTTTGGAGTATTCTCTTCAACTATTATGTACATGATCGCACGTAATTGTGAAAGTGCAAGTAGTAAAAAAGTAAAGAGTTGGTAGTAAAAGAGTTGAGGAACATAAAAGAATCAATTGAGGTATAAAATTCCTTTAAAATTATAACAATGATTTTTTATCTATAATTTTGTGGAAGCAACATAAAATAATTTTGTCAGTAAACACTAGCCCACTAATGGATTTTAAGAAGGAAATAGTCCCAGGAAGAAGTGTTTCAGCCCCTCATGAAGTACTATGCTGAACAATTAAGTAATAGACAAACATAGAAATCCTTTTAATAAGTGAATATTTACATGTTTTCTCAACACTTAAATATTGCTTAAACAAATGATACACAAAACAAATCTGTAGCACGAAGATGTCAAAATTAAAAAGTACCATGTTTTAACATAGACTATAACAAAACATTCTATAACACACATTTTAAGCACACTATATTATATCGATTAAGATATTAAGCCACATCTTTATCAAATAAAAATTAATCTTTGGAAAGACGTCCATAAATCTTTCATCGTCAAACTGTTAAAGTAAAAAAAAAAGGAAAAAAAAAAAAAAGGAAAGAACAAAAACGCTATCGAGTAGTAAGAAGCTATATAAATGCAACATCACTGAACAATGCAAGTTTTTTCTTGCCGAAAAACAGCAGACTCCGCATCCTGCACCACTAACTCATCTTCTTCAATGCTGAAAAGAAAAACAAAAGAAAATTAATGAAATAAACAGCAATAAAGCCATGTAGACAGGGCAAACAGAAAAGTCTCACTATGCAATTCAAATACTATACGTATATTAATCGCGAATATTTAAAATTAGAGAAGATTTAAATGCAAGATAAATGCAATCTTGTTTCTAACGACTTGCACTATTAATTAAAATGCATCTGATAATCAATTACCAGTGTTATATGATTTAATAATAATGGCAAAAAAAATTACCAGAAAAAAATTCATTATATAAAGAAAACTATTATTTTTACTATATAAGATTTGGTTTGGTGTGGAGCACTACGGTCTAGTTTTTTGCAACACGAGGGCTAATGAAACCGGAACCTACTGCTTAAAGCCGATTCTGAATAGTTACGAACGTCCCTGCTACAGTGGGATTCAAATCCACGAACTCCGGTACCAAAGATCAGTGCTCTAACCATTCGGCCATCGTTCAGCTTTACTATATAAGGAAAGCCTAGAAGTAAAATTATTCGTATAAACTACCATTTACACTTAAATGTTAAAACTTTAGTCCGTGATACATATCGCAGAGAAAAAAATAAATGACTATTCATTAAGTGTCATACGTAGATTTCAACAATAAAAGACATCCAGCAGTAGGAAGCTATATAAATGCACCATATTAGTTGTAATGTATTATTCACTATAAAAATTAACAAAATTAATGAAATCAACAGCCATAAAATCATATAGACAAAACAAACATAAAAAACTCACTCTGAAATTGAAACATTATACATATATTAATCAAAAAATATCTAAATTAAAAAAGAAAAGAAGAGGATACAAATGGTTCGAATTAACAGGAATTAACAAGAAAAATTGAAAAAAAGTTATCAAGTTTCTAATGATTTTACACTATTGAAGAAAAACATCAGTGTTATATGATATAATTCTAATAACGAAAGAAAATTAACTAAAAAAAACTTTTTGTAAAAAAGCTATATTTTTACTATAAGGAAATTCTAGAAACAAAATTATTTGTATAGAATACGACTTACACTTAAAAGCTTAAGTCCATAATTTTAAAGAAAAATAAAGGATTATTACATTTTTCAACAGTGACAGGTTTCAACAAATTTCTAATGTATCCTCTTGCACAAAACTGAACTAAGAACTCATTTCTTTTATAAATTCCAACAAAAGATATAAAACGCAGTTTTTTTTTATCTATTTGTAGGAGACAGAGTTTGATGAAGTTAGAAAAAAATTGATCCAATTTTAGGATTTTTTTTTATTGAGAAGTGGCTAGACTTTTGAAGTAGACAAACTTTACAGCAAGGGCTAATAAGGACACATTTTGAAATTTAGTTCTTTTTGTTTTCCTATTTATCCCACAAACTGATCCATTCCATCAGAAAAACTGTTTTGTAGATGCCCATAGAGTATTTATTCCACTCATAATCTATGTTTCAAACATTTACAACAATGCATGTTATATAAGATTTCTATTTCACAACTATTATCGCCCAGGATTTACCACCAATCTGCAATTATTAAGAAGAAACAGTTGATCAAAGAAGTAAGCAGTTGAAAAAAATTAACAGAACTATTATGTATCGTAGACAGCATACATATGTTTACAAAAATAAGAACTTAAGGCATGGGGAACACACAATCGCTTTTGTTTAACTTTTTTATTGATTTACGAGAGAGGAGAAGCTCATCCCTATTGGTGGATCACTTTGCTTTCAATCGATTCATTTTTTGTGTCACATGAAAGAAATATTGCAACGTTAGCGAGAAAAATTAAACGTTAGATAGTTTAGCAAAGGAAACAGTGAAATTTGAGCTCAATATTTTACATGCACACTAAAGGCGCACACACAGTGTGAAAATATGTAAAATAACGAATATTCGTGTGGTTCTCTATAATTTTATAAGTGTGATATTAATAACTTACAATTATAAGGTAACAATGCAAAACAATAGATTAAAAAATGGAAAAAAGAGAAAAATTATCCTTTTAAATCGAACATAAAAATAGTTTTAGTCAATGATCTCCTTAGAGGAGATGGATGATATTGATTATTATTACCATTTAAATAACTCTATATTGAGATAAAATAATAAATACATTTTAATAATTATCTCCTCCAAGAATATACCACACATAAGCAGGGTTACATCGTAAATAGATTTATGTATATTTAATACTTTACTATAAAAATGGTTTTCATTAGATTTATAAAAACTAGAATGGGTGATAAATAATTTAATTTCTAGAGTTAACATTCCAATTGCAGTTAGTTAGGCCTAATAAAAAGTAATATTTAATTCCTACTACTGAGAGCCTGAAAGACAGTCTGACAAAGGGAATTTAGTTTTCTAATAAACAAAAATAACTTAACGAGAAAAACTTGATGTTTCCCATCAACATTTTCCATCCTTTAAGCTTTTTTTAAAAATTTACTTATTTTATTTATTTTTTACATCATTTGAAAAGCATTTATAGCTGCTGCAAACTTTTCAATAACTGATTCTTCTGTCTTGTCCACAACCAGCAATCGGTTCCAGCCCAATTGGTTTTGCCATGAAGAGAATATAAAAAATTCTTTGTCTAGGGATTAAAGTAGTAGGCGAGACCTCTGGAATGAATGGTAACAGATGTTCATCCATGCAACAAACCAAGTTTCTTGACAGGATATTTTGCTTTCAATTACTCTCGGCACAAAATGTTTACTAAATGGTAGAAATGCCCAATGGATGGGAGGAAGTTCAACATTTTTATTTTCAGTTCAGATATATTGGTAAAGATGGTTCGTTGCAGGGCAGACCAGCACCTCAACAAGTGGAGACTTTTGCAGTCAAGTAAACTAGAAGCTTTTTTAGAGTAACAAAATAAGGTGAATAATATTTGGAATCTTCCAGGAAAGGTTTAAAAAGGTTATTTTTTTTTTAAAATCTCGATTCAAGAATTCAAATACGCAGTAAGTGCTATTGATATCCAATTACCAATTTGAAATTTTTAGTTCTTTTTAGATTTTCAAACATAACACTAAAAAACTGACATATAACTTATGGTGAAATAATAAGACAGAAATAGTTGAAAATATAAATTAAGAGATATCATAACATACCCTATAAGAACATGTTAATGGATTACTTTTAAACAAAAACATGCACTTTACATTTTTATACGTGCAATATCTTATAGTAATTATAGTAATAAACTAAACAGCAGAGTACAAATATAATGACATATTATCACTATAAATAATTTTAACTAGTTTAATGTTAATAAATAAAAACCCAAAAGAACAATAAATACAGGGTATGTTAATATTGGATAAAATATGACATTAATGAATAGAATAATAACATACATAAATCCACACTCTTGTAATTTTTTTTAATCTAATACATTGAGAAGGTTTTTACTTGCAAATAGATCTGCATGAAACAAATGAATATTTTTTTTTCTAATACAATCAGGCTCTAAATTGAATACTGCACTTCTTTTAAGGACTTTAAAACGGCGTTCAGGTTCATATCAAAGATGATTTGATAGAAAATAATTTAATCGATTTCTTTTAACATACTGCTATCTACCTTTTTATATTTTACTATAGAAACAGGTAATAGTGGGTAACACTAGTAAAGACACAATTACTTTATAATTTTTAAATCATTTTCTACAAATATTACGTTTCGTCAGTGTACATATATAATACAACAAGAAAGTCAGATTTATTTAATAACCTTTCTAACGGTACTACTTTGGTATTCAAAAAGAAATCAATGAACTCGCAATTAATAATCGTATTTCCGCTTCCCTTCGACATGCATTGATAATATTGAAAAACAAAATTAATAAGATTCTATAGACTAAAAGAAGTAACAAACTTAATAAACATTTCAGACTACATACTTAGGTTTACATACATTTTGGAATATTTTTCAAATACAACAGTAAATCAGTGTTCTACCATTGACGTATTTAAATATATACAATTGCATTTTGAGTAGTTTTATATGAAGTGAATCATCTCAAAAAGTGAATGATATTTAAAACTATGGTATAAATTACGACATTGTTTATGGAGCTAAATAATGTTACATTTGTATTAGGTTGGCGATTAGATAAGTAATGAAAAAAAATTTGCTATATAAATTAATAAAACAAAACTTTCAAATGTAGAGATTTTTACCTGCCAACTTGAACATAAAGAACGTGAAAGCCGTAACTTATTTAAAACTTTTGTAAATGATCATAAAGAAGTAAGAAAATGAAAAGACGGGGTAAAAGCGCCTTTTCTGGCCCGAATCGGAATTGCTATCTTCACATTTATTATTGTGCAGCATTTGAAACGAAGGTAGAGCAGGGGAAGGGGAGGTTGGTTCTTATCGATTTCTTTAGTGAAAACCTCGTTGTAATCTATGAAGTTGTAACCCAATACGGCAATCAGTAATGGGAGGAAAAAAGACAGAAAAAGGAGGCACCCGTGTACCTAGTATCGGGTTGTTAGCTGAAATAATTGAACCGGTAGTTTCTCGCAAAAAAAGGACTTTTCTGGGGAGGCCCCGCGCGAAGTCGCTGTAACGAGAAAGGAAAGGAATTATTCATCGCTTTTAATGTGTGTTGGATGAGTAGCAGAAACTAAGAAGGCAAGCGAGCCGAATGAGTAAAGGGCAACTAGGGACTGCCAGGACGATCGGGTTTAACGGAGACGGTCTTTGTGGAATAAAATGGAAAATAGGAGGGAGCTTTCAGCATTCCGCCGCCCATATTGCGGTTGTGGAACAGAGAGAAAGAGAGCGAGAGCGAGAGCGAAAGACAGGGAATGATAGAGAGATGGTTGCTGATGCATGCATTCTATTGGGAACACCGTAATCCTGGCGGAAAATGAGCTGGCCGCCGAATATGACGGAAAACAGTGGAAGGTAATCCCCAAATAATTACATGAGGACGCCAGAGATGCACACGCGCTTCGCGGACTTGCGGTGGCTTAGAGACGGGGCGCGCATGGGTTTCGGCCCCAATAATTACATGCTCTTAGAACGACTGATGGCCTACGCAAGGCCCAGCACCACCCTCCCTCCTGATTATTATGAAAGGTAGGCGGCACGGCCCTTAGGGCAAGCAAACAAATTAATTTACTTACTTCTAGGACGCGTCCCCGGCACCAACACATAAAAAAAATAATGCTGCACAGATCGACCCGCCGCAATTAACTGGGAATGTTTCCTTTTCACTTCGCAAAACTTGCGGGTTAAACAGACGAGAGATTATTACTAAGGAAATATGCTTCAAAAAGGAGAAGAGAAAGAGGAAAAAATACTTTACGAAGCCGTGATTAAGAACCAAAGTGATGAAGTAAAACAGAGTAGTTCGAAAACAGAAAAATAAAAAAAGAAATCAAAGTAGGGACTAGTTAGTAAACTAAGTCTGCACGGAGTATTTCAACTTCAAATAAAACTATTATCCTTACGCTTTAAGAAGTTCCAAATCTTTATAAATACATGCATGCATAAGCGCAACACACAAACACTGGGATTCAAAATTAAGAAAATTAATAGATTTTGTCTTTAGAACTATTGGACAGATTGAAATGAAACTTAGTTTGAACATAGATTAATATAATGATTCTATTATTAATACTATTATTATTATTGTTATAAATATAAATAATAGTAATAATAAATAATAGTAATAATAAATAATAATAATCATCCATAATAGAAGAATTATGGTAGAATGGGTAGGGCGCTGTTCTTCGGCACTGGAATTCTCGTATTCGAATCCCACTGATGGCATGGATGTTCGTAGCTGTTCGGAATACTCTTTCAGTAGTAGGTTCCGATCTCATTAGCCCTAGTGTAGAAAAAAAAAACCAGTAGACCACATCGCTCCCAACCAACCAGTTATAATCAGTTTGATTTGGGACACTATGGTCTACTATTTTGCTACATGAGGGTTACTGAGACCGGAACCTACTGCTTTTGAATGGCCGTGAACATTCTATCATACCAGCCTCGGAATTCCAACCCAATTTCTTAGGTTCCGAAAGGCAGCATCCTGCCATTCGGCTATCGACCAGCTCAACAGTTTTAACACACACTCATGGTCTCGCGTAACATTCATCGGAGTAAGAAGGTATTTATGGTTACTGAATCGAAAAAAAATAATGCAATAATAGGTATGATCTCTTCTTCTTTCAGATATGCAGGCCTCACACCGTGCTTTCATACTAGAACTAAAACAATTTATGAATTCCTATGGCAGTTGGTTCCACTCAATCCAAACGCACTTCCACGCCCTGGATTATTCTCGGATGGGCTCTGCAAGTTGCAACTGCTCTCCCCAAAGGAGACATACACTATAGAGGTTAGATCTGGAGATCTGACTGGCCAATTTATCTAATATCTGCACAAAGTAGCCTACCAGATGAACTCCATGTGGTTCGCGCTGTCGTCGAGTAATATAAAATCAGAGCCACAAATGCTCTAAAATATCATTACGATACCCCAAACCAGTCGTAGTACCTTTTTCGAAAACATGGAGTTTGTGAAACCCCATAATATGCGTACCCAGACCACCAAATCTCCGCTGCTACAATGGTTCATTTCTCCGACACTACAGCACATGTAGCGTGCCTTTGTTTCCCTCTATATGAAACTACGTCTAAGAACAATAGTTAGGCTGATCCAGGATTCATCAATGAAGAGGAAGATCGCCCATTGATTCATGCTTTAATATCTATGATTTCTACACCATACTAAACGGACTCTCATGGTTGCAAAAGTGATCGGAACGTAAAAAGCAGGTTTCCTTGCAAACAACTCTCTCATAAAGCCTTCTGGAAGTTGTAATATTTGAAACTTGGCTTCCTGTGATCCTACAGAAGTCACAAAAGAGTTGAGAACGTGAAGTATACCTATTACGCATCGCTTTGCGGGACAAATACAATCTTTGGCCGTCTTGGCTCTTGGACGAACTTGTTTAAGCTTTCTTTTGATATATCCTGAAACTGTTTCTATAAATTGGAGACAAAGGTGGGCGGTACATTAAAGTCTCTTCATATCTGGACTCAAGACTGGCCTGCTTCCAGCCTCCCTACCACACGCTACTCCTTTCCATCATTTAAACGTTGGTGGTTACTTAATTTTACTGTTTCAATTTAAATTTAAGCGACTGTTAGAAAAAAACAAAATAACAAGATATTTCCCTTGAGATACACAAAATCATGCATGTGTATTAAAACTCTTGAATGTTTTTATTTATTTATTTTTATTATTAATTATTATATTAACCTACGTTCAAGCCAAGTTCTAGGGATAATAGACTATATCTGAAAATTATCTTATTTGTGAACTGAAATATAAGTAATATTTAATCTTTCTTGGAAAGTTGTACTATTTGATATATTGCTTTCCTTTAAATTTATCTACAGATTGAAATATTCAATAAATACTTTATTAATATAAAACTGATATTTTCATGCATGTATACTTTGAAGTTAAAGGTATGAAGCATGGTCTACGGTAACGGACTCAAACGAAATAGTAAATAAAAAATATATTTAAACAAAATTTTATATAGAAATACAGTGCGGAGATATATGTATACATAAATAAGGAATTAGGATTTGTGGTAACAGAGGATAAGAAAAACTCCTGAAACGAATAAGTTCCTGCCAAATACGTTAGGTTTTCGACTAGTTTAAATGCAAAATCTATTTCCGTTCATAAAAAAAAGAAGAAACTTCTGTACTCTAGCACTGTTTTGTTTACACTGCCATTATAAATATTTAATAACAACTAAAAATAATTTAGCGATAATATATAACTTATAGCATTTCAATATGTAAATCCCCTATAGATCTGTAGATAAACTATAGAGATACGAAAAAATAATTCTTTGCCTAAAAATTGCTTGACTATTTAGAATAAATTTGAATATAATAAATACATATACTTAGGCATATATAGTAGCAAAATAGGAAGAAAAATCGGTACTAAATATATTTGTTACCCACTGGGATGGAAATCATAACTATTGGTTCTATAACATAAGGTATATTATTAAATAAGAAAGAATGAATAAGCATATTAATCTTTGATAAGCAAATCAAAACGAAAAACCGAAAGAAGGTTCATCGGGTAATTGCATCTCAAAGAGTAAAAACAGAAAAGCTTATAAAATAAATATATAATAAAATATAATATTAGTTTATAGCAGTCGATTATACATATAAAAAATCGCAGTAAATATGAAAAAGCACAGCAGTCTCCCACCTTACATCTGAATCCCAAAGTTGCCCAACTCGGGATGCCATTGTCTGTTGGCTGTCAAGACATTAGACGAATGAGGGGGTGGAGTGCTTTGACCCTGTCTTCATCAAGATGCCCCATTGCGGTCCAATTACTAACCGCCAGGTGCCAGGGTCAGCGGTCCCCTCGTACATCACGCATTCGGACTCCGGCATTTTTCTTCAAAATTGATCTATTAATGAGGTCTAAGGAGCGAAGAAATTTCAGCCCATTCAAGTTTTTTTTTTTTTTTTTTTTTTTTTTAAGTAAATAGAAATGTTTTTCGATTGATTAGATAAAACACTTAATCCAGGGATGAACATTTTTTTTTTCGGAGTGAGCCAAAAAAAAAAAAAAAAAAAAAAAAAAAAAAAAAAAAAAATTGGCGGGCCAATTTAATTTATTCTAAAAAATTTGGTAATTGTAAATATTTCTAAATTTATTCATCGTTAAAGAATACGAAACTTTGAATAAACTATACGTTTTTTAGTAGACATTAGGGTTGAAATAGTTTAGGAATATCCGCAATAACCCTAACAAGCAGCAGTAGTAACATTTTATATTTTAGCAATTTCACACCTTTTCCCAATTGCACTATCTATCCGCCATATTTCCATATAAATAAGTAATATCAGAACTTGTGCTGAAAGAGAAAGGCACCGAAAGGAGCTTACATTCAACAATCTCTCAACCGTGAGCTCTAAATCATCTGTTCAATTCTTCCTGTTAACGGAGGAAAAAAGAATTTGAAAAATTGTACAGGAAAACCAAGTCTTCATAACTTTATGTTTTCTAATTTGAAATGAAGCCTCAATTATGTATATAATTAAACCAAATTGAAAAGTGATTAATACTACACTTGAATTGTAAATCTTTATTGTAATTTATTATATTCTATTTCTTAGCTAGCACGTAAGCCGTAATTTGCTCATCCCTGACTTATGCAATACCCAGTTAAAAAGTTTCGAAGTGATCATTTTCCAGCAAGGAATGATTTAACTACACGAGTTGAATAGTTTCCTTATAAAATATTGCAAACTTTCCCAATTTAAAGCAATGAATTAATTAAAAGTATCTAAAAGGTTTTTCAGAATAATGGCAGAGAAACCGAGGCTTTGAAAACATTAACATAAGCACAGCATGCAGATTTCGAGATCCCATCTCTAATTAATAAAACGCATCTAAAGGAAAATAAATCTCGAATAAGGGGTGCTAAAATGTAACATGACAGCTCCATAAAATGCGTTCATTGTTTAAATATAAAAATATTTCTTGCTTTATCTAAGGATATACTTGTATTCAATTAGCACGTGTTTTTACCACCCGACATAACTTTATCAGCTCAAATTTCAAAAGAGGGAAAGAAAAGTAACTAAAACAATCTAAATTTAAAACGCACTTACATTCACTGCCCTGCCCGTCGGAGAGTTAACTTGAGATGTATTCACTACGTGACGGAAGTCACACTTATGCAAAGCTCAAATGTAATGACAAACGAAAGTCGTTAAATTTGTTCTAAGATCAAACGAATGTTAAATGACACAGTTAAAAAAATGAGAAACGTAGATAAGAAAAATTACTCTAGCCGAAATGTTATAAACATTTTTACAGTTCAGGATTTAACATTAATAGAAGAAACAAATAAGTAGAGGTGACACACTTCAGTTCCTTTATGATCAAGGTAACATTTGCGGTCGAGTTTTAGATATTCTTATACTCAAATACAGTGATATACTCAAATACAGTGATGATTCATTACTTTATATTTATTTTCTTACAGAGCGACGGAGAAATTATAACAACACACAAGGAAGGTAAGAGTTGAAAAGTCTCGAATGAAATACTTCTAAAATGAGTCTATCAAATTCATTTATCCAGTTTTAGAAAAATGGTTAACTATTTTACTCTTCATATTACGAAATATGGTAGATACATAATTCCCCGTTTCTTTTCATTTTCAGTGAAATCATATGCAAAAAACCAACTAATCGTCATAACAATATTTTCTTTTGAAAATATGGCCTATTCTAAAAACAATCATTCATACTTTATGGAAATAATTACTAATACATTTGAAAATCGACAGCTAAGAAACAATTAACAGTTTGCCTAATATGGAATGAAAATATCACTTAGTGACAGTTCATCTGCAGAAATTAAAAAATGATGTTTTTAAAGATAAATTAAAATCAAGCAAAAATGTACATAATTTTGAAAATATTGAGATAGTCTGAGAATCTTTGGGATTTAAATTAAAAGAAAACAAGCAATAAAAAATGAAAGTATTCCTCTAATTAATCCTATTTTACTAAAATTCAAAAGCCTGTAAAAAGTTTCTTATAATATATTTGTCAAAATATTGCATGGAATCAGTTGATTATCTAGAAATGATGTAATATTTGATATTTTTAATAAAAGGAATTAAAAAATTTCTAAAATAATTAAAGGTACCAATATTACTAACGCCAGTTAATTTAACTTATTAAATTACACTGTACAAAATATTTCACCAGGATTAAAAACATTTAATTACGCTACAAATATGTTCCTCCAGCATACAAACGTATTAATTTTATTACTTGAATGCAATAAGAAAGAAAAGCTTACACTTTAGAAAAAACGAGGGCAGATTTAAACGAAAGCCTTAGACTCGAAAAGTATTTAAACCGATAAAAATATCACAAAGGGCGCTTACTTTAATATTTCAAATTCGACAATCAGCGCTACCTCGTAGGAAGGCATTTCAAGAACAAACTTGCTTAACCACCCCCTCCTTAAACACACACACACACACACACACACACATACATCTAAATAGTAAAAATGCGTGGCATCAAAATTTTGATAGCGCAGCAGTGACCCTCTCATCCTGCGCTAAATTCTGTTTTCTTTTTAAAAGTCTTTTATTGTCTAACCTGCCACCCAGGAAACCTTTGAACCTGACTGGCAGGCAGTGAGACAAGGGGAGGTGAGAAAATGTCCGGTGTTTAATTGATGGCCTGATATTTTAATTAAGCAAACAGCGGGCGAGCCAGCGGGAAGTCAAAAGGGATTATCCACAAAACATATCAGAAAACTGTAGAGGAACCAAACTAACGATAGACTAAACTGTAACTTACCAGTTGAAAAGAAATAAACAAATAGAAGATATTTTCTGGAAACATTTTGAAGACCCTCAGGGATAACCTTTGAATCCTGGAACCCGTCATAATTTCCTTCCAGGACAAAATAACTTACTTTGATAGAAAATACCATTTAAGTAGTCAGTATTCAGTCAATCTATGTGTTTCACAATTTTATTTTTTGTTTTAACATCTTTTTCGACGCCGAAATTTTACATTATTTAGTAATAGATAATAAATCTGCGTTTATAAGATAATTTGATTACAATACATTTTCGAGACTTTTTTAACGTGACTTTTTTTCATGCCTTTCCTTATTAATGAAGAGCTGTAATTTTAAAACATTATAGGATGTCATTTATAAATAACAAAAATTTCGTGATAAGATATATATTTGTTACTACATGTAAATACAGTGCTGTAAAGTGAAGTTAATAATATATGTAGCTATCTGTCTTGATGCTGAACAGTAAATTCTTGGGTGGGGCTAAAAAAAAAAACATAAAATAACGATCTAAATTTAAAAAAAAATATATAAATAATAGCAGATACTTAAAAATTGGAGTGCATCGTGCATAGGATTGGTATCTACTTTCACTAAAAAGGAAAAATCCAAGAAAACAAAATTATACAAACTGCTTGTCTACAAATAGGGACATAAGGTGCGAATGGGCTTAAACAGAATTTTGTATGTTTCGTTTTTAGAAATACCAGCTTGCATTTTAAATTTTTATTAAATATTAAAATAAAATAAAATATAATTACCGATAAATAAATATTTAATATCCAATATATCGTGGAAGGCGAATTCTAATGGTTATTGTCCACTATTTGAGAATCTTACAATGTCATTGCTACTTCGAGAGTTAAATCAGACCGGGATCTACCGCTCAAAGCCGTTTCCGAATGTTATACATATGCATTTCAACTAGAAGAATCTATCGAAGTCTAGCCTAAATTGTTTTATGGTGGTACAAATGTGATTTTAATTTATCTGGTTCGTAAATTTTAAATTACACTGACTTGTTATCAACCAGCTAGTTGGCTAAGAAAAATGTACTGGAAATGACAGAGGATAATACAAACACATGCAGACTAATTGACAAGAATATTAGAAACTTATGAAATACCCTTCATCGACATTTAATTCAAATACAGCTTAGCAAATAGAATGATACGATATATAAATTCCCATAACTTCAAATTTATTAATGAGAGGAATAAGATATTATACTACATAGGGAAATAAGCATTTTCAACAGAATAGAAGTGGTTAATTAAGCACAATCGTAGCTTCAGAAAAAAATATGACTCCATAATACAAAATATTGATTAAAAGTGTTAACATGCTTTACAGTTTCCCCGCACATAAAAATTAAATTTTGAGCACGCCCCCGACCCTGGAAATTCCCTGTAGTGACAGTGATAACTCGATTGCGTAGGAGCAGGAACTAGGCCGCTAGTATCACAAACAACCCGAGTATGACACCGGCACAAGAAAACCCAAGGCACTTTCGCCCTCGTTACACAGATATCCCTTTTAAATGACACAACAGAGATTTCAAAGAAATGCATGCAAATTAAGCGAGGTTTGTGATAACAAGGAGACTAAGTTACAGACTTAAATTTAATACAAGGCTTGCTTATCTGCATCGACAGCAACAGCCTCAGATATAAAAATTAACACAAATGCAGAAATAGAATTATGCAAATATGTGAAGCACATTTTATCTTGGCATTTAGAATTATTTTTTAAAAATTACTCCCCTAGAACTCGTAGTTATTTAACATTTCAATTTTAAAACACAAAAGAAATTGCACATTTCAAACCCTTTGGGAAATATAAAAAGACATTGCAATATTTCCTGTTGAAAGTTATTACAGAAATATATCATACTAAATTACAATGTAAGCAGAAATTAGTCTGAACCAGATGCTATAATAAATTTCTTACCATTTTATTGTGAATGAATATAAGCGCTTATAACTAGATTTTGTAATAGCACTGTGATATTTATTTAGATTGTTAGGGAGAAGATGAAGACTAATACGAATAAATTGGAAAGTCTGAAGAAGCTGAAAGGTAAAAGTTGATAAGAAAATAAAAATTTAAAAATAAATTTCTCCCATTTTCTCTAGTTCATTTAGCAAACGTATTTAATTTGTAACGACAAATAAGTAAAATTGTTTTCATTTACTATGTACATGATGGAAGATCAATCCATTCATAATCTTCAAGTACGACAAACAAATATTTGAAATAATATCGCGTAAAAATTTATATTGAAGTTCAAGATTTTTTTTCAAATGCTTGAAAAAAAGACAGAAGAGTAAGTTACATTTATTAACTTTAAAAAGTAGATAGAAATGAACAACTATACTATATAAAGGAGGTTAGTCATTTTTCGTTGTAACTAGACTTAATTTATGATCAAACAATTCAAATCAATTGTATTCGTACTTTTAAAGTACTGAATAGCAAGCAATATCCATAACAGTAGTTTTCAACTCTTTGGCAGTGCTAAAACTCTTTTGGTAATAATAGTAAAACAGCGGAACACTATTTTTGTTAGCAAGATTATATTTACTTTAAGTTATCTGTTATTTTAAGCGCTAGTGGCCGGAGAAAAACTAAGGATTCATTTATCGCATTATTTAGTAGAACACTGAACTCTAGTGTTCAAAGGAACAGAGTTTAAGAATATTTTGTTTTAAATAATTTACGTTTTATTAAAATGAGGACTCCACAATTAACTTATTTTAATAATATAAGGATAGGCGAAAAACAAACTAACCACTTTAATTTTATAATAAAAAAAAATAGCTCATAACGTGCGTATTAATCAATATTACGGCAATTAAAATGCACAAAGCAATGAAAAAAGATATTCAAAAGATGCAGTAACTTAGCAGCAATTTTATATTTTAAATAGATTACGGTAGTAGAAAACCTACATGCGTAAAGAGGTTTCAGGACTTTTAGTGAATTAAAAATTGAATAGAAATTAATTCTTTCAAACATTAAAAAATATTTAAGCTTAAGCTTCTCTTTCAAATGGAATTTTTACAATTTATACTGAGATATCTACTTTTCATTAATAAATGTATAATGTTCATTATTTGTAAAATTAATTTTATAATGTGGTTTTTTTAACTATTTACTATGAAATATATCTTTAAAATAAACTAGTTTTAAAAACTATATAAATTTATAGGTTTGGTTTGGTTTGGTTTGGAGTGCTACGGTCTACTTTTTTGCAACACGAGGGCTAATGAGACCGGGACCTACAGCTTAAAGCCGATTCCGAACGGCTACGAACATCCATGCCACTGTGGGATTCGAACCCACGAACTCCGCTTCCGAAGACCAGCACCCTGACCAATCGGCCATCGTTCGGCCTATATAAATTTATAGGTAAAAGAGAGTTGGAAATTTAAAAACTATACATAAAAATCTAAATTTTTATATTAAAAATTCAAAAAATTTAAAAAAATAACATGACAGTTAAACTATTTAATAATTAATTTAATATCTGCGAATTTACACCAGTAAATGAAGTAAAACGAGGAAGTTAGAAATAATTTTTGTGGATATTATGCAGACAAATAAAATATATGAAATCTACGAAAAAAAAATTAAAATTTTCAATTGTATATGAACGTGAAGTATGAATCAATTGATTTCACTTGCCATGACTGTTGTTTTATTTCAGGTATGATAAACACAATTGAAACGTGCACAAAAGTTTTCAGTTTAATACACAAAAAAATTGTTTTAAAAACGAACATTTTCAAGATTTAACAGTTCTGAGACATCCTAAAAATACTACTAATTACGAAGATTGAAAAAACACTTCTAATTTAATTCTAATTTACTACTTATTACTTTATTCTAATCAATTACTTCGAATTTATTATTTGTAAAACGAAACTAAAAGAAAAACTCAACAGCTGGAGGCTACAGTGGATGTTGAAATTGGCAAAATATGCCTCAAAATTCAATATTTTTTTGCTCTTTAAACAGGGAAATATAATTAAAAATAAGAATCAAATAGATTTAATACCCACCCCTTTATAATTAATATAATCATTACCAAGGAAGACAATTTAGTTAGTATCCTATAACTACTTTAAACAGCTTTTAAAGCGAATATTTTAAAATTTTACAAGCATTTGATACATTCGAGGTGCATTTCTAACCGTCATATACCTTCGAAATTTATCAACAAATTACATTGCAGAGTACAAAATAAAAAATTAGTTAAAATAAACATTTCGAGCCGCAAAAATCTATCCTTTTTGAAAATAAAAAAGCTATTACACATATTTTGTACGAGAAATATCGATATTTTAACTATTATTATTTTTATCCAACTATATTTTCCAGCTAAATATAACAACTAGGTTTTATTCTCAAAGGTATCCTATTAATGGAAAATTATCGAATTTTACGTAAAGGCGATGCACATGGAACAATTTCAATAATCCTTATTTTGAAATAATTATTACAATTTAACCTTGAAATTGTAAAGTAACAGAAATCTATTGCTAACAACATATAAAATTTCAGGTAGTTTTGTCTAAAACAAAATTAATACATTTTGAAAGTCCACAGTCCCCTTAAAAAAAAAATAGTTGAAAGCAATGCAAGTTTAACTTCAAGTGCTTTCGACACCAAAAAGAAAAAAAGAAGAAAAGAGAAATCGCCGTGACTGACTTGTGATGTTTTATAACGATACATGAATGAAGAAAACAGGAACTTTCATGCTGCACGTTTTTTTTCGTGCTAGAATAAAAACAGTATAGAAATAGGGGAGCGGAGGCAGACGAACTCTGCTCTCTCTCTCTCTCTCTCTCTCTCTCTCTATCTATCTATCTATCTATCTATCTATCTATATATATATATATATATATATATATATATATATAATATATATATATATATATATATATATAAATATATATATATAAATAAATATATATATATAAATAAATATATATATATATATAAATAAATATATATATCTATCTATCTATATATATATATATATATATATATATATATATATATAATAAAAAAAGCGCGATAAATTATTAAGCTCTAACTTTAACTTTAGTTTTCCGTCTTATTCGGTGCAGGGTATCTGCCAAAATAAAATTTTTCAAACTCATGACTTTCCCTGATTTAGCAGATCATTTTCCATGACTTTAAAAAGCTTTCGTTAAAGTATATATGAATAAAACTTCTGATGTACATTAAAAAAATATGTGCTTTTAGAGAAATTACAGAAATTTTATCATAAAAAAACTACAAACTTACTTTATAAGTGTTAATAAACTCATATACATAAAAATAAATTGTTGTATCTACATACCTAAGTTTAATCATATAGCCATTTTTCAGTCAAAATGTTTCCAATTTGAATTCAGGGTACTTTGGTATTATCCAGGTGACTATGAATAATAGCCAAATATAACCCTATAATGTTTATATACAATATCCCTAGAGATAAACTTATATTTTGTGCAAAAATCTTAACTAATTTTTATTAAAAAATAATTATTATTATATTAATAAAATTTTAATCTACAATTTAAGAAAAAACCAGAATAATATACATTTACCCACCCATTAAGCTTTCTTGCTTTGAGTTTCCTTGGTGAACAAATTTTACTTGGCAATAGGGTCAATAAGATAATACATAAATACCAAACTCAGTAACTTCAGCCAAATGACAAGTAAAAATAGAATTAAACAAATCAATGCATTTTTATTTAATCGGTAGTTTAGCGGATCCATTTCCATGACTTTTACTCATTTTACTTGAAAAATCAAGACTTTCCACGACAAAATTAATCCATTGTTTAAATCCATGATTTTCCATGACTTTCCAGGTGAGCGGAAACCATGTCGGTGAAATATTTTCAGAGTCAAGGACAAATAACTTCGCCTGAGAGTATCATACAGATTTTTATGTCAGATAATTACAGTTTTAGAAGTATATATATTGAAGCCCTCAAGACTATGAGAGCCCTTTTGACTTTACTTGTGTATGGCTGCGTTTCCAATACGACGCACGTAGCGCGTTTGATAACACAGGCCTGCGATGAAAAAAATACAAGGGATGTGACATCTAAACTTAACGTATTTTTTAGTACTGATTTTGAAAAGAATCATTAAAAATGTCTATCACGTCACATTTTTTTGAAAAATTGAATTTTATGTAATTTTTTATGAATATTTCTCACGTATTTTTCTTTCATACTTTCCTTCGTGTTTTGACATTTTACCGTGATGAAACCCTCAAAATTACGCTCCTGTGGTAAACTACAACAGCGTAGTTAGTATTTTACGGCTTTTAAATCTTCAATGTTGATCCAGATCACCAATTAGACAGATTCCTGGAAGTGCGCGAGCCTGGGAAGAGCCTCGAAACGCGCAATGTCCCTCTTCATCATCCCTCCCTCCTGTCGCAATCGCTGTTAACCTATAGCGAAGCTCGAATCCTTATCAGTGACCTCATGTAAGCACCAGTACTTAGTCTGTGACAGAGACAACTCAATTATTAGGCTCCAGATGGAAAGAAAAAAATTTAATGGCCAAAGGAACCACTTTTTATTGGTACAGGAATCGTGAAAAGGAATTTATTCAGTATTTTGATGAACACGAGAACCTCATTTATTGCTCAGATGTTCCTGGATTGATGAGAAAATTTAAGATTCCCTACAATAAAGATGAGTGGAGGCTTTTTATAGATTCGTCAAAAAGGAACCTTAAAGCTGTCCTACTTCATCAAGGAAACCAATGGGCGTCTGTGCCAGTTGAATACTCGGTGCATTTAAAAGAAAGGTATGAAAACCTAGCTCAAGTTCTCAACAAAATAAAATATGACAACCACGGCTGGATCATTTGCGGTGATTTAAAAATCATCATCATGCTTCTCGATCAACAAAACGGGTATACAAAATTTCCGTGTTTTATTTGTGAGTGAGACAGCAGTGACAAAACACAATACTGGGTCAGAAAAGATTGGCTCAAAAGGCAGAACCTTGTGCCAGGCAATAAAAATGTAATTCGAGAAAGCTTGGTTGATAAAAAAAAAAAAAATATTACTACTCCCCTGCACATAAAATTAGGTGCTATGAAGCAGTTTGTTAAGGCTCTTCCAAAAGATGGTGATTGCTTAAAATATATGTGTAAAAAGTGTCCTGGATTTTCTGAAGCCAAATTGAAAGAGGGAGTCTTCGTAGTACCAGACATCCGAAAACTTATTAGGAATAACAAATTTTAGACAACTGTGACATTAAAGGAAAGAGAAGGTTGGGTTGCCTTCAAAGATGTTGTGGAAAAATTTCTGGGCAATCACAAAGATCCCAAATTTAAAACAATTGTTGGCAACATGCTAGACAAATTTCAAGTGTTGGGCTGCTCCATGAGTGTAAAATTGCATTTCCTCCAATCGCATTTGTACTTTTTCCCCGAAAATTTAAGGTCCGTCAGCGAAGAACAGGGAGAAGGTTCCACCAAGACATGAAGGATATGGAGAGAAAATATCAAGGTAGGTGGAATAATAATATGCTTGCCGACTTTTGTTGGATGTTAGCAAGAGATGAAGATAAGATTGAACGTAAAACAAGAACGTCAAAAAGAAATTTTAACGGAAAAAATGTACGTAACTAAATTTAAATGTCTTTGTTTCGTATTGAGTTTCAAATATATTTCAAACTTACATTTATTATATATATAAACCTTAATAAAACGTAAAAACAGGTAGTTGAGGTTTTTCTAGGAGTGTTTTTCTTATAAAATTAATGTAAAAAATTTAATAACGAGGGAACTTTTTGTTTCGCCCTGATGCGGCTCATGCGTTCTGGTTGCGATGGTTTTCATTCTTTATATACAAAATGTATACATTTTAATTTTAATTGTTGTTTAAAAATTAATATGCCTTATCATAAACAGATTAAATAAACTCACATGAGTAGATAAAACCCACTGTTGCCAGTCAGTACAAGCTAACAGTTCGAGAGCATTTTTCCATATAGGATATTACCAGTAATATGTACATCAATTTTACAAAAAAATCCTGACGTGATAGAAAAAAATGGAGGTCATTTTCGAAATCAGCATACCAAATAACTTAAGAATAAGAAAAAACTTCTCTTGTATTTTTCAAAAATTTCAATTTCGCAGGCCTGTGTAATTAAAATGGGTATCTTTTGTCCGGAGAATAAAAGATATTTCGCCCCGAATGTCGAAGGGTAATTACTTCACCGAAGTGTAATCACTGTCCTGTGAAATTTATATATTTAATGGATCTACAACTTAAATACTAAATTTTAAATCTATTTTAAATCATCTTTTCAGCATGTTCCACTATTGTGCATCCAAAATTTCGCTTCGTTATGCATAGATATATATTTGTCCTTCTATAGTATGCCTCTTCCATACGGAACAAAACATTAAACTTAAAGGAATAATAACCTTTTTGTTTAAGGAGATATAATAACTTTAGAAATAATTTTCGAACTAAAAAGTCTTCATTATACAAACTTATTTTTGATTCAATTAAAAAAAATCTGATCTGTTACGAATAAAATTTATCTATATTATTAATAAGAGTCAACATACAGTTATTTATACGAATAAACTTACATAAAAACTTTTCTTTCGTTATAAGAATACCTTTTAAAAAGCATGAAATATATACACCAAGTAAAAAATTAAATCCATAGTAAAAAAATAACAAAAAAAAAATCCAAGTAATTTATACTAAAAAAAACTTTTGAAAAATGTAAATTAGAAACTTATTTTTTATATCCAATAGAGGATAGTTATCTTTCACATTCTGTGAATCCCAAGTATAGAAATACGAGCAATATATTGTGTTATAGAATGATAAGGCCGAACATTTTTTAAATTTTCAAATTCTTATCTTTTTTTTTTTAAATTTCTAATAACTTAATTAATTTTACGATTTAAAAAGGTCAGATCCTTTTACAGCTTTGATTTACAGAATAAAACAGGCATGTTACTTCAATTTGATGTAAAAATTTAAATTCTAATTATGCAATTTTCAAAATTTATCTTGTGTAAGTGAGTTTCAATTTTTTTTTTATTTGGTGCATTTTTTTTTAAATGTACTATTTGAAATGATAAATCTAAATAATTTTTTTTAAAGTTAGAGCATCGTTAAAGAACTATGATGGTTAAAAAAAAGGTCTCTTTTTTACTAAGATTTTAAGTCTTGAAAGGTACTAAGTATCCTAAACCGCTGATGGAGTCTCTACAAAGAAATTCAAAATCCGCTGAGAGAAATTCAAAATTCATTGCCATATAATGAATTTCTCACAACTTGAGTACATAACTTTAAAAAAATTAAAAGAAAAAGAAAATCCGTTCCTGAAAATTTAAGTACCGTGTTTGTGTAGTAAATTTTCTTGATCAGTAGCATTATTTTATTTCAGTATTTCAGTACAACTCAATAAGATTAAAAATCAGTACTTATTAAACAAAGTCATCGTCCTTAATCTGTTATGAAATGAGAAAGATATACCATTTGAAGATTATACAGAAGTGAGTGCTAAACAGAATATTGAATTATTAACGAATAAGATTATTTTTCATCCTAAAAATCGCTTTCCTATGCTAAAATATCGTTATGATAGGTTGCAATGCTACAAAACGAAAGAAAAATAGAAAATTTAAACGGAATTACCTTTAGTTTTAACTTATTTTCCCTTACAAGAATTTTCCAATTCAAGATTTATCACACACGTATAGAAACTGATTTCAAAATTAAAAAAAAAAAAAAAAAAAAAAAAAAAAGTGAAAATGTGAGCATCAAGTTGAATTATGAAAACTTTTTAGATAAATAGAGTTAAAGCAGGTTTATTGATCACGTTCAATCACGAGCACATGCACAGTATGATGTTG
This sequence comes from Pardosa pseudoannulata, assembly GCA_032207245.1. Lineage (NCBI taxonomy): Eukaryota > Metazoa > Arthropoda > Arachnida > Araneae > Lycosidae > Pardosa > Pardosa pseudoannulata. The sequence goes on from CM063503.1 coordinate 118,025,579, forward strand.
TAATAAGAGCAGCGTAGAAATGTAGAAGGATAATATAGATAAGATTTGAAAAAAAAAAAAATCTTTTAACACGATGCGTCTAAACCAGGTCGTATTAGAATTTCAATAAAATATTTAAATCAAATAACTATTCAAACATAGTCACCTAACTATTACAAATATTATTTTTGCTACGACATTTTTAATTTTTTTAGATCAAAAATCTCCATTTGATTCAAACATTATTAGGAAAATTATTTGCATGTACTTTATTAGTTTGCGATGGTATTAATTTCATATCTGCTATATATTAATAAAATGATAGAAATTTTCGTGTCTGTGCGTACATCACGCGAAAACTACACAACAAATCGGGATGCGTTTTTTTTTTTTTTTTTTTTAACCTCGCAGTAATAGTTCTTTGATTAGTTTAGGATATTTTCTTTCTCGATTTCAAATTATGTTTTAACAGAATAACTATTTATGCGATATTTTGTATTTTTGTTAATACATTATATCCAATGGTATCATGAAGATATTGTACGATTTAGATAAAGTGGTTATCTTAAAACTGAAAAAAAAAACGTTGAAAATTTGCAAAGCAAGCAAATAAATTTTTAAAATTTTCTAAATTTAATAATTTTGGATTCGCGAAATGAAAACTCATTTTTACACCCAATCTCAAGCAATATATATGTTGATCTTAATTTAATATTTTTTAATTTATCTGAAATAAAAATAGCCGGAAAAACTGTTTTTAAAGAACAAGTGTCATCACTGATTATGCATACTTAGACCGAACATTGAGCGCAGAAGCTAGTATAACATATACAGGTAATTCTGGGAGAGATGGATAGGTTGTATATTTCTTGAACCAGTCACTTGACAGAATGGGTGTCAATGGCATTATTTTGTGATAGTGTGTGTAAATTCTACACAGGCACTCTCTCTCTTTCTTTTAAATACGGGGGGGGGGGAGAGTTGCCTATTCAAGCATTTGCTCATACAATGCAGCGGAATTTGTTGACCATTTTATTATGGGGGCACGACATAGGCGGGCAACATTACCCTCTGAGACAACACAAAGTGGATCATAATTTAGAAGCAGGGTTTAAGCAGAAAAGCCCTCGGGTTAGCCTGCCACCCCCAGAGGTATCGTTTAATAATTTGGAGGTCATTGCGACAACAAAGATATTTTACGTACCCCAGTCAACATTAATGAAAATGATGGATCCTTGGCCTGCTAGAGCCCCGAACCTGCAACCCTCAAGTTACGAGATCACTGCCTTTGCCTGAGCTACCTTGGCTCCCACTATCTTTGTTATCCTTATTTAACAATGAAAATAAGGTGCACTGGTGGAATCTAGAAAGTTTAAGCTATGCAGTAGATACACTATATTTGACAGATAACCGAAATATCACTCATAGATACTCGAACGTTATGAAACACTGACTACCACCCTAATAAACGGTTAATTCCAGTGTTTATGTTTTGATATTAGACAATTCCTTTCGCAACACATGCTCCTCAGGTGGTGCTAAATGGGCAATTTAGCTTCGCAGCCATGTATTGGCATAAAGGTACCTGCATTGCCAGCTGAATTGGAAAAACAAAACAATTCCTTTCAACAAATATGATTTTCACCATTAGATGTGTTTCGTTGTTTAATTTAAAAGATAACAAAAACCCACGTACTACACTATCAAAAATATATCCAAACTATTAAACAAAAGAGAAAAAGTATGTATTTTTCTATATTTTCTTAGATAGCATCGAAATCAATCAAAATCCCTTTGAAGCTTGAAATTCACAAAGTAGATTTCAAATGCATTTAATAAATCTCTGAAACATTATTCACTATTCAAAATGGTAAAACTAATAGACTAAACTGTTTAATAATTTAATAGAGACATTATTAGCTTACAACATCCTACGTAAATTAAATTTAATTACTGACAAAAAATTTGCAGATATGAAATCAGACAAAAATGTTACAGTCATAAGAGAAACATTTCAATATATGAAACGAATAATCCAAACTTGTACTGATATATAGTACTTAATAAAAATAAAAAATGAAATCTATCAAATTTAACAAGAACAGCTGACGAATGTATACCATATGGCGCTTTAGAAAGACCTTATGGCACGCGCAGTTCTCTTTCACAGTGTTCTAAATGCCAAATCAGAAAGCAGAAGTAATATGAAGGGACAACCCCATTACAAAATCAGTATTCTATAGAAATATAATTCAATTAATAGTAATGCTATTATAAATAAGTTAGGCATTTTTACTCTTAGAATTAAATAAGTATTATTGAAAAAAGAGCGATGACATACAACAATAAAAATTTATACCCTTTTTTACAAGTAATTATCGTACAAGATAAATAGATTTTTAATAAAAAAAAGACCTCTACAAATAATGAATTAGTTTATATGAGCTGTTTTCTATGAAAATGGTGTAAGTCCATCTTGTAGTGCAATTTTTGAACTAAATTATACTATGTATTTGTGGAAAGAGGACTTATTATCACAATAATTATAATTATAATTTCATTAACTATGTAAATTTATATCGACAAAACAATGAAACACTTGAAGAACTTTTTTTTAGTGTGGGGAGGATTATTTGTAGATAAAAAGCTCCTAGGATATTGAATTCACTGCTATCATGAACCAAATACTTTTCAAATATGAACTTACATCACTTTCAAAGGAAACGGATTACATATAACTTTGCATTTAATAAATATATAACAGAAATAGAAATAAATTGGCATCACAACATTTCAAACAAACATTTTCTAATTTTAATAAAAAAGAAACTAAAACTCTCAAAATACAGTAACACAGATGCTCGATGTGATAACACCTGAGTGAATTAATGGTTTAAAAATAAAACAATTAAGCCAATAAATTATTCATAATGCACTTAAATCATTTTGGAAGATAAGTTAATAAATACAAATCTTTCTATACTTAAAAGTCGTGTTAAGTATTCAATAAATGGACAGTTATTTTGTGTAACACACTATTTTTAATCGCTTGTTTCTATAGGAATTATGCTTAAAGACTAAAGAACAATGTGTAAAGTCCCACACACATTTACATAAGCATATTTGTCTTGATTACGTAATATTTCTCTATGTTCTAAATTAAATGACAGATTCTAGCATTCCTAGTGACAAATATAATTTCATATTAAATTTGGGCGTAAATTTTAACCATTTATATCAACTTAATCGTCAGCTTACAACTTGGAATTTTTCAAGCCATTTTTACCTGTCGATCTTAAATATGGTAGGATAGCTTCAAAAAATAAGATTTAACACATATTTTGAAATTAATACTGTATACAAGGTTCATAGTAAACTCCTTAACCAACCGTTTTCTCCGCAACCGTTGGTCATACACATTTACTCCCAATTAAAAACAATGTTTCAAATAAGTTAATCATTTATCATATGGCTTTTTTAACTTCAAAATTAAATTTTACAGTAAATCATTTAATTACAGTACATCAAGGTTGACATCAGACTGTAATATTCCTTTTCCGCCGACAGGGGGGGGAGTTCCCTGAATACAAATGGGAGCGTATCCATAGTAAAGTGTATGCAAGGTTTTTTAAAGTAAAATACGCGCTTAATATCACCCCACCCTGTTTTGTCATAAAAGGGACGTTGCAACATGAATCAAACTTAAATTGCTCAAATTAATTTATTTTAAAATTTATTTAAATTAACGATCTCCACCTCCACCCCCCAAAGAAAAGGGAAAAAAAAAAACTTTATCTCGGTTAAACTTAAATATCTCGGTTAATTTTTGTCACAGAGAAGTGGAAATTGTTTGTTAGGGTACTTAGGACAAGTTTCGGTCTTTACTAAACATAATGATAGGGAAAGAAGTTTTCTATGAAAATGGTGTAAGTCCATCTTGTAGTGCAATTTTTGAACTAAATTATACTATGTATTTGTGGAAAGAGGACTTATTATCACAATAATTATAATTATAATTTCATTAACTATGTAAATTTATATCGACAAAACAATGAAACACTTGAAGAACTTTTTTTTAGTGTGGGGAGGATTATTTGTAGATAAAAAGCTCCTAGGATATTGAATTCACTGCTATCATGAACCAAATACTTTTCAAATATGAACTTACATCACTTTCAAAGGAAACGGATTACATATAACTTTGCATTTAATAAATATATAACAGAAATAGAAATAAATTGGCATCACAACATTTCAAACAAACATTTTCTAATTTTAATAAAAAAGAAACTAAAACTCTCAAAATACAGTAACACAGATGCTCGATGTGATAACACCTGAGTGAATTAATGGTTTAAAAATAAAACAATTAAGCCAATAAATTATTCATAATGCACTTAAATCATTTTGGAAGATAAGTTAATAAATACAAATCTTTCTATACTTAAAAGTCGTGTTAAGTATTCAATAAATGGACAGTTATTTTGTGTAACACACTATTTTTAATCGCTTGTTTCTATAGGAATTATGCTTAAAGACTAAAGAACAATGTGTAAAGTCCCACACACATTTACATAAGCATATTTGTCTTGATTACGTAATATTTCTCTATGTTCTAAATTAAATGACAGATTCTAGCATTCCTAGTGACAAATATAATTTCATATTAAATTTGGGCGTAAATTTTAACCATTTATATCAACTTAATCGTCAGCTTACAACTTGGAATTTTTCAAGCCATTTTTACCTGTCGATCTTAAATATGGTAGGATAGCTTCAAAAAATAAGATTTAACACATATTTTGAAATTAATACTGTATACAAGGTTCATAGTAAACTCCTTAACCAACCGTTTTCTCCGCAACCGTTGGTCATACACATTTACTCCCAATTAAAAACAATGTTTCAAATAAGTTAATCATTTATCATATGGCTTTTTTAACTTCAAAATTAAATTTTACAGTAAATCATTTAATTACAGTACATCAAGGTTGACATCAGACTGTAATATTCCTTTTCCGCCGACAGGGGGGGGAGTTCCCTGAATACAAATGGGAGCGTATCCATAGTAAAGTGTATGCAAGGTTTTTTAAAGTAAAATACGCGCTTAATATCACCCCACCCTGTTTTGTCATAAAAGGGACGTTGCAACATGAATCAAACTTAAATTGCTCAAATTAATTTATTTTAAAATTTATTTAAATTAACGATCTCCACCTCCACCCCCCAAAGAAAAGGGAAAAAAAAAAACTTTATCTCGGTTAAACTTAAATATCTCGGTTAATTTTTGTCACAGAGAAGTGGAAATTGTTTGTTAGGGTACTTAGGACAAGTTTCGGTCTTTACTAAACATAATGATAGGGAAAGAAGGAACGTTTTGAATTTTCGTTTAGATTTTGCAATTTTAGGAAAATTGGATTTTTAAATTTAAAAATACCATAAAAATATTATTCAAAAAATTTTTATATTTAAAAGTATATGTCTATGACCCATTGTTGCGGAGAAAAAGGCCAGTCAAAGACTTTACTATAAGCCCTGTATAAAATTTAGACTTTATAGCTTTGTTCTCTCACTTCTATAGTCCAGAATCATAATGTACTATTTTTTCAGTACATCATTTTATTTAATATACCAATAGAAATTAGATAATAAAAATATGAAAATAAATAAAGTGGGTGATGATGGAATTTAAATAATTTAATTTAAAACGGAGAGATACTGAGGAAAAACTATAAAAGTAGAAATAAGGTGGTTGACTACATAAAATAAAGTCACTTGGGACAAAAATTTCAAACTTTTAGAATTTTAAATAGGCTTTATTTTTATTCCTTTAATAATTAGAACAGAATTTATAACTACTTTTATAACATGAAAGAAGCTTTTAAAAAATCCAAGTTGGAATTTGAAGGAAATTCCTCCCTCCCGTAAAAAAGTTTTTCTTTCTCATTTGTATTAAAAAATTAAGAATTATTTATTCTTCATACATTAATCGGCACATGCTAACGAATAAAAGCATAATTCAGGGGCAGTATGCGTTCAGCAGCGAATAATTCCTTCAATCATTCGTCTTTCTGCCATTAGTTCCCTTTTTACTTCACTACTATTTTCCAGATATAAATTCAATAACAGGAAGCGATAGCATCCTAAAGATTTTTCTCTTCTATCATGGCATAACTTTAAGAATTTTTTTAAATATCAGCCGGTCAGAATGAATTTGATCCTATAAGTTAACCTTTTAAATATTAGCTGATATTATTTTCAATGAAATTACAAGATCAGATTCATCAAAGGACTTTCGTTATGTCTACCATTTTTGTTAGGTTTAAGTGGAAAAAAATCCTTCAATATCACTTCTATCAAAGAAACATTAAATATTTTGACAAAAACCAAGAGTTCAAGCTATTAACAATGAATACACCGAGGACACTATTCATAGGGTTCAAACATTAGAACTTTAAACAGTAACCTCTTATTCTCAAACATAATAATTGCTGCCAATACCCAAGAAGCCAACCAGTGCTCTCAACGTGGGCTTTCGCTGAACAAATGTTGACAATGTAATAAAATCCTCCCCACTCTTCTCAGTCCCTATGGCTTTTCTGCGTACTCCATCAATATTCCGCAATCAGTACAATGAAAGTGGGGGGATAGAATTTTAAAAAAGCGTACAAGACTACGCGTACGAAAGAAAAAACTAACGAGTTTTAAAAACAAAAGTTTTAATTTTTTTTTATTTAATTTTTTTTTGCGGTAATGTTATAACTACAAAAAGGTTGTTAAAAAAGTTCTAAATACCTACAAAACTAATGAAATTCAATTCAAATGGTTCTTGAGATACTTAGATGCGAATTCAAATCAAAGAAAATTGTCCTCAGTGCAAAATATGTTTATAAAAAGGCTCACATTATCAAAAAGTTTTTTTACTAATGTCGATATAAATCTAATATTTAATATTTTGATAAATTTATTTTAAAGGTAATTAAAAGTTAGGGGCAGTCAATTACACAAAATGTTATACATTAATTACATTGATAAAACTATTTAAAATGTTTACCAAGAATGAACTTGTTTGTTTGTTTGTTTGTGTGTGTGTGTGTGTGTGTGTAATGTCGTGATCCAGACTTAAGGCGAATGGAAAAGTCTTCTTGGTAATAAAAAATTTTAACTCATCGTTCTTAAGGAAAGCAACTTGCGCCATTTTCATTGTTCGTGACGGAGCTAAGCGTGGAATAGGTGTTGACCGCTCCATGTCCACGCGTTGACTGATCTTATCTGTTTGCAATCTCATCAAATTCTTCCAAAATGCTTCCGCCTGACCGGATGATCCCAAAAGCTTACGCGAGCGTGGGTCTTTTTCATTTATTTTATTATTATAAAAGAGTTCCCTTGTTAAAATCGCTTTTAACTCACGTAATTTCCAACTACCCCTTTTTTAGACCTGACTATATATATATATATATAATTAGAACACTTTCTGATAAATACATAACTATTTGAAAGCCCAAACACTAAATTAAAAAAAAATAAAAAAGGTAATTGCCCCAAAATTTAAATATTCGCATATTTTACATATGATAATATTTAACCCTTTATAAGGCCATTTTTACTAGCAATGGTATATTAAAATACTTTTTGATTGAGATTGATATAAGAAAATAAATTCATTTAGACCATTAGACTACGTTAATTGGATTTTAACTTTTTTTTTTCTTTTGGTGGGAAGTACATTACCACCCAGACATCGTTTAAATTTAGTACATTTTATGATTCTTATTTCTTTAAAATTGTACAACATAATATTTATTAGTATATTTTACACGTACTACAATCGAAAAAAAAATAACGAATGAAGGGAAATGAATCAAATGAACACAGTGTTCTGCACATAAGAGATTAGCTTCCTAATGTTGTCTTCGTTTCTTCATTTAAAGCTAACCTTATTTGTTAAAACCATGTTTTGAAGTCAAGACGTTATTAATTTTCTTTGTTATTTCTGAAAATATTAATAAATGGTAGATCTAATGAAAAGTGGTAAAAACAGCTTACCGCAGACATTTAAAAACTTAAAGGTAAGTATATTTACAGCGGCTATAGAGGGACAAGAGATCTTCCTAATAGCAAATTTGAGATCATACAATTTTTTGTTCTGGAGGAGTCAAGCTAAACATACGTTTTGTAATAATTGCAAGTTTTTTTCAATCACTTGATGATTTTATTTCAATGAAACAATTTTCTATTAAACACCGTTATTTAAAAATGACTTTTTCCAATTTGATGTTTTTTTATAATTGAATTCACAATGTGACAAGTGTATTAATATTTTCTGAATTTCTTCCAACTTTCCAAATATTACATATTAAAATGTTTCTCTTAAAATTGGGTATGCTTTTGAAAAACATTCAGTATTTTATAGAGTTACGAAGCGTATAAAGAAGCGAAACAGAAAAAAAAATTTCTACAGCATTCTTCAAAGTTAAATAATTATTTTGTATCAATTATATTTAACGTAAGTGGATTAGATGTGATGGTTCAACATAAATACTAAAGATGGAAATTCTCCTTGAAATTCCTATACAATGTAATGTTAAATTTATGTGGTTAATTGAATTCGGAGGTTACAAATTTCGAAAAATGTCCTTTTTTTGTACAGAATTTCTGAATTTTCGTCAGAACCCCACCTTCATTTCGTACTAATCTATTTGCTGGTAAGATATACAAAAAATAGAAAAAGACACAGACAATGTGAAAAAACCTTTGTTCCCTACATATATGCTAGTGTTTTGGCCAGAACAATGCAGAATGTAATAGTAGCCAATGTCACCTAGAAATCATATTTAAATGTTAATCAGAAAGTTGATGTTTGTTGACAACTGACCAAAACAGAAATTATAGATGAAGAACAAATATATTGATTTTTCTCATGGAGGAAGGGAAGATAATGATGTACCAACTATATTGGAAGCTGTTGTTATGCTACGAAAAATTAGACAATTTGTTGAAGTACTGAAAATAATATTAAAGATACTTTTTTTTCATTATGTAAATGAACTTAGAAGACTTCATATAATGAGTAAAAAAAAAAATTATAAATTATTTAAAGTTTAAAAAAATACAGGTGTTTGGTGCTTCCTTCATGTTTACCTCTTTTACATGGATCTATTAGCCAATTTAATAAGTTTCTAACGTATTTTTAACGGAATTGGATAATCCGAACAAACCAAGATGGACTATATATAATTTACACAATTTCCAATTTCTCGCTCCTACTATCATATTTGTTAATATTTTGAATATGACTTACATATAATTATTTCCGAGTTGTTAACATATATAGTGATCTTTCTTTCCATGATCAAACATGGAAATTCAAAAATAGTAATCCAATCTCACCTTTCGTATTGATAAATTTATAAATGATATTCCACAAAAGGTCATTAATTCATATTCAGAAATAATGTGATTTGGCACTATGGGATCACAGAGTATAAACCTTAAATCTTAAATAAAATTAAAAATAAGAAATACAATTAATTTCTAAAAAACTAATATAATTCTTACTGAGACAGAAAAGCGCCAGATATGATTATGTCGATGAATAAATGCCTAACTGTAAATTATCAATACAGGAAATCCTAATTTATGGTCCTTGACCATTTATAGTGATTCCTCCATATTCTAAGAAGAAAGGTGGTCATTAGTTCGAAAGTAGTTGTTTCTCTTATTTTGTGTTGTGAAAAATACAAACTCATGGTTTTAACACAAAATTGATTAATTTTGGTATCAAAAGATTATAGAATTTTTCAACTTCTATGATTGGTTTACTGACAAGCATATTTTCAGACACTAATGAAAAAAATTTGGACCTACGGCTTGAAGAATATTTTGAATGACAACACGATGCTTAACTCTAGCACGAGCTACCAAGATAATAGTAAAAAGCTAGAGTGGTAACTACTCTAAAATTTTGACTGTAATCCAGGTGCTACAAAAAGACGAATGGATTTGCATACTTCAATAGTACGTCAATTCTCTAATTCCTGTGGAGTCTAAAACCCAGAGATGTATCAGATGTTTTTTAACTTTACTGCAGTCATACGCAAGTTCTCGCAAATTCGACAGGATAAATTTAAAAAAAAATGTGGTGAAAAATATCACCATAAATCTTTTTCAAAGATCTAACGGAAATACTCTATAAGTAAACATTTATCAAAGTCTATTTCTTTCCGAGATTATTTATATTGCTGATACTCACGCTTGCTCCTGAGTATGCAAATCATGTACAAGCTCATCTCTTTTGTTAACAATGACCACAAGTTCTTCCAATAAGATTCTTTCTTGTTCCTTGTCCGCTTCAGACTTCTGCCAATCTGAAATCAAAAGGGGAAAAATAAGATTAAATACAATAAAAAAAGGGGGAAGAGCAATCAAGAGTTTGAAAAGCAGGGCAAACTGAGGAATCAAGATTTTTAACACGTCTCGTAAAAGGAAACAGAAATGACAGCTCTCATCTGAAAGAAATGTAGCGGCAAGCGGAAGCGTATTATGCCCATTAAAATCTGCGACTCAGAGATACCGAAGAAAAAGTGCGAGAAAAGAAATCAAATGGGGAGGAGAGCTGCGACTCGTATTATTTCACAAAATCTAGCGATGTAATAATAGCGAAAAAGGACAAGAGCGCCGGTAAAAATAAACATGGTTTGAAACTAATTGGCTACTCGGCTAAGTTGCTAACAAGCAGTAATGCATTATTTGCGAAAAGCTCAAACGGTGAATTGCCGCTCTTTAACTTCTATTAGTGCGCGTGAGAGAGTGATAAAAGAAAAAGAAGAGAAGCAATGCGATTATTCATTAAAAGCGAAACGCGCCAGACAGTCAATATTCACGAATAATGAGCTCCGTTTTGCTGGATCTGCCGAATCAACTGCGAGTCAAGCAATTAATGCCTTCCAAACAATAACAAATGGTCCTTTTATCGGAACATACATAATACATGACGCTGGATGCCGTGCACGGCGTCAGAAACAAGTTATGCATTAGTATATATATACAGATAATAAGCGGCATTCTGTCACGCTGCCAGTTTATCAGATTGCTACAGAAAGATATCAAGACATTTATTGGGACGATCGGAATTAAATGCTAAAATGCAGATCACACTACTTTTCAAAATTTCTTTTAAAATCAAACGCCTCTTTATTAAATATCCCCCATTGCTACACATGCCTGAGTTGCAGAACAATTTTTTCCCTTAACTATTAAGCTAAGAGAATATGGAATATTACATTTTGGAATTCTTAATCCCGTAACACAACACTTTATTATAATTCAATATTGGAATAACTGCTGTGTTTGAAATGACAAGTTGCTGCCATTAATCAGGTTTCTTAATTTCAAGAAAATCAATCATCATAAAATAAAACTCAATTTTTAATATTTTTGATATGGTAATTTTTCTCATTTCAATAAGTAAATCACATAAACAGAAATAATCTGGCATACAATCATCCCTAAAGTTTTATCTGCTCAAAGGAACTATAAGCCCATCATGGCATTAAATTATTGCCACTGCACTAATTATAGCCGTCGATCTAAAATTAGAACTTTGAAGACAACGAATTATGACGTTCTAAACAAATTCAAAACATTCGTAATGATAGTTATATCTTACAGTAAAGGTAATGCTACTAAATTATAAAAACCGTACAGTTATAAACATGCTTATTATATATCACAATTTTACTAGGCATAATCAATGCAAAAACATTTTGATGGTACGGCCATGTCTGTATTTAGGTAATG
>CM063503.1:118042356-118089856 GCA_032207245.1 Pardosa pseudoannulata
ATTATTGGTGTGCTAACTTAGAATTTTTTTTAATACTTGTGTACGAACAAGAGAAAAAAAAAAGAAGAGGAGGGGGTAGGAATAAAGAGTCGCTAATGTAGCTATGAAATGAAATGACATCAACGATTTGATTACATTACGGGCCAAAATCGGGCCGAGAGGGGGTTGGGCGCATTATCATGCTACCATGCTGTTACGTTAGGAAAGGAGATCACGGCCAGGCAGACGAGCTACAGATGAATAGATGTCAAACCTCATCGCATCCCCTTCTCTCATTCATAAGTCAGAGGTTATCATGACACAGAGATAGCATATATCCCATGGGTCCATCGGGGAACGGGACGGTAAATAAATATATATATTCATGCATGTGTGCAAAGAAAGGCGAAAAAAAAATAAAGTACCGAACCGCTCCCAAATGGAACAGCAAATTTATCCGCTCTTTAAAGAGCATCTAAAATCAATAGCTAAAGCCATCAAAACACATTACTGCAGGAGTAGCAGAGAGGGGAGCATGGCTGATCTTATTTCATTTAAGACTAACCCTCACGAGAGCAGTGTAGCATCTAACAAGTAACTCGCCTTCCGTGGAGGGAGATAGATTTAGATGCAAGGAGGGCCCCAGGTACAGAAGGAGCAGAATCGGAAGAGAGAAAGAGAAGTAAAAAAAAATCTATTCCTAAAAAGGCTCCGAACCGCAATTTTTTGATTCGTAGGAAAAAGTCCAAAAAGAACTCCCGTCACTAATCCTATGTAAGTAGGCCTACGATAGAATCGATTCTGGCTTGGGATTACAACAGAGAATGATGCCTTGTTTTCTAAGGCTGCCGCATAAAGCGTTCGCTGATCGCCCAAATGGAGGTGCACTGTTTCACGCCACCCGGTTTAAGGAAGAGAAAAGATGATACCGAATGCTGAATGGATTTCGTGAAATCGATTTAGATCAAACATTTACAACCAATAATGAAACTCCACTTCAGTGCAACAAATGGTAATGATCAAAGAAAGGTAGACCCTCTTTCACACAGCTTTTCTAAAAATAGTCTGCTGCAGCCGAAGTGTATTAAGAGAAGATGCAAATCATTATATGAAAAACAGAAGGGACATTGTAAAATGTCCCGTAAAATAGGTTTATTTTTTAAATTATGCTTCAAGCAATGGAAACAACAACGAATCAATTTTATAACGAACTAGCAAGCTTGCCCGTGCTTTCGCTACGATGAACTTAATGTATTACTTTTAAACAAAGATTATTTTTTCGTGCATAACTCTCTAAATTCGTCACAGTACAGTTCGAATCATTGACATATTTATATATTTCTATTATAAGCGTATTATAACAATATTCAGTTTTTGTACAACTGTATTACTACTGTACGTTGAGTAGCAACGTTAATAGATCTTGACATATTAGGTGGTAGAATAGGAAGCAGAGATTTTGACAACAGTGCTAATTTTGTTGGTAGTAATAAATGTTGCCCAAAATAAAGAAAATTTATTTGTATGAAACAGAAACACACATTCAAATTAACAACCATATGAATATAAAGATAACTATATAAAATGATAGTTTTTTTTTTATTTGCCCTTGAGAGTCCCTGAAATTTGTACTTTTTGTTATTAGAATATTGTTGAAAACATTTCACTGTAACTTAAAAATGAACCAATAATTAAATTTAAAATGAGTTCTTATATAAAATGCTATAATTTGCGTCTCATAGAAATGAAAGTGAGTCACTTTATATCTAAATTTCCAGGTCAAATCAAATTCATACTACGCAGATGATGTTTAAATAATATAAAATAAGAAATGAATAAATGAGAGTTTAAAGGAATGACGTCATAATGATAGAAAAATATAATTTTCACCTATTTATTATGTCATAAATTGAAAATTTTAATCTCCTGCTTTTAACCGAGGAAAACTGCGTTTAAAACAATTACTTGGGATGACGTCACATTGCTAGAAATATTGCTTCTTTCACTTAGTTATGATGGGATAAATTAAAAAAAATTAATCGCTTGCGTTTAACCGGGGAAAATAATGCTTGGAATAATGACATAAAATGCTTGAAAAAGGGGGAAGGAAGGGATTTCGAACGTTAAAAATTTACAAAAATCTTCTCAGGGATATACCTAAGAATTTCCCAAATTTTCGTGGCGATTGGATGCATGATTTTTGAGTCTATTGAGTACAGACAGACAGACAGACAGACGGACACACAGACACAAATTCATTTATATATATATAGATTAGAGCAACTAAATTTCTATGTAATTATGTAACTAGTCTCATGATCGCAAATATATATTAACGAATAACAGAAATAGAGGTAGATAGTGAGAGCAATATTTTAATAAATATATCTGCACTTTATAATATATATATATATATATATATATATATATATATATATATATATATATATATATATATATATACATCATCTACCAAGCTAAAGATCTGTAAATATGATACAAGTATACGATACATTAAAGCGCAAGTAATTGTCTAACCTTTTCCAAGTAAACAATAACTTTTAAAATATAGTCTTTTAACTAAACTTGAGTGATAATTGGTGAAGCTTTCAACGGGTCTTATAAGAATATTCTCACGAAAAACGTAAGCTCTAAAGATTTGGAGTAAGTAAAATAACGATAATACAAACAATGAAGACGGAAAAATAAGTAAGGAAACCCAAAGCATGTTTTTATTCCTAAATCTTCACATTCCAGCAATAATCCTTAGAATCTTACAATAAAAATTCATGCACTGAAGTATTTTGTAAATTTTATAAAATAGTCAGCAATATCTCAACTTCCAAATAGAAGATATCTAGATTTAAGTAATACTAATAGAAAGTGACTATATTAAAATGAAAAACTTACGAATAGTAACTGATTTGTTAGCTGTATAAACATCCAATTTCGAAACAATTATGAGAGATAGCCCTAAATTATCTAGAAAACTACATTGATGCACTTAAAAAAGACATTTTATTCTCATCTTTTACATTTCACAACATTGCTCTGAGTTTATTACATTTCCCCATATCCAAACAATGTAATTGAAAAAGCATAACATATTTTTTCGCTTTATTTAAAACCAAGGTGTTACCAATTGTGTCAAGTGTATTTATTTATAATGTATAAACAAGCTATAAAATACAATAAATATACATAATTCTACTAAAACGAATAGAATTCTTAAAAAGAATATATTTTTATAACGATATAATTTAAAAAAATTCAGCTCATTTAAAATAATGTGATCATAAAAATAAAATATCAGGTAACGCTCATAACAAGGGATAATATGTATTTTTTAGTAAAAATATATTAATTTCTTTAATATGATAAAGTCAAAGGTAAAAAATTTTTAATAATAAAATATTTCATTCTTCGAAAAATAAACACTTCATATTTTACAGAGATGCAGTCATGTTGACAGTAGCACTCGCGTAGTGAAACTAAAAAATTTACTTCCGAAATTAAAAATCTCTTATTGCATCAAAAATCCATTTAAATATCATTTTATACTTAAAATCAAAGT
Organism: Pardosa pseudoannulata; assembly: GCA_032207245.1. Lineage (NCBI taxonomy): Eukaryota > Metazoa > Arthropoda > Arachnida > Araneae > Lycosidae > Pardosa > Pardosa pseudoannulata. The sequence goes on from CM063503.1 coordinate 118,045,910, forward strand.
TTTTTTTTCAAAAAACTTGTATTGAAAAAATAAACAGCTAATGTCTTTAAATTTTGATATTTTTTAACAGATTGTCATTGCAATTTTTCTGAAAATGGGCCATATACATCAATAAAACAAATATTTATTTTAAATTTTAAATGTATTGGACGGAAGTTCAAGGATTGTCTAGGGACGTTGTACACCATTGAGCCCGCTCTCTGTACATAAATACTAAATACTTTCAACTGCACAGTTTTAAAATATTTATACGAAGCAGAAAAGAAGTAACTAACAGTATATTATGTAAAAATTTATAGGAAGCAAAATATAAGTAATACTAAATTAAGTAATAATAAATTAAACTAAAAGCCTATTAAGATAATATTTTGCAACATATTATTAATTTTACATGTAAATCCATTTTGAATAATGTGAATTATTAAATTTCAATAACTAATTCAATTAATTCCTTTATTGTTAGCATACTTTTTGTATGCTAAACCAAAAGTAACTCCAATAGAGGTAAGAGTCGACACAGCATTCCTATTTATAATAATTTGAATATATTCCTAATTATTTAACCAACTCCCACCCAATATCAAAGTACGAAAACAATGGGGATTTTTTGAAGGGAAAACATGTTATTGCCCTTCCTTTTATTTTTATAGCGGAATGCAAACGAAAATTTTAATGAAAGGAAGATGGGGTATTCCAAAGGAGATCAACGAACAGTCGAATTAACAATTGTATATATGTCTATTCTTTTTGTCGATATTACTAAAATATACTTCGAAATATATATTAAGAAACACAAACTGATCAAATATGTGGGCCTCTATAAAGATAATTCTAACTACATTTACGAAACGACATAACAATCAATGACGAGGTTTGGTTTCTACAGAAAGATTAAAGAGCATTTTTATAGGCGGGGTTATAACTAATACAAGATTAAAAAAATATTTTTTAATAGAAAACAAATTCATCATAGGATCACTACTGTAAAAAAATGGGTAAAACATAAAAGTACTTATTACCCCCTCAATGCTGATTATTTTTAAAGAAAGTAAGGTAAGGAAACAGAAATAAATCCTTAATCAAACGCAAAAGAACATGTAAGAAGTCGGAAATAGTACTCAAAAGCAGAAGTAGCAGAACAATTTTTTAGGGAATGGGAGAACAAGAAAATCGATAACTTCAATAGAATCCGATCAAGAGGATCTTTTGAAATTCATTTTTAAGTAGAAATTAAAAAAAGGGCTTTTAAAATGTCAGCTATGTATGTAATTAGCTGAAAATTAACAGCAGGTTAATAGTAACCAAAGTGAAATAAATCTGTCTCATTCACATAAACCTTAAAACGTAATAAAATCCCCAAATTTTGTGTTGTCTTTTGTGAGGTTACAATATCACGCGGATTTTTTTTTTAATTTTATGACAAAATAGGTAGTTTTTGTGAGATATGAAAATATTACTTCAGGTTAAATCAAGATCCCCGATAAATAACTCTCCAAAATGTTATGGATCGTGTTGCAAAAAGTAGACCGTAGCGCTCCAAACCAAACCACACCAAAATGTTATGGTCGATACTGCTATACAATAGAGTAACACGGTAATGCAGATATGGAATTTAGAAAAAGATAAAAGGCGTTTATCCAGACTAATTTACTAAAGCTTCAATTGTATAGAATTTCAGAAAAAAAGTTTTAAACAAAGTACCACAAAATTTCTTAGAAGTTAGTACAAGTTGTCGCAATGCGCTCAAAAGCATGATTCACTTATACGTGAATATGTTGATGACAAATGTTTACAATAATATAAAAGAAAGAATCCATACTTTTCAGCATTCATGCAGACAGAATTCCTTAACATAATTTTAGAAGAATAAAAAATAAAAGCTCCACTTTAAATTGCTACGAACAGCCTGTGGATTATAATTTAATAACTATTCAGTTAATTCCTTTAATGCTCGTATACTATTTGAATACTAAATCAAAAGTAACTGCTGTAGATGTAAGAGTTGACACAGTACTCCTATTTATAATTCTGACCATTTTTAGTATCGAAGATCTAAAAGTTAAAAGTCATATCAAAAGTTATAAGTTACAAATTCAAAAACCACCTGAAAATGACAAAATTTAGCTATTGCCCATTACTGAAAAGATTCAAGTGAATTACATCCCACTTCCACCCAGAACATACACTTAAAAAAGTGCTACCTAATATCTGAGCAAACTTACGACTTTCGCTCACAAAAGGTGATAGCCTCTTCAATCTCTTTGCTACGGATGAATTGTTTCGCAAGCTCCACAAAAATTGAAGAGCTCTTAATGGTTCAATTTCTGTTGAAGGTATATTGAGGCACAAAATAGAATCAAAAACCAGCATTTTGGCAAACACAATTCCAACTGTCTCGACTAACTTTTAAAATACTTAGTCAACAGATAACAAAATTCTTTATAATTGGCTTTAAAAATTACAGAAAAAACACGCAAAATAAACCCCATTGTGGGTTTTCAATAAATGGTTTTAATTGAGACATTTCAATGAAAAATTTAAGTTGATAAATTTTCAATATACTTGTAAAATGGTATTACTTTAAGACACAGAAATTTCTAATGTTTCGGTCAAAAAATGGTTGCAATTTTCCTTAAAAATTATATAAACACTCAACATTTAAGTACGTAGGGCATAATGAAACTTAATCGATAGGTAAATGGGATACCCCAGTCCTAGCGTTGTATACTCGTAAAAAATTAATTTTATGAGAAAACAACAAAAGACACGTAAATACCCAGGAGATGAATAAATAGATTCTTAGTTCTATCATAGTATTTCTTATTCAACAGTTAGCTCTGTGAACACTTACTGATACATTTATATTCCTAAATCCACATTTTATAGTCGTGGCACCATTTTCGTTGTTTCAAAGTATTACATAGTGTCACCAATGGTTTTGGAATAGATGTTTTACAGTGTATGTTTCCTACAAACAGTTCACTGGGGATATATTTTGTCGATACCCTGTATATGTGTGTTTATTCTAGATGTTAAATGAGATGTTGTTTTGTGCTTTTTGAAACTTCTTCAAATCTCTTCTGTCTCATTCATTCAGGTTCGACTTTCGGCCATTGTTGTGCTTGGCAGAAGATGTCTTTCAGTTTAAAGAAGACCATTGCCGTCGACAAGGTACTCTTCCTAACAACAAAAATAGTTTTTACATTACTGAGGCCTGGCAAGACAGGCCGCAGCTACCACGTCTTTTTTTAAATATGTGAGATCAGCCAAACGCCCCAATATATTTCGCATACGAAGGCTATCATTGCCACATCTAACTAAACTAAGAGTAAAGGACATGTTTCCCCAAGTTGCTTTATTTCCATTATATAAGTGTTTATATTACTTGTTCAACCTATGTACATATATTTTAAACAAAGTCTTCAGGATAATAACCACGGAATGTTTTATTACTATATCGGAATAAGTCATTTAATCAGGTGTTCTGCTCCCCTTGAAAATTATAAAGTAAAAGACCTTTTACGTCCCATATAAATCAGCAAAATTAATATTCAACACTATTTTGACACTAGTAGGTGCTGAGAGAATATATGAAAAGCGTCAAAATAAATTTCCCAATTCAAGAAAAATAACAAGAATTCCAGTTTTGAGATATGCTGAATTTAAACTGTTCTGTGGAAAGAGGACCAAACTACGCGGAATAGGAACAAAAGAGAAAAGTCACGAATAATAGTTATTCAGTTCATACCTCGTAATCAAAATTGCTTTGTTTCTGATGAAAGCATAATGAATGACACCGAAATTTGATAAATCCCCCGCGTTTATAATCGTGGACATTCAAGTACTTGAAAGAGATGTTTCGTTTACATTACTAAACAGTGAGTGTCAAGAAAATGGCGAGGCAACCAAATTCTAGCAAATAATTTGAATAGTTGTAGAGAAGTGAGTGATCATTTCCTAAAATAAAAGCGAAAGATGAGAAGCCAGCAGAGTCTATATGCATTATACTAATTCACAAGTAGAATTTGGAACCTCGGGGATTTAGAATTTCGACGCGCCCTCGATAAGGTCTTTGTAAAGCCTCTTCGATGTTCAGTAATTAAAATTTAATTCACGCACAGCATCTGTGAAGATCGGGCGAAGTTTGAGACGCAAACACACGGAAAAAAGAAGAAAAAAGGGTTGAGAGGAGAGCGTCGTGGATGAGTGGCTCACGCAACAACCATCGGATTTGGCACGGCTGAGGAAGCCTTCGAGCCCGATGCTTCCATTCAGATCAGTTTCAATTTCCGACAAATTCGTTAACGCAGTTCAAGATGCGTAAAAGGCTGCATCAGCCCTCCCGTCCCCTCCGGTTGGAGCGAGGGGAAAAGTGCGGGTGATCGGAACTTGGGCCAGATGGAAGGAGCTGTTAATGATGGGATTAACCGGATAAATTAAGCGAGCCCCAGCAAATAATTCCGCCGAGCCTAACAATGGGTTGCTATGGTGGCTACCCGAAAGATTGGGAGGGTTGGTCCTCTAATCCCTGCTGCTTCACCATCCGAGATATGGTTGCCACATTTAAAATCCCCGATCAGGCGGTTAAATACAGTATATCCGCAATTCGCCAAGCGATGCGGATTTTTGGTGATTACTTCGCCGCCAAATCTCGCTAATAAGCAAATCGACCAAGCTTACACAAATGAGCACTGTAAAACAAAGTGGTGAGCTCCAATCAAGAGAAAACTCATGAAAACTTTGGAATACGGCGCTTGCCATAAATACGCTCCCTAAAAGCCACTAACGACTGAAATCACTCTTTTTCCCGCGCATACGATTCAAATTAAGTTTCATTTAATTAATAACTTAGTGCAGGAGGATCAATTAAATAAGCATAAAAAATCTAAAATCTAAACATAACAATTTACTACACTAATTGTTGAAAAGCCAAGCCTTTTTAAGGTAGTAATTACTGACAGAGAATCCAAATTTAAATGACATTTCTAAACCAATGTCGATTAAGAAATAACAAATACATTTTTGCACTGGATGCTGATGCATTATTTTAAGAAGAAATGCAACAGTTTAAGCATTGAGAAATGGATAAATTGAATAGCAATAAATAAATGAGTAAACCCTTTCAAATTCTTTAAACTGCCACTTTTTTCCAAGCCTCAAGTGTTAATTCCTCTTAATTTTAGCCTTTAATAAAAAACATAATAACAAAAATCTTTCCTTTCAAAATTATACTCATAAGCCCTCTTATCCTTGTATAGGCCTAAATGCAAATTAGACACTTAACCCCTGTAAGGCGAACCTCCCCCCTCTTTTTCTCTTCTCGCTCTCTCTCTGTGTATTCATAAACATACATACACACGTACGCAACCATGCATCCTATACATAAACACTTTCTTAATAAACATACACATACTATAAATAAAAGCAATGTTTTCTTTTAAAGTTTCTAATGCGAAATTTTACATTCCAGACCCATAGTAAATATTTCCTATTTTTCAATAAATAAATTGCAATATTAATATATTGAAAAAAATAGTAAAAAAAAGTCTTTGGTGAACCACATCACCATTAGAGGTCACATTTAAACTAGGCAGTAATATACGATTATATACCAATAAAGGCGACTAATGGAATTATAGTTTTTGTATAAGTTTATCAATTAAATGAATTATATAGAAGTAATACAAAGATAAACATTGAATGTCTTTTTTATTATTTAATTAAAAAATTTACAATATAAAATTTTTTGTATTCACATAAGAGGGTAATAACTTGTTAATTTTTTAACTACCTTTTATAATAAACAACTACATACTTAAATACCACTTTAAATGATAGTGCTACAATTTTGCACAAGGTAGTGCATTAACATTTAAAATATAGAATTGTATATTGCCAGAAATAGTCACCGAAACTTATATTCATACCGTTCTTTATTTATTCTGTTAATTTTCACATTATCACTATCTATGTGATTAATTATCAATTAATACAAGAGCTAGATTTCACAAACGCTGCACAACAAACTCACAAGAGGCCGTAGGTTCCCCATCCCTGATTCAACCTCTGATGAACCTTTTATTATAATTAAGATTACGCATGATCTCAAAAATTAAGCCATTAATACCCAGCATCCCTTTCTGACCACAAATAAAAAAAATAGTTTCTATAATGTTAGTTCTCTATGTTTTCTTGGAATGATATCTTCCTTTTTCTTTTTAATAAAGGTAGATGGCAATTCTATTATAAAAAAAATCCAAATTTTCAAGTATCTGCTTTTATTTATAATTTTGTCATATGGATTTACATAGTATGGTCCTAGCCTAACAAAGGAATTAACTTTTTCAGTAGGTAGATCATAAAAATCATGACAAATGGATATATCTATTGTAAAACTACATTTTTACAGTACTGCGTTTACATATGATAGTAAATAAATCTCTTATGAAGCTTCTTTTCTATAAATGACATCCTATGATGTTTAAAATCTCAGCTCGGGCTGCAATATTCACAGTTCTTTACTTCTGTAATTTTATTTATTTATTTATTTAATTTTTTTACTCTAAGTCTATAATAAATTAGATTTACGATATTTATCAATATATATTCAGCAAAAATGATTCGGACATTAATCGGTTAAAATACAGGTTACCAAGGGGTGGTACCGCCCCTCCCCCCAGATGGCGCTGAAACCTTGCACGGAGGCAGACCGGATTCAAAGGCAAATGGGAGACGTTAATTCAATCCAACAGGAGCGGCCCGTACAAATTTTATAGATAAAAATATACAGGATACCCATAAAAAACTCACTAAATAAATCGAATAATACTGTTTTTACCATAAATACCATATTTTTTTCAATTATAAATTTCATGAATCCCCTCCATTTTTTGTTTAGAGTAATTGCAAAAATGACTTTTTTTAAATCCTATATATTCCAATTCTACTCTGAAGGGGAAAGAATATTTGCATGTTATTTGTAGCGCCATCTATACTTAATTAATAAAATTACTTATGCGAATAAAGTTATATACAAAAGATAGCTGAAGTAGGTATAATGACTAAACAGAAAACAAATTAATTAAAGTATGCAAAAAATTACTAATAAATTAACGAAATCTGAATAGACACTAACGTTAAAAAACTTTTTATAATATTTAAGGAAAGGATTGAGTAATCATTCAAATGTATACACATTAAACGTGAAAGAAAAAAAACAATCTGTACTAGAATTGAGTCAATGAGACAATTATCTTTCTCTAGTTTGCCTTTATTACATCATTTAAAGGAGAGAAGCTTGAGAAGCGGCTTTGCTATAAGTCTACTTATGTATCGTTGATGGCAGCTCAGAGGTTTACTGATAACAGGCTTATTGACAACCGACTAGTTAGAAGAAGACAGTCAACCAAGCTTAGTAAATTACGACTGTTACCTAACACATAACAAGAGTGAATAATCATTTCTGACACCATCTAAAATAAATCACTACATGAGTCGAACTATTATACACATTAGGGTGGTTAAAAATGGTGCCTTCAAAATTTCAATGATGGATAGTGCGGAAGAGATGCCTCTAGTGGCACGAAGATCATTGACAAAATTTAAAGTTTCAACAAAATGCTGATTTTCTGACATTTTAAACAAAGTGAAAATGTTAAAATTATTTTATTTTACTGCATTTTAAATTTTAAATGCGCTGTAAATTTTAAATTACCTCTTTATTTCGATTAAAATTTAACAATACGGGATATTCTAAGAAAAAAGTTGGTAAAAGTTTTACCTTGTATTGTGTTGTAAAATTTGGTTTGGGATGGTCATTTTTTTTTTTGCTACTCTCGAAGGCTAAGCACCACGATCTATTGCTTGAAGCGAATTCCTAATGTTTACAACCCATCCACTGCGGCAGCGGAATTCGGACCCAAAAACTAGCCAAGAGGAAGTAGTTGTACAACGAATTTCGCACATTACCATCTTCCCTTAAAATGCTTCATTCTTAATGTTTTGCCTTTTTTAAGGCTACAAAAAATTTTTTAGAATTGATTTTCGGCTCTTTTATTGTAATTGCAGTTTTGCTCTGATGAAAGCATACCTTCCTACATGGCCACATATCTTCAATTCAGCTTTCGGCTTATTTTAATCGTTCTTTTCCCAATTTGCGTGCGACTTTGAAAGCAGAGTGTTGATTCTTCCAAAAACAATCCTGCAATTATATTTTCTTCAATTTCTCTTAACAAAAGACTGAGTGATTGGAGACAGTGCTGATACCGGTTGAGAACCAGTCATTGTAGTCATTGTTCTCCATAGCCTAAAAGTTCAGTTTTAGAACCTTGCACTTTCACACTCTACTGTTGTTTCTATTGTGGCAATTTTAAAAAGTTTAACCCTTAATTTTCTTCCATCTTTGATCTCACAATTTACCATAGCTTATAGTAAATTGTTTGGCCATAGCATTCGTTTACACTAAATGCACTTTTTCACTATATAATTAATGAAGGAAAATTGACAGGTGAACTATCTTCCCTAAGTGTATAAAATATATCAGCGTACCTTGGTCGGTTCTTCACGACGTACCACTAAACACTCATACTACGTACTGCGCAAGAAATTCTACGACTTTGGTAGAATTTCTCACGCAGAAATATCAGAAGTTCTACCAAAGAATTCAAAGAATAATGTACAAACCTAACAACTGGCAGTTGTGAACTACCTAGATTGCCCTGGCTTTCTGTTTTGAAAATCTGGAAATCACAGTCCAGTCGAAATAGTTGTATAAATTTCCAGTAAATATACTTTATCTGAGCTGAAATCTTCAGTATTTAACATTTCTTTCGTCTACGGTACAGGAAAGGCTTTAAAGATAGCACAAGTAGATATTCACTATCCATCAGATCCTATTGGGTCGGAAAAGTCTAAGGTCTGGTCCATTCTTCGTCTAGTAAGCAATAAATGTCCCAGTGGGAGCTTGTTTGTTTGAGGAATGCTACAAATGTTGCAGTTTTCTCCTCAATATTTTTTAAATTAGACAATGACAAAGTTTGTTTTCCCGTGTTAACAGAAGTTTTGACAGAAATGGCTGCTGTTAGTTCAGAAATATTCACTTTAATGATAATCATATACAGACAACACAGGCGTGTGAACCAAAAATCATCATTTTGTAGAACCTTTTAACGGCTTTTTAGAAAAATTAAGAATTGTATTAAAATTTCAAATTTTTTGTGTGAACTTAATGCTACCACAGGCATCCTTTTCTCACTACCCATAATTGAATATAAAGTTCTTTTTCGAACCACCCTAATGCACATATTGTCAAGCTAATCGGTTAATGTCACAGGAAAACTGAAAACAGTTCTACTAATCTTATCTTTCACACAAAACAAGAGTAGATAATCGTCCGTGACACCATTTTAAATATCACGAAACGAATGAAACGTTTAAGTACAAACTATTGAAAAACAAAACAATTAAAACTTTAAAAAACACAGATAAGGAAGGAATCATGTCTGTAGATGCACCTGCAAAACAAGCAAACACTGATTTCGGCGACCGAAAGTCTGATTCTTCCAATGAGACAATTTTTATCAGATATATTACACAAAAGCGATTAAAGGCATCAGCGACAAAGAAAACATATTTTGCCTTCCAATTACTGCCCGAAGCATTGAGACCCAGTTTACAAACAAGACAGAATAAATGGAAGCTAAACTGAGAGGGCCCACGAAAAGTAACATTTAATCAGCAGAGCTCGGACGCAAATGAGACAGGAATTAGGAGGCTTGAGTGACAGCTAATGGGGAGCCAACTGTCCGGTAGAAACGCGGGGATTAAAAGTACTAGATGGACTTGGAGACTTGGATTAACCTCTAATCTGCCCGTGAGTACTCAGCCCTTGCGGATGAAAAGGATTGACGAGGGTGACCTAACAGCATATAATTAATGACCAAATGAAGGTTTTGGAAAAGTTCGGCGCAGCATTAGTGATAAGCTGGGCATTGGGGGTATTCATTCCAAGCACCGAGAAATTTCTAGAAAAGTTCATTCATCAGTGTCTAGATTCCAGAGTCGACAAAAGTAAAGATAGATAAGGAAACTATCGGAGAGAAGGGAGGGAGAACAGAATTTTCATAATTTGCATTGCGCATGCTTCCACATAAAAGATATTTTACATTTATCTATAAGATCAATAAATTAATTTCAGTTGTCTAGTACAAAACATTCGTAATGATTTCAAGTAGCCTTTCTGGAAAAGATATGAAACACATTACAAGCGTGAAATCATTAATAATTATATTAAAAATTTATTTCAAACGACGAATGGAATTAAAGCTAATACTGTTGGTCAAAAATATGAAATATAGTTATTGAAGGTAATTGAAGCGGAGAGTTGACAAAATTAAGTTGACAGTGAAAATTGACTTTTTATAAAATTAGGTCTTAGTCAAAAACCTTTTACAAATCTTTAAACCAGACATGACATTTAATTCAAAAAGTTTCATATTTGAGGAATTAATACGTGACAACATAATGAGATAAAGTAATAAAACGAAGTCTTTTTTTCCTTTTCCCCCTAACTTACCTTTGAATTTAATACAAAATACAACGGAAGAACAAACATCATTTCAAAATACCCTAATAATTAATAGACTTCAAAGATGCTAAAGAAAAAAAAAAAAAACGATGCTATCTTTCTAAGTCAAGCTTTGACTAATGCTTAACTTTTCTATATACTTTACCTGTAATATATTTTTAAGGTGAAGTCTACGCACTCTACAAAAACTCAGAAAAAAAGAAAAGCTAGCACTTCATTCAGTCCATCAAATAAAGGAATGCATAAATAATAAGTTCTCAATAAAAAAGAGTAAGATCTGAATTACTGACCTTTTATAAAGAGAAAGGACACTGGAAGTAAATAAACAACATGCATACAGTCTGATAAATATACTTCTCTGTTGAAAATGTAATTTTAAATACAGAACAACGCGACACTGGGGAGGTACGCTAGAATTTCATTAAACAGTAATTAGAGCCAGACTGAAAGAAAACAAAATAATAACAACAGTAGCTAAGATTAGACAGCACGTCCCACCCTAAAATGCTGAGGGCTTCCTTGCAAGGCTTGTTAAGCAGCTTAGATAGTTACGACACCTGAGCTTCAGGTAAGGCCGGTACGCTTCGACCGTTCTCAACGGGCGGGAACTTGGCTACACAGTACACGAGAGACGGGAAATTTTGTTTACCGAATGCGACTATTAATTGGAGAGTACAAGTCGCCTTGAATACGGCCAGGTTAAATAAATCAAAATTAATGTTTATCCAGTGGAAGACAGCAAAATTTCGCTAGATTTTTGTAACATCAAATAAACTAATTTAACAAAACATTATTCCGCTAAATAAAGCACCTAAAATTTCATACCAGAATCAATATTTAAAAAAAAAAAAATACTCTTAAAAATTATGTTAAAAATAAATAGGTTTAACAGACCAGTGTTAAAACTTTTATTTTCTTGTTTGTCTTTTATTTAACTACTCTTAACTACTATTTTACTGTAGCAGTAATTTAGGGAACCAGATGCTGGAACAATTAAAGTTGCGTATTTCAATAAAGTTAAACATGGGTTCGGAAATGAAAATGAAGTCAATAAAAATAATGATGAGATTCATTACTCTAATATTAATTATTAATTAGCTGACTTCCCAAATAAATAGACTAGATGGCCTACACATATTAACAGCGAACATTCGATAGTTTTAAATGGCATTTTTCTCCGATTTCTACGACAGAAAATGAAATAAAATTAGCAATGATTCGAAATTCATGGACAATTTCTAGGAAACTCAACCGTCCATTGTTCTTACTTTCTTTTCAACGCTTCACATCTCATTTTCTTTTTATTCCTGTGACATAGATTTTAGTTGAAATGCTGAAACTACTTATTCATTAAATTAATAAACAAATTAAATTATCATCCAGTAAACAAGAATAGTTATAAATGAAAGGTTGAGAATAAACTAGAGTAAAGCTATTTCAACGATACTGGTTTCTTAAAACTACTACTATCGCTCTTGAAGTCAACAAGAAAAACTAAAATAATGAAGATAAAGTGGAAACAATTCTATTAAAGCAATCAACTAAATTAAAGTAATTTATTTCTTATTGGGCATATTAGGATAATTTACAACAAATTCAAGTACATAATACACGTTTTTATTTCAGTAAAATCTTTTTACTTGATAATTGACCTCCCGCATAGCAACGAATATAAAATATACTTCATACCGATAAATATAAAATATACTTCATCACAATATATATCTTGGAAAAGTGAAGAACAAAATCAAAAAACTAGCACAATGGTTCCGAAACGTTTTATGCTCATGGACCCCTTCTCATGGGCCTCGAAGTCAAATAACTGTATAACTACTATATAATAAAATTAATTTAATGTTGATGCTTTTAGTAAAATAAAGTTTAATTAAAGCAGTTTGATAATTAATGTAATATCTATTGAAATTATACCTCGTGTTTTAAATTATTTAAAAAAAAATTCTGACAGGTGAGTTTGAAGATTCATATATTAGTTGTGTTTGGTACTATTTTTGTGAGTAATATTCCCAGGTCTCAATCAGTACATCGTTACAGTCGTTTTTTATTCATTTTTTTTTTCGTAATGAAGCTCAAAAATTTAAAAATAGGCAAATAATTTATTTATTGCTTTTTAAAATTTACACGGTAATTCAGGTAAATCTTGGTAAAGTTTCAGGCAGGTCAAATTGTTTTCTTTTAATCTAAATTGCCTTTGCAGTATTTTATCGCCATTTGATATATTTTCCTTTTAATTACATTCTGAAATAATTAATGTCTCCCAAGTAACTAAATTCACCTGGTAGCGTTTAAAATATGCTTTCAGATAATACAATTTTCCTTGCTTTTTTAACTCTAATTACATGACTTCTTTCATTTTATATGGATTTTAATTTCGAATATTTCTTTCATTTTGAATTCAGTGGCGCCATTTTTATTTATCCGAATTTTAGACGCCCGTCTTTTTCCATTAATCCTAAATTTGGTTTAGATACTGTATTGAGCTTTTACATATGTATTTCTTGTTAATTACGAACTAAAATAATTAAAAGCTTAATTCATGAGTAGTTTAAAATGTGCTTTAGAATAATACTTGTAATAATAATTATATAAATTCAAATATTTTTAATTCTTTTCATGTAACTTCAATTTATCTATTTTTTTTTCAAACGAAGATCTATTCCGTTCATGTGGTAACAAAGTGAAATTTAGAAAAAGTAAAATTTAAAATTAATGCCTATTAAATTTTACTTTTTATTCCTACTTCGGACCAATCTCACGAAACTCGATTAGAGTTAATTAGGAATTATTTACTACACAAATCTAACACAAATCTGATTATCTTTAGTGAGTTCGGGACTCTATACTTTTGTTAGCATATGTACCTTGATCCCCTTTCAATACGACAAGAAATGTTAGTTTTTTTTAGCCAAGAGAAAAGATAAATTACCAAATATAGTGTTAAGTTTATAAAGAAAATGAAAATAAAAATAAAGTATTTTATTTTAAGTTGCTATATTTTTTAAAATTCTTAAAATTGCTAATGTAGTATATTCTAAAAAAATGATTTAAATTTTTACAATAAATATAGTATTTCAATTGGCAACCTTATATACTCAAACCGAAGGGTGTGCGCGAAGCGGCTAGTCTTATTATAATAAATGAGATCATATACTAAATGTATTAGACCTCATACAATTCTATCAATACATTTTATAGAGCGTTAATTCTATTTTGTGGCAGCTTTCTTAAACGGAAAATAGTATATATATATTATTTATTAATAAACTAATTAAACAATACAAAGATATTTTCTTAGATATGTATATTATTTATAAAAATATATTTCCAAAAATTCTCTTATTAGATCTAGACACACTTTTATTTCAGCCTACTTTTGGTGAGTTATTGATTGTTTAAACACTAAAGCATTCACCATTAACTATTTGCAGATCTTTTGTAAAGAAAAGTGTATCGGGTAACTTTATTAACCTTTAAATCGAACTCAAGTAAAATGCTCTTATTAATATTAGAAATGTTCAATGTTATTAGTAAATATTATACGGGCCATGCAAGTTTGATCCAACACATTTTTGTCTAAAACATTATCTTGTAAAACATTTTGTAGGGAATACCAGCACTGCCACAGATAATAACATTGATAGGATTGTTTCAACATTCCGAAGAATAATGTAAATAGTCACATTCTTTTCCACGCTACGTGCAGCTAAAGCAATTCCAAATTCTAAACTTCGAGAAGGGAACCTAAGTTATGCAATTTTACCGAAGCAGGTAGTATTTATATTGCCATGGTGCACCCCACTCTTCACTACAGTTAGCCTAACTCTTCGCGTCAAGTTAATTGTAAAGTCCGCAAAGTAATTTTATTGGATAGTCTCATAAATCAGTAGACTTCTTTGTTGCACATTAAACAATGCTCTTTTTCCAATCACTAAGTTTTTATTGCATTCAAAAAACGGTTTTAAACGTTGACAAGCATATTGACAAGGTGCATCATTAAGTGGTCTAGTGATCTTAGATCAGAACGTTTAACATTCTATTGGGAATTTCTTGCTTTCGATCTATTTTTATAGGTCTTAACAATAATATGCTGGATATTCCTTAAAAAAGTTCCCGCAGTTCTAGCAATCTCCTCTGGTATTTTCATACCTAAATGAACACAATCATTTAGAACATTCGAAAGTCAAAATACTGTAGTTGGACCACAGTATAATGTCTTTTAATAGCAGAACAGGGAACGATAAATTACTGGGTTTATTCAATCAGGATTCAAGGATGCAGAAATTCACGAGATGTGGAAAAGAAGACTGTAGTTAATTGAAGAAATAATGTATTTTATGTTTGAAGTTTTGTTTTGATATTTAAAAGTCAGAGCAATTATTTGGTGAAAGACAAACAGTACATTACGAAGTTAGAAACAATGTATGTTTAGTCACAGCAATAAAACATTATACATAAAAAGTAGTACAACTGTTAGAGAAAATTTTAATGGCTTCCGGTTAGAAAAATATCACAGAAATTCTCCCGAGTTTCCGTTTAGAGATACCTTAAGACTCCTCTTTAAAAAACAAAATGAATTTAAAATAACCTCCACAAAATTTCTCGAAAGGTAATATATTCAGTCTCGCAACAGCGGTATGGAAAAAAAAATAATAGCTTATAAAAAAAATACTATAGAACCCAAATGGAACTGTAATGGACCAGTCCTTGTGATCTCGTCATTTATAACACAAGATTCGCAAATATAAACGATCATGATAGAAAAATTACTTGATTTATAGAGAGCTATAGCTTAGATATTGAATATTCCATCTTACTGATTTTTATGCACATATAAATATAGCCCTGTAATGGTATCATTCAGTCAAATGCGGTATATTCCCCCCTCTTGTTTATTAAAGTATGGAAATATAAATGATAAAACCCTACCTCCTTTGTTAATACTTTAGCAGACGAGAAAACGCGCGCCGAATTAGAATACATTTCAATAAATATCCTGACCATACAACGCTCGAACAATGCGAAGTGTGCAAAATATCTAATTCCATGAATAGTAATGACACAGTGAACGCGCTGGATTAACTGAAGTTCACCAAAGAAAGCAAAAGACATCGCGAGAAAATCAAACAGTTGCGATCACAGATCGACAGAAAGGTTACTTCCTCGCACTAACGCACCCGTCCCAATGAATATATTAAACGCAGAGCCCGATGACACGCTGGGGAAATCCAACTTCATTAAACCCTAATTAGACAGCCAGCTCGACACAATAACGCGACAAATAAGAGCAGCGGTTCAGATTAGAAAGAACACGTGCCACACAAGGCAACGAAGGGGGACTGCATTACAAGGCTCGCTAAGCTCCTTAGGCTGTTGCAATATCCATGCCATAGACAGGACCAGCCCTGTGCGGTTGGTCTCAACGGGCCTAGTTGTGCAGGGTAAAAGGAGAAGGGAAGAGCCGTTCTTTCACGGAGCGCGATTATTAATTGGGGATCAAGGGACTCTACCAAGTATGTCCGATGATCTAGTAATTGTGTTCTTTCACGATAGAGTGCGAAAAGAAGATCACGGATTCTTTTCTTTGCCAAATTCCATTACGTTTAGACTAATATGACAATCCATTTAGAGGCCATTATTTTTTTAATATAATAAAAATAAAATTTAAATTATAAGTGATGGGAAAAAACTCAATAGGAAAATGTGTATTAAAGCTGTGAAAATTAATTAAAGTAAATATTAACACGTAGTGCGATCTATCAAAATTTTTAAAAAAGGATAAAAAAGCGGTAGATAGTCTGATGTATAGTCAAATTTTAATTAATCTGATACACTCCCATATCAATCGATACCTGCAAATTATATACAAAATATTTGGCAACAAAAGAAAAAGCATTTACGGAGAGAAATAAATAAATCTCCTAGATCAAACGCCTAATGATAGCAGAGTTGGTAGGGCAACGTAGTTCGAATGCTATTCTCGATATAAATGTTCACAGTCATTTGGTTTCGAGCAGTAAATCCAGCTCTATAAGTAGCCCACTTGTAGCAAAAATTTAATTGCAGTGATCAGAACCAACCAACCTAAACCGGAGAGTAATATTCCATTCAATCAACGGAAGAGATATAAAAAAATTGCCTGAATCGAACGCCAAACAATGTTGGAGTTGGTAGGGCACCATAGTTCGAATCGTATTGTTGGCATTGGTGTTCGTATTCATTTTATTTTGATCTGCAAGTCTAGTTCTATAATTAGACCAAGCGTAACAAAATGTTGATTGTGGTGCTCAACTACCAACTTAAACCAAAGTAAAATATTCCATTCAATAACGGAAGAGAGATAGATAGATCTCCTTAAACAAACACCAAATGATGGCAGTGGTGGTAGATCACATAATTTGAATCCTATTGCTGGCCTAGTAGTTGTTTGCAACAATTCGGTTTTGAGCAGTTACATAATCAGCCCGCGTGTAGCAAAATGTTGATCGCATTTCTCAGAACCAACCAATCTAAACTAAAGAGAAACAATCCATTCAATATAGTACCGTAACGCAGCTCAAGTGTCTGAGAGAAAAAAAGTTTGTGAGTTTTTACACTTTATTGAATTTCGATTTAGTTTGGAGCTCCCTGCTACTGTTGTGTTGTTGGAATGATATATTGCTGCAGTTACAGCTACTGTTTTTCTACACGAAGACTAGCAAGACTCAAACCTACTGCTTAAAGCAGATTCAAAACGGATTCATACATTTATGCCAGCTATGGGATTCGAACCCACGAACTCCGATACCGAAGAGCACTACCCTTTCTGCTTATGTTTGGATTACACTTTATTGGAATTTTTCGCGACTTTTTTACTTGTTAAATAACAAATTTTCGTTAAATGTTATCTTTCAATAGCAAATCAGTCAAACACAAAAGAAAGACTATAAAGTTGATGAATAATATTAAATAATGGCTGGGCACCGGGCATCATATTATTATTTTTTAAGGCATGAACATGATTTTAATGCTTTTTTCTTTAAGTATCGTCATATTTTACAAAATTCTATTATATACTTAGGTTGGTAAAAATCTGGTGTTTGTTATTTTGTTGTTAGAAGCAGATGCACAACTCTAGAAACGAGAACGGACTACGAAAGCATGAAAAGTTTTTACTTCAAAATATTTCTATGATTACTTAGGAATGATTATATTTTTATATATAAGCTATCATTACGCAAAGAACATATAATTCAAAATGAAAAAAAAAAACCCAAAAATATTTTGAAAAAAAAAAAAAAGTCTAGATGATAAAGGTACAAAGGCATTTTTGATGCCTGTCTTAAAACAGAGAAAAACAACTGTAATTGTTAACCAAAGCGTAAATCATTGCTGAGACTCTGTGTCCTAGACCAACACCTCCTAAAGAGAGAGGGCCTGAGCACAGTTTACCAGAAAATGTGATGACGTAGTGGCATTAGGCTGACAACATTCTATTACTCTGACCAGAAAATTCAAGTTATCACTTTTCGCTATGTACTTATTTCCGTCGCCAAATGCAAAATCAAGATATATGTAAGGAATTTCGTTTTCTGAGCGGGAGAAATGAAAGTTCCTTTGTACTTTCTTTGTGTATGTGAATTCAATCTATAATTCATATATTGATAATATGGTTAATTTTTTGTGTTAATGCCGTTTAAATGTATTGTTCCTTTTTGTAAAAGCAATTATGATTCTGATGATAACAAGAAATCAGTTTACTCATTTCCAAGAAACGAAATTTTGAAACAAAAGTGGATTAACTCGATTCCCAGAAAAAACCTGACTGTGAACAAGAATTCTCGGGTAAGTAACCACTGTTGTTATTAATAATTTTTAAGCATAAGATGTAAGATTAAATCATTACTTAAAAATTAGATTATTTTTTACAATGATTCTTTAGATTATAGACTGTACTTTTGTTTTGACTAACGTATTTGAAGAAATTTGAGGAATAAATAGTTTTCTTTTTTTTTTTCATATATATATATATATATATATATATATATATATATATATATATATATATATATATATATATATATATATATATATATATACAGAGAAACATTGTGTGCATAGTTAGATAATATAAATTAATTTTGATTAACTGCTGTTATTTAAAATATAGTTTGTCATAAATAAATAATACGAGCAAATTTTACAATCCAGCTTGTTTCATTTTTAGGTCTGTAAATTACATTTTTCTGAAACAGATATTTAAAGGGAAACACATTTTTTGGAATAAACAACTGGTAATAGAATATCTATAACTTTAGACAAACCAAGATTGCGAAAAGGAGCATTTCCATCCATATTTAGAGGATGTCCATCATATTTGGCAAAGGAAACTTCACACCGTGAAAGCAGAGATGATAAAAATTTAAGGTAAATATGCAAAATATATATTACAATTTTTTCAGAACTTACAACTTAATTAAAATTATGCTGAAACATATTTATGCTAAATATCATATTTGTTTCTTTTCTAAATTGAGTAAAAAAGTTAATTATTATTACAGTATATAACGTTTATATCATTAAAAACATCAATTAGAATTAGACATTTTGATGATAAATTGATTAATTTTTAATGTTTAAAAATATTCCTATATGTATAGACTGTTGAAATTTTTGTATTTTCATTTATAAAGCAACTAAATGAATATATAGTGTATATATTATATATATATCATTGGCGTTGACGTATGGATGTACCCCATTTAATGCTTTAGTAAAAAGTAGAGTGAATTTCTGTTTAGATGATTATTTTTAAACATATTAAAAAATTATTTTATTTGTAACATACTAAAGTACTGCATCATCTCTTATTAGGAAAGAGGAAGAAGCATTTTCAAAAGCTATAAAAGAGAGCTTAGAATTAGTGGAAAATTCTAAATATGTTTTCGATTCTTTAGCTGAACTTTCTATTTGTGTATCCCAAAATGAACTGGACAATTATTGGACATTTTTGGATATGAAAAATAACATAGTGTTTGCACATATAGAGTTGCCAAATCCCCAAATAACTTCTTCCCTTTGTGTTGATGAAAATTTATGTGTATCAGTGTTTTTTAAAAATACAAAGTTCAACAAAGTAGGTAAAAATAGGCATCACTTTCCTTGTGTTTTGACCGACTTAAAATCCATATTTGATGTCTTAGATGTATTAAAGAAACTATGCAATTCCTCTAATGTTAATAATAAGGATTTAAGGTTAAGTATTATTGTTGACATTCTAAAAGATATAAAAGAAGATTTTGATGAGAAAAAACTTATGCTGGCATTTTTAATTGAGCAAATTGAGTTAATTAATGTAAATATCAATCGAAGAGTTTACAGTTGTGAAAGTCTTATATTTTACTCACTTCAGTATCTCCCCATACATATAATTTTTTACGTAGTAGTTGCAATATTATCATACCACACCCTAGCACAGTAAAACGTTTAATTTTAAAACAAAACTTAACTCCAGTGACAGAACAAAATGATAACAATTTTTTGAATTACATAAAACAGAAAGCTGCATATTTAAAATATAATGAAAAACATGTAATTTTACTTATGGATGAAATTCATTTAAAACCATTTTATGATTATAAGTGTGGGAATATTACTGGAGTTTCATTTGACTGTAAAGCTGCAGCAAAATCTGCTTATGCTTTTATGATTCAAAGTGTTTGCTCAGACAATAAAGATGTTGTACATATCTTACCAGTTTATTCTATAGATTCAAATACTCTTTATACATATATACTTAAAATTGTGTGTGGTTTGGAAAGTATAGGATTTAATGTTTTCTGTTTCATTAGTGACAACAATTCTATAAACAGAAAAGCAATGTCATACTTTTCAAAAGACAATAGTCATAATTATGTGTATCCTCATCCTCTTGATCCTAATAGACCTTTATTTTTTATGATTGATTCTGTCCATTTACTGAAATGAATTAGAAATAATTGGCTAAATCAAAAAAAATTTGAAAAGAATATGTATTACCCCAAATGGTTTGATGATAATAAAACCCCTGCAGATAAAAATAATATATGCACAGCTTCAATGATACCTCTTAAGAAAATGTACAAAGTAGAATCTAATAATTTTGTAAAGTATGGGTATACTTTAACAGTAAAAAGTTTAAATCCCACAAATTTAGAAAGACAAAATGTAAAACTAGCAATTCAAATTTTTAATGAAAATCTTGCTGAGGGTTTAATGATATTTGGCAAAAAACACAATTTAGAAAATTATGAGGGAACAGCTAATTATATCAAAATTATTGCAAAGTGGTGGGACATTTTTAATGTAAGAAGTCCTGTTAAAGGGTTTCACAAAAACAACAAATATCAGGAGCCATTAACCTTTTCAACTGATGAAATAAAAATACAATTTATCGAGAACATGTTAGACTGGTTAGATACATGGGAAAATTTTAAAATGGATACAGGCTCTCTAAGTAAAGAAACCCATCAAGCTCTAACCCAAACGTTAAATGCAATGTTAAATATAACACAGTAGTGTGTTGAAGAATTAAAGTTTAATTACTTGTTGACGGGCAAATTTCAAACAGATCCATTAGAAGACAGATTCGGTAAATATAGACAGTATTCAGGTTCAAATTATAACATTACAATAGCTCAACTTTTTGAAAATGAATCTAAAATAAGAATGCAAAATTTAATGCCATTATTAAAATTTCAGCCCTTTGAGTTTAATGATTTAAATATATCAAACAATAATTTGAAAGAAAATTTTTTACCTCTTTAATTGTTTCTGTTAATGATAGTGATTTTGAAAAGGTACATGATATTTTGCCAATTCTTACTTATATCTCTGGATATTGTGTTTTTGCAGTCTCGAAAAAAAATGAATTGTTCTTTCTGTGAAGCTAAATTAACAATAAACAAATACTTAGATTTTAGCGAAAAATATATTTTAATAAGGAATCTAGATCGAGGTTTACTACGTCATCCCCATGATAAAATCATTTTCATGATAATTCATAATTATATTATTTTGACAAAATTGTTAATAGAATTTGAATGTGAATTTTTAAAATAGTAAATCAACGCCTATTTGCAGTAAACACTACTTTAAACATACTTTCATCAAAAGAAATATGTTTAGATTTAGATGGTTGCATGCAAAACCATGAAAGTGATCAGATCACAAAACAAATAATTTGGGCTTCCACAAATATACTTTTAGAATATTTTTGCAAAATAAAAAATAATATGTTAGATGAAAAACGCAAAGAAAGGAGAGAATCAAAAAATAAAACTCCAAACACTTATTAATTAACATAGTTTCTAAGCTTGATTTTAAAACATTTAGAGCTTTCCTTTATTTGAAATTGAGAGCAATGAATTTAGACATTTCACCAATAACTAACGTAGGTTGAAACTCATAGGTTGTATATTGTAACTGGTTTTAATATATCTTGAACAAATTTTCTTAAGTATATTATGTATGTTTTTATTGTTAATGCATAACTTTATAATCTCGTGTAAAGAAAGGAAGTTAAAGTCTAATTTTCTATTAATATAGTTATTACTCTGTTATTCAGTAATGAAATTTTCATCATAGGTTATATATTGTAACTGATTTTAATTATCTTGAACAAATTTTCTTTAGTATATTATGTATGTTTTTATTATTTATGCATAACTTTATAATCACGTGTAAAGAAAGAAAGTTAGTCTAATTTTCTATTAATACAGTTATTACTCTGTTATTCAATAATGGAATTTTCATCATAGGTTGTATATTGTAACTGATTTTAATATATCTTGAACAAATTTTCTTAAGTATATTATGTATGTTTTTATTATTTATGCATCACTTTATAAATGCTTGTAAAGAAAGGAAATTAAAGTCTGATTTTTCTATTAATACAGTTATTACTCTGTTGTTCAATAATGAAATTTTCATTGTTCTTGTTTAATTTTAACATGAAATGTAAAAAAAATTGTTTTGTTTTGGAGAAATAAAATTTCATTTAAATGTGTGTTTGTTTACCTTATTTATTACAGTGTTTAATGGGTTTTTTTTGCACTTCAAAATTTGGGAAACATTTTTCTAATTCTTGAAGTTAGATGAATTAGTTTTAAATATATTTCCTGTGTTAAATGTAGAATATTCTTAAAATTTTATGAATACATTTTTTAATAGTAAGAGAAGCATAGATAGTAAAATTGTAGGATGCTTTCTTTTTCTATAGGTTAATCAGGAAAACTAACTTGCTATAAATAATCATCAGTAAATGATAAATCAATTTTTTATTGTTGCCGTTAAAACTACAGCATCAACTGAACGGCGTTGATAGCCAGCCTAATGTCGTGACGTCACACTGAGAGTGCTCAGGCCTTCTCTCTTTAGGAGGTGTTGCCTAGACTCAGTTAATCAACCGCAAAAAAAGGTTAAACACGAAACTTTTAAGCCTTTTAGATATAAAATCTTGTTTGTTTATTTTTTTTTCGTATCAATCAGATTTTTTAAAATATAAATCGGATTTTTTTTATTAAACATTACAAATGAAGCTATTTAATTTAGAATTAAATTTATAATTAATGATGAAGTTTATATTATCCTATTTATTTTCTTAATATGTACATTATTATTTACAAATGATAAATTAAGGATTAAATGCAAGAAATATAATTTTTTTAATCTTTTTCAACAAAATCTTACAAACTGGACACACTTTTTCTTCCACAAACTTGAAAAAATTATTTATAAAATCCGTTTTTAAAGTGCTGGTAATAAAATAAACAGAAAAACAAATGTAAGCGAAGATATCATAGATTTCAATACCAGATTAAAAGAAAATCTCGAAAAGAATCTTATTGGGATAGAAATTTCTTTATTAAAGGAAGGATTTTTAAACTTTATCCTCTGCAAATGATGAGTCACTATGCCTTCTAATGCGGCCACTATTCATGCAATAAAAACACATGTTTAAAAAATTCACACACTATAAAAAAAATTGTATTGAGTTAAATCAATGATTTTTGAAAATTCCGTGATTTAAATCATGACTTATACCATGATTTATATCAAGGTAACATAAATCAACTAAATCTATCACATACACATAATTTTTTATAACTTTTCCCATCTTTAACCTTTTATGTCTCGCACGACAAAAAAAATCATTAACATTATTCCTACCTTTTTAATAAAGGGTTAGATACAAAATCATTTTATAGGTTAATTTCTTTTTCAGATGTATTCAACAATGCGCGTAAGAAAATACCACGTTAGGAATACTTACAAATCAGCGCAAACTAAAAGTACGAATAACATAAACAATTCTTATTACAAGGAAAATTACTTGAAAGAAATAACAGAACAGGGTATTTGATAAACCAACAAATACATTAATTTACAAGTGCTTATATTCAGCATTTTCGAGAAAATTTAATTTCGACAGTAGTTACTTATTGACAATGTAATGTTAGTTTTCGAACTCCGATTTAATGTAAAATAAAGCAAATATACATTAACAGATACATAAATTTTAAAAGGTTAAGCGAATTCTTTCAAAAACTTTCTAAAACTTTTAATGCATTAGAACTATAATCATAAGTGGAGCTTAAAGTAACGTCAATTTATATTGAAGTAGCGTAGATAGGAAAGAGAAAAGAGATTGTGTTTTAAATGTGTATATAACGCAGCGAGATTTAAAATACAGAATAAATAAGAAAAACTGGAAACGATGCGAAAAAGAACAAGAACAAAACTTTGTCATGATTTCTACTATTTTTTCATTTGATGAAAAACTACAGCGCTTACTTTGCCCAACGAGAATTTGAAGACTTTTTACGCAGAACAACTTTTAAATACACAAACACACATTCACAACCTCTTCTCTTATATTCTAAACCATCGGAGAAACTTGAAAAAGCTTATGGGGAAAAATGGAAAAACATTTTGACGAAACATGAAAATAGAAAAAAATATCAAGAATTCTCCGTCTCTAAACTTAAAATTCAGAGCAGCATTGAAATATGCTTAAATTTTCATTAGTTCCCATGAAATTTTACTTTTATGCTCTAAAATACTTTTTAAAAACTCCTGCAAAATTTTGAATCCCATTACCTCAAGTTTAAAGATACTCCAACTTAATACTGCTAGATTTATTTAAAATATTGCATTTTTTATTTAGTTTAAAATCCGTGTAATTAAAATAACCAAAATTATTTTTCAAACTATCTGCAGCAACATAAAATAAGGATATTATAAGGATATTCAAACTATTTCTAGTAAAATGAACTCTATAAAAATTTTAATATCATAAACAATAAAATACTGATGTTCAGAAACAGGGGGACTGGAAGATAAAGCATGGTCTCATTTATATAGAAACACCTGTAGAACTGTATTCCCAGCATGAAGACTGTACGTGCAGGGAAAAAGATTTTACAAAAGACAATTTTTCCTTATCACGGAAAGACCTTATCCCCCTACATAATAATAGCCTAAGTTGTCTGTCTGTCCGCGAATTTATGAAGCGGTTGTACCTGGAATGGATACAGGCATCCATATTGGATTTTTTATGAGTTAGGGTTAGCAAAATTCAAAGCGAGTTCGAAATCCACCTCACCCCCCCCCTTTTTTCGAGCGTTTAATGCTATTATTTCAAGCCTTATTCTCCCTCTTATTCTATACTAAATTCCTTATTGATAGGATGGCGAGGGCGGAGCGCAATATTTAAATTTTTGGACTGTTTTTACTTGACCCTTATATATTCTAACCATTTCCTTTACCACGTGTAAGCTGGCACATGGGGTAGAGTGTCTGCCCATTTGATCGTCGTACTTCTCGGGTTGATGATTCTGCCCCCGACGTAGCCGAATTTTTCTAAATGTTGAATTAATTTAATAATTTCTGCTTTTAAATTCTTATTCCTAAAGTTGTTTTATTATTTTTAAAATAAATTTTTACCATTCTTCAAATTTTTATGATTTTTTTTTATTTTTATTTTATTAAATTCACGTATTACCATTATTATATGATGCCCCATTTTAAGAGCAGGCGATTAAATGTATCAATTTATCACATAATAAATAGGTAAAAATAACAATTTTTTTTCTAGCATTATGACGTCATTCCTTTAACCATCTCATT
Organism: Pardosa pseudoannulata; assembly: GCA_032207245.1. Taxonomy (NCBI): domain Eukaryota; kingdom Metazoa; phylum Arthropoda; class Arachnida; order Araneae; family Lycosidae; genus Pardosa; species Pardosa pseudoannulata. The sequence goes on from CM063503.1 coordinate 118,071,657, forward strand.
TAATAATTTATTTTAGATTACTTAAATATCTTCTGCATCATTCCTATACGTTTTATCACTAAACTTAGATATCACGTAAATAATTTTCTTAAGGTAATATTTTGCTGCAAATTAATTCTCAGCTAAAAGACAAACCATTTTTTTTTTTACCTGCCTTATAGGGTACTTTAAAATTTTACTGATCCCGTCATATGACGGGCTATATGCTAGTACAACATATTAATCAAAAAAAGTTTATTCTATGTCTTTCCTTATCACATATAAGCTATACGTTAAATATCAAAGAATAAAAAGTGTAGTTTACGTCTATTAAGGGATATGACAGTATTGGAAAATACTTATGATAGCACATTTTTATTATTACTGGTCTTAATTAAATGTCGATTAAATCTAACACTATTTTCAAATCTTCATTCAATAAACTACATGCTGCACTAAAAAGACTTTGACAGTTTTTATTTCTAATGAAATTATTATAAACAGACAATAAAATTACGAATTTTCCACAACTCTTAAACAGATTTATTATACAGACATATCTTATGTACAAGAAACTGTTTAATTTATAATTTGTAAATAAAAATTGGAGAATTTTAAAATATAATAAATATTCTTTTACGACATATTGTGCAATATATTTTCATAATTTAAAATATAGTAGGAATACTTAGTAATTATTATTAGTTAGTTAGCATTACTATTACACCACCGAGTTCTTCCAAAACATTTAATTTAAAAAACAATTTTTTTCTAGTAATTTAACTTGATATTTAAGAACACACAAGATTTATATTCTTTGCAAATACGTAGATGAATTAAAACCACAAGAATGCCATTATATCAAAAAACAGATAAAATAATTTCTAAATTAGGAATTAATAAACGATTGGAAGTCACTATTATTAATGCCCTGAAAATTTACTCCCGAATAAAATTATACCCAAACACAAATAAGGATTAATCAATTCTGGTAAATCATGGACAAAATTGATTTTGACTAGACGAATAAACTTAACAATCATGTTTTTTAGCGATGAAGGATTGCAATATTTCCAGAAAAAAATTCATAAAACGTGGCACGTGGTTCATGTGGTATACGGCTGTTAAAATTAAGTATGAACCACGTGCAACATTAAAAAGTTATACGGCTGTTTGTTGAAGGATTTAATATTTCTGTATGATTATGAGTAAATGCCAACATATTCATATATAAACATGTTGCACGTGGTTCACACAACAAATTATTTCATACAAAATTAGCAAAAGTTTAAAATTGGTGTGGATTTTTTTTATAAGTAAGGCTAAAAAAGAAAAAAAAAACCCAAGAACCCAAATTTCGCTCACTTGTAGCGGTCGCATCTATTTAAAACTTTGCAAATCGATAACAGTACAATAATATGGTATCCATTTGGAAGTGGGAAGTAGCCACACCAGATAACAGATCCACACTGATAGAGGTTGTTTCTATTTCAAACTTAACAATCTTAAACAGATTAAGAACTTACTATAAGCGCACAAATTCATTTATTACATACTTGTTTTACGAATGGGGGTGAAAATCTAAGAATCCAAATTTCACCCACTACTAGTGGTCCCATCTATATGAAACTTTGCAATGTAATTCAGATAACAATACAATAATATGGTACGATCGAGCTTGTCTGATGATGGAGGTGGGAGATTTATTGGAATTTCAATGCAGAGGACGCTTTATTGAAATTAAACCACCATACTTGCAAAGAATATGTAGGCACCTACTCATAATCAGAGAGAAATATTAAATCCTTCAACAAACAGCCGTATACTTTTTAAATTAAGTTATGATACTCGTACATGAAAAAGGCAGATAATCGATAGACCTAGATATTCTAATTGCACTATTTATCATGTACGTATAGTTCATAGGAAAGCCTTTCATACAACTTGACCAAGTTCGGCGAAACTGGCTGACTCATTTCATAATAAATTATTTTATACTTTTTAAATTAATTACCTTAATTAAAAATTAAAGTGGGACTTTAATTTTTTGAACTATAATTTATTCTATAGTGTGTTCGTGTTGTCATGAGGTTGAGTAAATTTAATAATTAATTTCATATTTCTAAAATAGTAAAGCTATTCCAATGTATTTTTTAGGCAAAAATAAGAAAGAATGCACATACAAAGATATAAGACACATAAAACTAAGACTGGACATATAAAATAAAAATGGATAAATGAAACATTTCTGGATAAGTGGGCTCATTATCTCTATAATATACAAATTAAAACATGAAACATTTTATAAATACCTATTAAAATAAAAGCAAAGGACTAGTGACAAAGGACAATGTCTGCAATATTTTCCTAACCATACAAAAATTGTTAATGCCCGTCCCTTCTTTTTTTATCATTGGGAAATAATTCAAAAATGTTTTTCAATACACGGACACAAATCAAGTACTCTTGAGAAACCGGTAAAATTTGACTCTGAGGAAAATAAAAAAAATCTAGAAACAGAGCTAATATAATTTGAGTTAGAAACAGATGCACAACTTTAGAAACGAGAACTTGAATAGGGGCTACGAAAGCGTGAAAAGTTTTTACTTAAGAATATTTCTATGATTACTTAGAAATGATATTTTTATATATAAAATTCATATGCTATCATTATGCAAAGCACATATAATTCAAAATGAAAAAAAAGCCAGAAACATTTTGAAAAAAAAAAGTCTAGATAAATAAAGGTACAACAGCATTTTTGATGCCATTCTTAAAACAAAGAAAAAACTACTGTAATTGTTAACCAAAGCGTAAATCAATGCGGAGACTGTGTCCTAGACTCAGTTAATCAACCGCAACAAAAGGTTAAACACGAAACTTTTAAGCCTTTTAGGTATAAAAAGATACGGAAAATGATGAGGAAAATAGAAACGTATTCAAACAACTTTTTTCCCGATTTATTGTAAGTTTTCTGTTTTATTCAGCAATAAGTCCCAAGCGTCTTCATTCATTCAGAAAAACAAAGATATTAAAACTTTCTGGGTTTTTGGCCGATTAAGTTCACGAGGGCTATCAACCCTTAAAAAATAATTTTATCAGGAAGAGGTCAACAAAAACAATATTTCTGGAAACTGAGTGAGATTTTAAAGTAAACAATTTGTTAACCTTTTCAAATTCATCACTGGGCGGTAAATGCTGATCATGTTAAAAAATATAAGAGTTTATTTGTTTATTTTTTAAAGCTATTTATCAGTGGTTCAGAAACTACATTACTAAATTAAAAAATTGAGTTTTATACAGAAAATGTAACGATCTTACAAATTTACACTTCAAAATACTTGCAAAACACAAAATTTTAATCTTTAAAAATATGAAACACATTGACAATAAATAAATGCATAAATAAATTAAACCAAGGTGTGTTTGCTTGATGTTTCAATGCAATTAAAAATTACCAGTTACTCGTTTGTAATAAGAGACATTTTAGATAATATTGTAATTTTTAAGTAATAACTTTTTAAGCAATATTGAACTAAATCTGCAGTAAAAACAAATGTATCTTTTTTATTGTAATAAGATTAGTGAATAGATTAGTTAAAGATATTACAAAGAAGAAATGTAATTTTTTTTACCTTAAAAAGTTTCATATTTTTCAAATTCAATTCCAAAAATGTGACTTTTTTACTGCATTCTTTACTAACCGTAAAAACCCCTCGTTTCTAGGTAATATCTTGTAACAAATCAGCTTACCTAACTGTTAAAAGAAGTTTATCTATCTTTAGAAATTGAAAATAGCATAAAGGTTGAGAGTCCATTGAGATGAACTGGTGTATCTTTCTATAACCTAACCTATAAATCAAAGATGTAGTCGCGCATCCCACAGGCCACATCATTTAAATTTTATCTATCACTATTGAAAATTAAAGTAATAAAATTGGGTTTTGTATCTGATTAGGTCTGGTCACAATGTATTTGTTGAAAAATTAAGTGATTGAAGACTTCTTTTTCTATGCAAGAATTTGATGATTAACATACACTCAGTCACATTCATTTATTAGTATACACTGCATAGTTCTGAGTATAACAAATATAATTATATACACAGTAATTCTTAATTACAGCAGTTAGAATTACTTTGACTAAGGTTTCTTTCATTTTCAAGGATTTATACTATTAATATAAAATAAAAAAAAAGAATGGAAGAGTGAACGAAATAAAAGAATGAAATTGTAAACAAGCCTCAGAAAATTAGTAAACGCCTGGAAACAACACCCATACGGAGTACCGGCAAGGTTTTATTTATTTTTCTTTCTTTCATAAGGCTAAAAGACACTTCAATTAAAGATTAAATACACAGAATCATACCAACAATATCATGGCATCCTTTAAATTCTCATAAAATTTATATAATTGTAAAAACTGCGTTGAGTACGCTATGGTCTCAACCGTTTCGCGAGAATTTAGTTTACGAAGAATAGACGAAACTTGTTCAGTAACTGTACATTGTGCGTTGTAGAAGGTCGATGGATTTTCTGGCTCTTTTAAAATTCGTGTTAAAAAATTTTTTTAATATAAACGTATTATGTGAAATGGAACATGCATCGAATCCTGATCTGAAAAGAATTCTTGGTGTGTGTTTCATTCAAACTTATTAATATTTTATGGATTCTTGAAAAGCTGTTGTTAATAGAAATCACACTGCTTTGAGAGAAAAAAAAACATACGGAAGTAAAGGTAAGACGTTTATGTCCAAAAGGGGAGGATTTACCTTAAAATCATGTTGGGTTCATAATGCCTTTACCAATTCGATAAATCTCTCAATTTTAGTAAACAGAGGTAATGTTTTTAATACTTCAAAAGGGAAAAAAAATTCCTACTCGAACAGGCAAAAGTCCCAATTTTTTTTGAACGAGTACAGTGTCCTTTACTTCCCAAGTACAGATATAACTATAGTAGCCCCTTAAGGACATCTCTAGAAACTTCGTTTGAAAAACCACTGCTATATATCGAGATACCTTATTATATGCTGCACAACAATCCACTACTTTACTAGTTTCAATAATGGAGTATGCAAGAACGTCTTGTAACAGTGAGTTTTCTCCAAACCACGTGTAATTCTCTTTGAATTGAAGTTTTCGAAGTGGTAGCTCAATAATGTCTTCGGTCTTGACAGATGCGATCAGAATAAAACTGAAAAAGTACGGACAAGAAAAACAAAGTGGAACCGGTAACCGGAGGCAACAATTACGAGTAAAATGGGAGCTCTAAGACGATATAACGAGCAACAGGAGCAAAAGCAGGAAAAAAATGGGAAAAAAATCGCAGACGGGGGAAGGATCTAGAAAGCGAAGGGCATTAAAACTGCAAATGCCACGTCGGCAGTAAAAGCCGAGGAAAAAGAAGAGGGGAAGGCGATGTTGCCACAACGTAGAAGGCAATTTTACTGCCAAGAAGGGTGGGTTCTTGTATTTTCTACAATTTCAAACAGATATGTTTAGTTGCTGTTAGTGTACTGAAGTCATACTCCCATACATTTACACAGTGTTTGAGAATAAAATATTAATTATACAGAAAGGATACATATTTGTAAAGAAGAGGAGAATTAGGCCATTGATTCTACGTTTTTTTCAAATTTTAATATATATTTAAATCCGAAATATTTTTAAAATAGAACAATGACTGTGTGAAAACTGTCGTAATTTAAGAGTTCTAGAAAACAATATTCAACGGAATGGTTTAATGATAACATGTACAATTTTTCTCATACGCTAAATCCAACCTCCTATATTTTTACACTTTATATAGTGGTAGTAATAGTAATAACTGCCAAAATCTGTTAGAAACTATTTCCAAAATAAACGGATTAAAACTACGGAATTACATCATGAAAAGTTATAAGATAACAATTTTATATAAATATTTCTACCTAAAAAACAACAGTAGTCGAGGTACTTTAACAATAACAAAAAATAAATAAATGCAAAACAAAAGTACGATTACAAAATGTTAAGTTAGTTAACTTTCGCAGAAATTAAGTTTAAAAAAATAGGCGTAAAAGAGGATTTTTAAGAGATTTTATTATTTTACAGCTTAAGAAAAAGTAAAAATAAGGAAGTTTACGGCAACGAAATTGTACCAATTTTATTGAACTATGCGAGCATAGTTGGATGTAAGTGTTCACAAAATTATTAAAGTTATTTTATAGAGATTAAAATACCTCTAAATGGAACATAACAAATGATGAACTGTATTTGAAACTATTATCATCGTAACAAATATATTATTCTTTTAATGGTCTGATTCTCATAAAATAAAAGCAATTTGCTTTGTATATTTGCACGTGCGTGAATGGCAGCATAAACATAAAAGTAGTAAAAGAAAGCCTAATCTAATTTCTGTTGATATAAACTTACACATGCTTATTTCTTCGACTTACTAATCTGTTTTATCGCCGTATGAAAAATACATTTGTTAAATGATTTAACAACATAGTTGAATATTACACACAATTACATTAATATATTTTTTTTCTATCTCTCTGCTGCTGTATTTGCTTTATATTTCAAAGAGATGGTGATATTAACACTCTATGATTAATTTTACCTACCATCTATCTCATTTCATATATTTAGGAGTAAATTATGATGGATAAGAACATTCCATATTACATTTTCTTCACTCTGTTAAACTGTGAGGGGTTGGGGAAAGGAATATTTCTACTAATGAACGGCTTACATTTAAATAATTCTTGTAACAAACATTGCCTTGCAAAAAAAAAAAACCGAAAATTTCTAGGAAGAACTTTGACTAAAAGTATATTAAAATTTAAACAAAATTTACAGCAAGAAAAATTTCTTTAATTTTAGATGAATTTTAATTTTAAAATCTGGTTGAATTCTTTTCTCCGCTCCCCTCACCCTCTGTTTGAAAAAAAATAAAAAACAAAACAAAATTACTATTTATAAAAACAAAATTTACACGATTCGAACCGCTGAACTATGTATGTACACTCCCACTCGTTGCTGATTTCGTAGACTTATTTTAGAAAATTGGATATACAAATACTTTTTATGATTGTGAAACATAAAGCGAGAGTTTTTTCTAATTGATATTGTGAACAGTTTGCTTATAAGGAAAATACAATTGAATTTCTGTTAATGAGACTTAAGTCTGCTTTAGATTCAATTACATTTTCCTCATGAAGAAACTTTAAAATTTAATATTAATAAAAATATTTTCTGGTTCAAAGAGACATAGTACTTTTCGATCTGAAAAATCTCACCTATTATATCGCCTATTTTCGATTCAATATAAAACAGTTCTGATCTGTTTAGAGTAAAACTTTTCCTAGATCATTAATTAAGTTTCAACTTTATATTAAAAATATTTTGTTTTGTTTTGTGAAGTAATATAGTTTTTTAAAAATATAAACATGTACACTAAAATGAAAAAAAATTTCAAATCCACCTACCACTAATTTTTGATATTTGTAAATTAAACTAATTTTTTACGTCAGATAAAAGCTTATCTTTTTTTTATTATTCGTTGAACCTCAGTTATATTGTTACGAGCAATTCATTTTATTATTAGCATAATAAAGTAGGATTTTTTTTTATTTTCAATTTCTTTAAAGTTTTAAGTTTTTTTAATTATTTAAAATCTCAAATAACTTTAAAGTTTTAGGTTTACCGAATAAAAAAGATATTTTGCTTCAATTTGACAGAAAAATTTAGTTTATAATACACATATCGAATTTTTTTTTAAACTTTTTTGAAGTGAATTCTATTCTTTTCAGTTGGTGTACACTTTCTGCGTTAATGAAAAAAAAATATATTATTTGAAATGACGAAACGAAATAATTTTTTTTAAAGCTAAAGCATTGTTGAATATTAAAAAATTCTTTCTTAAACGAGCAAGACTCTTTGTATTATGATGAATCGAAAAAAGGATGTTAATAATGAATATTTTAAGTCTGGAAAGGTACTATGCCCCCTTATATTTTACACTTTTTAAAAGCAAAATCTTTATTCCCTTCTTCCCTCGGCATGTCTAATAAACGAGGAATCAATGTTGTGACCATAAATGGCTGATCGATTTGAATGGAAGCAAGCGAAAGACCGCAGTTCGTTTGCTTGGATTCCGAATGAGTAGGAGTATAAAATCCTAAACACCGGTCCAAACACGCGGAGTAAGAGGGCGCCATGATGCTGAACGGGGAAGCGGGAGGGAGATGCCAAACAGCAACAGTGTCAGGAGCAGCGTCGGAATCAATGGCCAGGAAAAACAACCCACATAGACTCCAAATATTTTGCTGCCAGAGGGGCCGTCACTCACAATAGGAAAACCGGCCCGCCTTCTATAAACTACAGCTGGGGTTAATCTCGAAAGAAGGGGGGGGGAGACATCAGAAAGGCGGGGCCTCCCTTAAAGCAATAAACACTGGTGGGAGCTAGGAAATTCTAAACAGTGGTGACAACGCTATATCTAGCTAGAGATAAATTTGCCCCCACCAGGAACAAGAACTACATGAGGCAAAGCAACGGTGAAATGAAAGGAAAGGAGAAGAGATTGTCAGGGGGAAGACAGAATTGAAATTAAAAAAAAAAAAAAAGTAAATATGGGTATGTGTGTTACATATATCAGGAAGACCATATTGTATAGTAGTTAATACAATGAACTTCTGAAATAGATTAAGTTCGTCCCATTTCCGATTATTGTGTGAGAAATGGTGGGTGCCTATATGTCACAATAAAATTACCACCATATCTGCATTTTGGAATGCGTAAATGCTACGCACGCATGCACATATGCATACACCGTACACACTCTATGCGAAACCTTCAATAATACAAAGTATGTCTTGTTCCCAATGAAACTTCCATGAGACATGCGTAGTTAATTACTCCCTCGTACATATGTACCTAATCTATTCAATTATACGAAACATTCAGTTAGACAAGTACTACTACTTCTCAGTAAAATCCTATGAGGAATGTATATAGTTAATTATTCCCTTGTGCGTTATTCAATAGGACAACAACATTCAGCTACAGGATTCCCACTCTTTTTCCAGAACAAAAATTAAGAACTTTCTAAGGACCAAAGTAACTTTTAATAAGGACCTACACGGCATGACGACATAAACCCTATTTGCTGAAGAACATAATTTAATGATTATTAACCAGACAAGGAATGTTTAATAAATGCCCTACAATATTTCACAATTAAGTTTTTGAAAATGCCAAAAAAATTAATACAAGATGAATCTATTTGACAAAATCTAATTTTTAAAAATGTACATCTACAGTTTGAGTGATCAAACTAAAAAGGATCAAATTAAAAAGGACTCATATATATATATATATATATATATATATATATATATATATATATATATATATATATATATATATATATATATATATATATATATATAGTGTGTGTGTGTGTGTATATATATATATATATATATATATATATATATATATATATATATTTATATATATATATTTATATATATATGTATGCATGTACTAGCTGATTATGCCCAATGTTGCCTGGGAAGGAAGAAAAGTTTTAGACTTTTCTATTACATCCAATGCAAGGAAAATTAAACTTCCATAAGTAACTGAAATATCTAGAAACTCCTTCATCCTACATGCTTCATTTAATTAAAATCTGCAGGACTATTAGGAAAGGGCAGATGACTTTATACTTTAAACCTTTTCAGTATGCTAAAGATTATTTATTTGTCAAATAAGTTATTAAGAAAAAACTACTATATAAGAAAACTGATAGCGGCGGATGGAGTCGATGGAAAAATTCATGCGCGTTCCAATGTAAAAATTAAGGAGTTCTTAAGGACTTTTGACAAAAATTAAGTAGTCTTAAGGGCCCTTAAAAATGAAAGCTAAAATTAAGGAGTTTTTAAGGACTTTTAAGGACCGTGGGAACTCTGAGTTATACAAGTATTTCTTGTTATCAGTGAAACTCCTATAAGGCATATGTAGTTAATTATATACCTATTGCAATTCAGTTTATACAAAGTTACTTCTTCAATATAACAAAGACTTATTCCTTTATAACAATTATAAAATATTCATCCATAAAAATAAACTCTTGGTCATAAAAATACATTATACATCATGTAGCTAACCTATTTATACTTAGATAACACAGAACACCACCCCCCCCAACCCTCACTATGCCCCCACAATAATTAAAAACAAAACCAAACATTTCTAACACTTAAACCCCCCCCTTGATTAAAATCACCCCCCTAAGACCTTAGGCGCTCCGACATAAAATTTCAACAATAAAATATATTATAACAAAAGATTAACAATAAATAAAATTAACCCCCATAACAATAAGCTTTTTCATAAAAATACCGAAATTATAAAACAGATAACAAATATTAAAAAATTACAATTCAATAGACACACCTTCCAGTGCATATATATTCCTCATATCTTATTACATTATACAAAAATTTGCTATATAAAACCCCAAATAGATTTTATTCAGATACGATAAGAGCAGTGTTTTTTGTGAACTGCTAACGATGGGACCCGCGCAAAGGCATAGCCTTTAATTGCTGTCCATTCCCAACCCTTACTTATATATTTAGATTTTTCAGTTAAATTAGTGGCTCTGTTTTGTTCCCGCACGTCCCCGTTTAATTTTTTACGTATGCCGAAATTAGGAGACAATAAAAAGAGAAGGAACACGCTTTCTATGGAAGATAAAATCAAAATTCTTAAAAAGGTTGATTATAATCCCATGAAACAAAATCTAACTTGGCAAAGATAGTCAACAGTGGCGGCCAGCAGATATATTATCTATAAAAGTGTACAGGATAGCTATAAAAATAAATCACTCAAATAATATCGTATTTAACATACAAAAAACCATTTTGCTTTTTCAATTATACATTTCGTTAATTCCACCGCGTGCTACTGTTAGGCCACCTCTGATCCAGAGTACAGAAATTTCAATTGCTTTTCCTTCATGGTGTTTGACTAAACATAGGCTCAGTGCAATATACTGTCTCAGTTTACTGTCCGAGAAAAGAAAAAGCACTAAACTTAAAGATTTGCGAATGATGGTAACGAAACTGGATGGCATTAACAAATTAAGAAACCGTCACTAGTCTCAATAGTTTCATTATTTTTTTTTTATTTCTTGCTGATTTTATGCATATATTTAATCCTTTAATAAAGAATTAGCATGTAGCCCGTCATATGACGGGATCAGTAAGATACTTTCTTGATATACTTAAATAAGTAATAAGATACATTCTTATTTGTCCGTGACTTTATCTTCCTCGAATTTATCTTAAAAGTTTAGAATTATCTCGAAAAGTTTTGGACATGGTAAAATATAAAATTAACATTAAAAAAAATTTTACTGGCCCTATGTTAGTTGCCAACTTTAGTTTATCTTGTCATGTTACGTGATAGGATGGACAACAGAGTTTTTAATATTGACAGTGATTATTTGGCGGTACATATGAATGATGTCCAAAATTGAGCGAATCGATTGCAAACCGTGTGGTTACGTATAAAAAACAAACACACAAACAAACTTCTTAATTTTTTAAGATACATAACTTCGCTAGACATTTATTAGTCCTTGAAATAGACTCATAGATTTTTATGAAAAGAATTTGTTGTTAATACCGGTGATAAAATTTTCATTGCAACAAAAAATAATCGATGATAAATTTAAAATTATCACATATGTACCTAATCTATTTTTAAGCCACATATAAAAGGAAATTATTTACGTCATATCTAAGCTCAGTGGTAAAACACATGAAAGTAATGCAGACGATATTTAAATAATTTAAAATAAATGATGAGATGGAATGACGTCATAATGTTAGAAAAAAATGTTATTTTTAACTATTTATTATGTGATAAATTTAATCGCCTGCTCTTAACCGGGGAAAATAGGGATCGAAATAATAGCATTAAACGCTCGAAAAGGGGGGAAGGGGGAATTTCGAACGTTTTAAAGACGACAGCATTTTTTACTGTGATATGAAGCGTATTTATACCAATTTATTTTGGAATCGGATCGATAGTTTAGGATAAGATAAACTTTCTTCGCTTTGAATAGGCTTAAATTTAACAATTTTGCTAACCCTAACTCATCAAGAATCTAATATGGATGCCTCTATCTATTCCAGGTCCAACCGCTTCATAAATTCGAGGACAGTCGGACAGATAACTTAGGCTATTATTATATAGAGGATTTTTTCTATATTTGGATCACCACTTTAATTAATTTCTATTTTGTTATTTTTTGTATATACATAAGCAAATAAAATAGATATAGGTAATATGCAATAATATCTTATTGTTTGTTAAAATTAACAATTATGGAAGAAGGGGTTCGATTTTTTTTTTTTTTTTTAAATTTGTAAAGGGGACGTTGGTTCAGAAAATGTTGAGAGCATCTGCTCTAGTGCTTAGATTCCCAAAGTGGTGTATATGGACTACCAGGGGTCAACTAAAAGGCGTTCATGTCAACGAAAAACAATTAAGGGTGTATAAGATCCAAATAGGGGCCTTCGTGTCTGTATCCAATTTAAGCAGGTTATTGCCTAAATTATTCATTGTGAAAATACAATAATGCACTTAATTCAGATTTTATCTATGTATTTGCTTAACGGACATATAAATAAACTGATTTTATATTAAGTATGTTCCATAAATTTGTCAAGTAGGCGCCTATCCGTTTTGTGGGCAAAAATTCAATGTTCAGGTAGTGTTCCGAAACCACTAAAACGGTGTATAATTAATCACTGTCAGGTAAATTTCGCACCTGACACATTACATTTTCACATATTTTGCTTTCACCTGATTCTTTAGGAGCAGACCACTAAAACTTTAAGTTTCATTCTGTTTTGGAACGCTTAAGTATATATATTATACAGTCTGACTGGTTTTGGAACGCTTAAGTATAAATATTATACTGTCTGACTGGTTTTGGAAAGACTTCTGGACAGAAATACATATATAAAAAAAAGTTGGCACGCGGTTACAGTTTGGGAACTACCTCTACTCTATTGTGTTTACACATTTTGTCTTTAGATTTTATATAGAAACAAAACTGGGAATCAAATTTCACTTACGATAAATACTATTTATATGGGACAATAATTTAAAGTTATACTTTATATGCTGTTTCGCGTGACTTTTTCATGCTGTAGTCGGGTGAAAATACCCTATCACAGGTAGATTTTCACTCGTGTGCAAAGCAGTTGTCAGAGTGCATATCTTCGTCTCATGTGAAAAGGGGCTTGACATGAGCCCCATAGATGTTACTCATCAGATATGTTAATGTCAATTCTCATACACATAAAATAAATATACAGTCATACTATTACAAATTCAAATTAATTAAAGAAAAAGGATAAAATATATTGCCCTAACTATGCTAGTATTAGTTCTTATATTTACAGCAGTGTTTCTCAACCTGTTTGCAGGGAAAGATTATCAGATGTGCCGAAGTGATTTTTTGACTCATAATTGAAAATACATGGTATCTTATCAATGAGTTGATATATATTCTATTTATCTAGTGGATACCTTTCACGTTTACTTCTTTTTAAATTAGCTTTTCCAGTGGACCACACTTTACTTGACCCACCTAATCAAATTTATGCCTTCTGACATTCTTCAACTCGAGATTAAGATTTGTCTCCTAAACCTTTGACCAGAATTTTTTTTTTTATTCGTTACCCGTGCATTTGTTCTACTAGTAGTATTGAGAAAGGAAAATTATGTGTTGTTCTTAAAAACAGATCAAAGAATAACTCCTGATTTTTACTTTCCAACACAGAGCCACGGTACCGCAGTCAGGAAAAGTGTTGATCTCATAACCGGAGGGAAGTGGGATCGAGGCTGGAGCCGGCCAAAGATCCACCATGTTCATTAATGTCGCCTGAGACACGATCGATTCGTGGTCGCAATGTCTTCCAAATTTCCAAACGATACCTCTGGAGGTGGCAAGTCACGCCAGGAGGTCTTTTGTCTGGTCCTTGTTTCTAAACTACAAGGACCCGCTTTGTTTCTTTATGTTGTCCCAAGGGAGTAATATTCGAGGCCTCATGTTGTCGTATGTTATACATGTTGCTACCATAATAAATGATCAACAAAATCCGCGGCGTATGAACGAATGCTAAACAGGCAAGTGACCTCGCGTTATTAAAACAAACTTTTTTTGAATTGGTAAACTATTAAAACATAGAATTAAAAGCTCAACCTGCTGTACTAAAATTCGTGTAATTTTCAATTATCCTATAAAATACAACTTAGGAACGTTCTATTTGTGATTACATCAAAGGGCCAAATTCCAACCCCCCTCTTTTCTTGTGTGTACGTGTGTAAAATACTTCCATATAAAAGGCTTCCTTATACGCAAAAATTCTTCGCACTACACAATGGTTTTATAACTTTAAAACAGTATTTGTATAAGTCTCAACGGTTTTTGAAAAGATCTTTTTAATTTTGTTTTCATGCGTTTTTATTTAATATCATTTGTTTAAGTTGTGCAGCAAGTAATTCAAGACATTTTTAGTGTGTTGTCAGCAAATAAAAAAAAGCTTCAGAAACATTAGTTTACAGTCTAAAACCCATAAGTTAACGAACAGACTAACATAGCTTGATGTTTAAACAGTTATCACTAATATACTTTCAATTATTGGTCATAAAACGCATTCAAGGAGGCAGTCAGACGAATCTGATAGACAAAAATAAATTCAAAACTATTTTAAAATAGGCATCAAAATTTACTATACAGCTAATCCCAATAGTGAACACTTTTTCCCCCTTTAAGCGTATTAAAATAATCGATTCTCAATCTCTGTTTTCCCTTCTGACTTCGCTAAACAGTCGGTCGGTTTTCTTTTCAGAAAAGAGAGACAAAACAAATCTTAGCCAGTTTCCCCAGAATTTTGCTGCCCCAGATCTAGTGCTGCCATCTACTTATTAACAAGGTTACTAGAAGGCTCAATTCAAGTTCAGAGACAGGGCAATGTAATCAAAACTGTAAAATACATTTTCGGATAAATTTTACAAAGGACAAATGAAATAAATACTTATCAGAGACATTTTCAACTTTCCTAACCAACAATGTTAATAATATACAGGGTATTTTAGCATAATGCGAATGCTAAATATTGATATAAACACATTGGATGATACAATATTAGTATAATGCTTGTTGTCGTCAGCGGGGTTCAGAAGATAATACAGCTCAAAATATTAAAAAGCAATAAAAAAAATCAAAACAAATTGGCAAGAAAGAAACGCGGTACATAATTATCAATAAGTATGCTATTCAAAGACTAGCACTACTTTAATAGAGAAAATAATAATTAAAATAAAACACATTTCAATAAAGGAATTTACACTTTTAAGAAAATAGTTTTGCACTGAAAAAATATTAAAAACCGTAAAAAAATATTAACAATCGTATCTTATTATTTATATCACGATGGTTAGGTTTGATTTGGTTTGGAGCACTACGATCTGCTGTTTTGCGACACGAGGATTAATGAGACTGTTACCTACTGATTAACGCTGGTTCCGAACGGCTACAAACATACATGGCAGCAGCGAGATTCGAATCCATGGACTCCAGTACCAAACAGCAACGCAGTGCCCATTCAGCTCTCTATATAAGAGTGACTTGCACGATAAGATGACAATTTGCGGGCATGAATAAAAAATTTGACGTGCAGTCGAATGCTAAAAATATTTATTTAACCCCTTAATGCACAGTTTTTTAAAAAAGGCCGGCAAAAAAATCTATTTTATAATGTAAAAAACACAATTTAGAACGGTGTCTTGCCAAGAAAATTACAAAAATAAAAAAAATAATCATATTTTTATTGCAATTTTGGATTTTGATAACATTGCAGAAAATAGTCGAATATTGTAATATTACACGCACATCGACTTGAATTTTTTATCTTTCTTTTCGAATTCCCATTTCAGAATAAGCATTATTATCAGTAAAAATAACGCTCGAATTATCTCGAGTGTGCACAGTTTGGCCAGTTTAGCGAACTCGAGTAAACTCGAGCTTGCAAGTTAAGGGGTTAAGTAAAAATATGGGCCGCAAAACTCGGATCACATTAGACCCAAGGTCGGCCATTTGGAAGTTTCTGTAGTTTTAAGTCTGAATAATTAATAATAAAATCATACGGGAAGCACCTTTGTTAGTCCATGAATTAATCAAAGAAACAAATTAGGAAATGATAATAAACTGACCTTCAATCTCTAGCAGAACACGTAACTCTTCATTTAGAAATTCATACTTCCGCTCTAAGTCGAACTCTTTTTCTCTAAAGGAAACATTAAACAAATATAAAATCTATAAAATAAGTAAAATATTAAAAAGCAATAAAAATACAGTCAATTTGTATAGACATAAAAGTGTAAAATGCATAACAAGCGGTATTTTAATAAAATCAAAAATACTGATTTAAGAATCCATTTACATGCATTATTATTTCAACACCACATTTTAAAGAGTTTTTATAATGGCATATTTAATTTAAATGCGCATTATTGCTGACAACAACAAAAAAAATTTCTTAAGTAATATAACTAATAAAGACATTTTTATTCCTTCTCTACCTAAAAATTTTAAAATGAAAATATTTTCGGGTAGGAACTGTTTTAATGGTACTAAGAGAAAATATCAACTTTTATTCAATTATTTCCCGTTATTCGACGCGAAAGAGGTATTCTATAAATATCAAATCCTCTGCATACGTGTAATATATTACACCTAAAATATCGATCGAAACTTCTCCTTTTCCCCTTCTCATTTTTTTTCATACCTAATTTTCCAGCCACAAAAACTCAGATTTAAAAGCGCGTTCGCCGACTTAAATTCTTTTTACCAGTCCCTCAAAATTACCGCTAGAATAAATGCAAATTTTTTGTCCATTCGCCACATTTTCAAGCTGCCTCAAATAATCTAACTTCATCAGTTCTGACTATTAATAACGCTGACTAAGCTGTTGGTCTCTTGGTGAAAATTTCGCCTGATTACTCTCTGTTGGGCGATATTTGTAATAGAAGTGTGTTTTCGTCATCATTTGATGCTTTGCTTTTGTCGGGAAAAGACGTTCTTTTTTAGTCTCAAATAAAGTTCCACCACAGACTTCGCTGTTGTTTTAATGGAGCGACTGCAATTTACTTGGGTAATCTTATTGCCCAGGGCAATACAAAATAATAGAGGCTATCTTCTACTGTAACGGCGCGCTTAAATTCGTACGTTACATACACGTATATATATGCCTGTTTGCTATACATTCCAAACTGGATGAACTAATCCTGATGAAATTTTGACGCTATTTCAAGTTGACCTTGGGAAGATTTTATACAGGTGAATTTTATCGATATTTTCTTTGTTTTTTCAGGGTTTCATATTCAGTTGACAAGACGAAAAAAAGCACCATGGGTAAAAAAAGTGACACCATAGCATTCTAGATTTAATTATTACATTTTATACTGTTTTATTCTATATCACTCTTTTTGTTTAAAGCACTACTTAAGCAAACTTTTGAAGTACACTTATTGCACAAGCAATTTTTAGTGCTTATGCACATTATAATGCAATGATATAATAGAAAAAGTAAAACATTCATTCTATTATAAGGGGTTCATACTCAAACGGAAAGGTAAAAAAGAAGCTAATATGATATCATAATAATGCAGATTTAGCTATTACAATTCTACATTGGTTTTATTCTAAATAATTTTTGAATAATGCAGCGTTACCAAAGCAGGATATTTTAATACACTTATTGAATTCCCAAATGTTATTGTTTACGTATATTATAATGTGAACTGACAGAATAAAGTAACAAAATAATTCAAGATTTATACAATAAATTTGGACATCCATTAATATTACATCAAAATAAAGATCGTAATAACAACCAATTGAAATCATACTATATCTGCAATAAACAGATATTATAGAAAATAAATTGCAATTTGTTGCCGAATAGTTTTGGTATCAGTACTCCTATAAACACGTGAGATAATTATGAGCGACGGAGGAAAAGTTAACAAAAAATGCACTTTCACATAAAAAAGCCGCTTTAAAGATTTCCTTTTTTCCGCATTAAAATAAAAAGTAATTTTAAAGCACCTAACGAACCTTGGTTTAATTTAATAAATTCCCCT